>JACLAT010000057.1:380000-400000 GCA_018105865.1 Metaphire vulgaris
ACCATATAACATGACTGGACAAACATAGCATTCCAGAACTCTAATCTTTGTTTTCATTGTTAAATGTCTGTTTGGTAGTATGTGTTTTAAATTCCCAAAGGCTGCTTTGGCCATTCCTATTTTTGCTTTTATGTCTGATTCACTTTTTGCATCACTGGTGAACCAGCTTCTTAGATATTTGAATGTCATGACTTGTTTAATTTTCTCTCCATCGATGTTGATATCGCATTTCGGAATGTCTTTCTTCTTGGATATCACTAGGCAGAATGTTTTATTGATGTTTATATCTTAAACCTTTCTTCTCACTTTCTCTATTTACTTGATTTAGCAGTTCCTGCAATTTTTGTTGTGAATCTGCTATCAGGGCTGCATCATCTGCAACTCTTAGATTATTGATGTTCTGTCCACCAACTTTGACTCCTTCTACTTCTTTGTTTTCCATGATTTCTTCTCCATATGCATTGAAAAATTATGGAGATAATCTACATCTTTAACTTTAAATCATCATAATCATCATCACTATCGTCGTCGTCGTCGTTATCAGTCACTCAATCACTCAGTCACTCAGTCAGTCAACCTACCAACCCTTCAACCAATCAATTAACCAATCAATTAATCAATCAATTAACCAATCATTCCTTCATTCATTCATTCATTCAATCAACCAATTAATCAATCAATCAATAAGTCAATCAGTCAGTCAGTCAGTCAATCAGTCAATCAGTCAATCAATCAACCAATCAATCAATCAATCAATCAACCAACCAATCAATCAGCTGTTTGTGTTGTGTACCTGATGTAGTGTAGTATACAGGTATACTTCTCAGGCAGTGAGCAGAATCCAGTCTGAGCCCTGTGCTTGTTTACTATGGAGTGTAACGAGCCAAGGCCGAATAGTGAGTTGGGCATGAGCGCCAAATCGCTATTCTTAGAAGTGGGATACATTGCAGCAGCACTTATCGACGGCATTGAAGCTGCCTGTACATGTGCCTATGTTGTGGCGTAAACAGTTCCAAACTGACGTGTTGAGGCTTTCTCTTGTCATCATCTCCTGCTTTAACCTTTAAACTTAAGGAACGATAAAACAAAGAACCAATAAAAATAATTAGGACCTACTTGAATAATAATACTTATTAATATTTACTTCAGGCCCGTACGAAGTGGGGGTGCAGGGAATGCAGCTGCATCCCCTGGAAAAATCAGAGGGTGTAGCGCACCCTTGGAGGCCCGTAGGAATCTGTACCCCCTGCACCCGCTGGAAAAAATCAGATAGGAAATTCCGTGCGTGACGACTTTTTTTGCTCGTCAGGTTTTTAGGATGCGAACTTTCATAGAAAATCTGCACCCCTGCTGAAAATTCGTTCCGACGTGCCTGATTTACTTATTTGCATTAGGGGCTGTCCATTAAGTACATCAACAAAATAGGGGAGGGGCTTGAAAGAGTTGTTGAAAAAAACAGTTGTTGACAGGGGAGGGTCAAGAAAAGTTGATGTCAACAATTTCATTTTGTACAGATAATAAAATAGGAAATTCATGAAATGCTATTTATTACAACGGAAAAAGGCCTGACAAGCAAATAAAAGGTCATCACCACCACATTATGACACTTGATAAACAAAAAAGGAAAAAGGTCATCACCCCAAAATAATAACCCTCTAAACTTTTTAGGGATACACGTCACTGATCTTAGTGGGGAGTTTTGACTTAATTATAGAGTTGCCACTGAAAGTTGACAGTTGTTGACAAGCGGAGGGGGTCAGAAATTGACCAAAAAGGTGTTGACGTAATTAATGGACAGCCCATTTATACTTATTGCTAATTACGAATGGATATCACTTCGTTGAATTGTTGCGGTGAAGTTTTATTTTGGGTTGAATCTTGAAGCAAGTAACTATCGGATACGCGAATTTTCTTATTATGTGGAATTCAACGAAGGGTTTTGTTTCTAAATATAATTACATCAGACCAGTTCTTAAAGGTTTGTACTTTTTGTTGAACAGAGAATTATACTTTTCAGGGCCAGGGTTATTTATAGGATTATAAATTTGGGGGTGTCGGTATATTCTGGGGGCCCATCCTTGCCGAAAAAGCCTGACAAGCCAAAAAAGGTCAGCACAGGCCTCAGATTGGAGTGTTGGTCTCAAATTGGGAGTGGGGTATTGGGGGGTTGTTAGGGGTGTAAAAATATCCCTGCTCAGGGCTAAAACTTAACTCTATGGCATACCCAATGAGCTTACGAAGATTTTTTCTAGCTCATGGTTTGAAATGCTATTGCGTTGGGCAGATGGTCCACCTCAACTGAGCAAATAGCTATGTCGGCACTGGTCTAAAAATCCAGAACTTAATATATATATATATATATATATATATATATATATATATATATTGTGATAAAGGGGTAGATTGAAGCATAGATAGCAAATGATTGGAATGTTGGTAGGTTTGTATGTGAAGTTTATTATGTTTGCTCTATGTTTATGTGAGCAAATAGGAATTCACGTTATAGAAGGCGTGATGAGACGACGGGCGTCATTGGTCGCAAGAGCCGTTGCTGAAGGCAGTTACGTTTTGAAAGTGCGTTTTTTCGAAGAAGAAAGAGTTCGACGGTGGCCGAAGAAGAAGGCGGACGTTCGATTGCAGCGATTCGTTTCTGCTCTTCGTTGTTTTAGTTTAAATTGCTTTTATTTAAATCTGAACCGAGTTTTCAGTTCGCTTAATATTCGTGAATTAGTATATCGAATTGGTTTTCGTGCAAGGGCACATTTGTTTCATTTTCATTGATTTTGTGTGGAAGCTGTTATCAGCTGTTATTTATATTAGTAACTAGTTGCTAAGATAGTTGCTGTCGCTGGACGTTTTAAAACATTGATTAGAGTTATATAGCACTGCCTATTGATAGCCGCTATGGCGGAAGAGTTGAATGTTTAATTAAGATTAAAGCGAGATTTTATAAGAAGAATAGTTTTGTCAGTTAAAATGTGCGAGTTAGTGCCAAAGTAGTTTCCCCTAGACAAGTAAGTAAGTAAACGAGTCCTATTTAGGTCGCTGCTCGTCACATGTGGGTAGGCTCAGGTCCGGTAGATTTGAATCTAGTTGTAAGTTGTCGTCGCACAAGGGTAAGCGGGCGACGCTGCTCCACTCCGTGTAGTAAGAAAAGCAGAATTTTAGGCTCTTTTATTTAATTAATTGAGGAGGCCTAGTGAATTTTAAGAGTGAAATAGGGTTTGAGTTTTGTCTCCCCGTTCATTGTAAGTAGTATCAGTAGTTTAAATTGATTATTACTGCTTTTGTGTTGAATATTGCTGTGTGTTTTGATTAGTTGTTTTGCATTGAATTTGTATATTCTGCATAACTTTAAGTATGGAAAACCCAGCACTCCCTGATGCATGGTCGGTTGAAGACATTTTATCTATGAATGTAGAAGACTTAAGGGAAAATTTGCTTTCAAAAGGGGTCGAAATGAGGGGCAACAAGGACCAATTGAGGGCAAAGCTGATTAAATTATGTGTGACAGGATTGGGTGAAGACAGACAGACAGATATTGAGAGTGTTGGCAGTAGGACTTCTCGAAATCCCAACCATACTCCAATAGAATCTGAGGCCATTGTCCTTAAGAAATTAGAGTTAGAGATGCGTAAGTTAGAACTTGATGCCCAGATTCAGCAAGCTCAAATTGATGCCCAGACCCAAACTCAAATTCAAATTCAACAAGCTCAAACTCAACAAGCTCAAATCCAGTCCAATGAGAAGATTGAGTTGCATAAGTTGACCTTGCAAAGTGAGTCAGTAAGTAGTGATAGGACTAGTGCAGGTAGTTCTGATAAAGCTAGTGAAAATGCTAGGAAAGCACTCCCTAGGTTTAATGAGAGTACAGATATTGACTCCTACTTGACTCTGTTCGAACGAACAATGCTGAACTTCAGATTGAGAAAAATAAATGGCCTGCTATGCTTCAAACTCAGATAAGTGGTAAGATCTTAAAAGTCTTTGTAGAACTGACTGCTGAGCAGGTCCAAGACTATGACTTTATCAAAGAAGCCATCCTAAATATGTTTCAATTAGTTCCCGAAGCGTATAGATTAAAGTTCAGGCAGCTCAACAAGGACCAATCTGAAACGTATACACATTTTGCAACTAGGTTAAATTGGCCTTTTCAGAGATTTTGCTTGGTCATAAGGCTCAAGATGACCCAGCGAAAATCAAAGAATTGTTTAAAATGGAACAATTTTTGAACAAAGTAAATGATAATGTTCTGAAAACTTGGCTTATGGACAAACAAGCCAATTCACTTGTTGAATTAGCTAGATTTGCTGATCAGTTTGTTGCTATTCACAGAAACTATTCAAATAGCAGTGACACATACAACAGACACAAGTTTGCTCCAAATGCATACAGACATGAGCACAATGCAACCCAAACAAATAGATACAACACTGATAGAGACAATGCCAACAGTTGCACTAATTGGAGATATCAATTAAATCAAAATGTCACTTCTAAGACATTGCCAGATGAAAATAATGCCAATTTTTGAGAAATTTTCCACATTCCAATACACAGGGAGAATTCAAATTTCAGGAGTGGTAAAAATGGGCTACCCTCAACCCAGAAATGTGCATTCTGCCATAGGAATGGACATGGTCTAGACCAATGTTTTGCTTTAAAACGACAGAGAAATGAAAAGGCAAATTTTGAGTCAGGCTCAAATTTTGCTGGTCCAAACGTAAACTTTGTGCAACAAGTTACACATAGTTTGGACACAGTACCAACCAGTTTCAGACCCTATTGTTCCCAAGCTACAATTGTAAATGCAGACAAACAAACAAGACAAATTATTTCTTTTCGTGACACAGGTTCATCGCAGACTTTAATCAGTAAAGAACGAATAAGTCCTGATGAATACAAAGATACAGGCGAATGTCGTTTGATCAAAGGTATAACTGGGGATGTTATCCAAATTCCTTTGGTGTTGGTGAACCTTGATTGTGTTTTTCATCGTGGAGAAGTGTTGTGTGGTCTCATCGATCAATTGCCACATTCGATTGATGTTTTGATTGGAGCTGATGTGGATTGTCGAGTTGATGAGGAACTCATGGATTCGTGTGTGGTGACTCGGGCTAAAATCAAATCATTAATTGATCTTGAGAAAGATTCATTAGATAAGAAAGCAGAGGTCACATATAATCCAGATGATTATTATAATTTTGATTTTAATTTAGAGGGTCTGTTTGAGGACGACTTATTGGGGTCTACTGTAAATTCACAGTGTGTTGATGCTGATGATGTAGCTCCAAGTACTGTTGATGAGGAGGTTGTTTTTGATGAGTCGTGTGACTCCAGTGGTGTCCAGGACCCACATGGTTTTTCTGATGATGTTGTTGTTGGTGGGGGTTCCATGAGGTTGAATCGCCCAGTAGTTCCACAGGTTTTTCCTAATGATGTTGTTGGTGGTTCATTGAAGTTGAATTGTCCAAGTGGTTTTGCAGATGACTTGATAGGAAAAGAGTTGTCGCTGTCTCGTGATGACCTGATTAGGTTGCAACAGACTGATGAGAGTCTGAAGGAATTGTTTAATGATGTTGTCCCGTTTGGTACTCCAGGTCATAAGATTTCATACTGTGTGTATGATGGCCTGTTAGTAAGGAGATTTGTGGAATCTGAGTGTCCACAGGAGGCGGATGTAGGTCTTTTGCAGATCGTTGCCCCATTGCAAATCTGTAGGCGTCTTTTAGAATTGTCACATGACATTCTGGCGTCCGGACAAATAGAAATACACAAAATCAAACAAAGAATCATTAAACATTTTTATTGGCAATCAATTAACAAAGATGTTAAGGAATATGCACACACATGCGATATATCCCAGAAACTCAATGCAAGTAAATACGGTAGCATTGAACAATCCCAGGGCTTACCAAGAATGACCTATGTGTTTGATCGTATTGCCAAAGACGTCGTAGAATCAGTTCCAGAGTACAGCAAGTCAAGCAACAGGTGGTTGTTGACAAAAATGGACTTGTGTGCTCATTACCCAGATGCAATCCCCATTCCCGCGCATACAGGACAGATAGTATGTATGATGTTGACAGATGTTCCTGTTCGGTGTTGTTTGCCCAAGGAGTTCATTACAGTCCCAGGTAGTGATATCATGTCAGAAATAAGGCAGAACTACGTTGACTTCATCCCAGTCAAGAAAAAACAAATGCTGTTGTGGCATGTAAATCTTTTGAAGTTTCATGTTGGTAGAAAGAAAATGTTTCACAATGAAAGTGAACAACAATTTGTTAAAACTGTTGCATGCACAGTTAGAAACCAACTTGAAACTACCAATACAATAGAAACAACAGAGAATGTCCAGTGTTCTTTTGAAGAACTGGTACTGGACAAAGCAAAACATTTGGGGTCAGGTCTAACAGAGGAATTGAAATCTCTGATTATGCAACATGAACAGATGTTCAACAAGAAACCTAAACAGACTGATCTTATCGCATATGAGATCTTGCTTAAACAATATGCTCAACCCGCATATGTTTCACCACATAGACTAAGTCCTGACAACACAAAAGTTGTCAAAGGGGAACATACCCAATTGTCAGTTGATTGCATGATTAAACATAGCATCTCAGTGGAAGCTGCTGGAAAGTCAGTTGTCTATAATTTAGAGGATTATGGTCTCAATGATTCAGTATTGTTGGGTCAAGCCCCTTTGAAGCGCATAATTACGGAAATGCCAAAGACATTCTCATGTGTGAGATATGTAAGTCCCTTGAGACCCGATAGGAAGCCTATATATTTTTCAGTACAGTGCAGTAGTTTTGCTGAGTTTCTTAGGTTATGCTTAATACAGCATCTAATGATTATGAGTTTTGCTCATAGACTGATTTACTCTTTTACTTTATTGATACTTAAGTATGTATGGATGTCCTATAGAGTTAAGTTGACCATCAGAATAGGTAGAATAAGTAACTAGTTTAGGCGTTGTAAGTAAGTGTTGGAAGTAAAAATAGAATGTAAGTGTTACTGTAGCTTAAGCTAAGTTAGGATAGTTTTGTGATATAACCACGTAGATAGCATAATTTTTGCAGTTGTTCTCAGTTGTTGGTTCTTGTTTATTCCTTTGTAATATTAATTCCATTTTGGATAAGTTGAAATTGGTGTAAGCCAAAGTTTGCTTCGCAATTTCCTTTTGATGTCGTCACAGCCACTGCATCTGAGTTGACGTGGTAATCCACCACGTAGGCTCGAGTGCTAGGGGTGTGATAAAGGGGTAGATTGAAGCATAGATAGCAAATGATTGGAATGTTGGTAGGTTTGTATGTGAAGTTTATTATGTTTGCTCTATGTTTATGTGAGCAAATAGGAATTCACGTTATAGAAGGCGTGATGAGACGACGGGCGTCATTGGTCGCAAGAGCCGTTGCTGAAGGCAGTTACGTTTTGAAAGTGCGTTTTTTTCGAAGAAGAAGAGTTCGACGGTGGCCGAAGAAGAAGGCGGACGTTCGATTGCAGCGATTCGTTTCTGCTCTTCGTTGTTTTAGTTTAAATTGCTTTTATTTAAATCTGAACCGAGTTTTCAGTTCGCTTAATATTCGTGAATTAGTATATCGAATTGGTTTTCGTGCAAGGGCACATTTGTTTCATTTTCATTGATTTTGTGTGGAAGCTGTTATCAGCTGTTATTTATATTAGTAACTAGTTGCTAAGATAGTTGCTGTCGCTGGACGTTTTAAAACATTGATTAGAGTTATATAGCACTGCCTATTGATAGCCGCTATGGCGGAAGAGTTGAATGTTTAATTAAGATTAAAGCGAGATTTTATAAGAAGAATAGTTTTGTCAGTTAAAATGTGCGAGTTAGTGCCAAAGTAGTTTCCCCTAGACAAGTAAGTAAGTAAACGAGTCCTATTTAGGTCGCTGCTCGTCACAATATATATATATATATTCTGTCTTATCGGTCTCACTGTGACTGATGTCAACGACCTTATTGTTTGCTGAAGGACTTATAGTGCCATCGCTGATTGGCACGCTTTTAGGAGTTGGAATTTCCAGCAATGACTTTAGCCCAAGTATTAGCTTCTAGTTTCGAAATCCGAATTCCGACATCTGATTAACTCAGAGTTTCTCAAACTTTTTCGTCTTGCGCAACACTAGAAATATGTGGAAACATCGGCGGAACACTTGAAAAGACGTCATAATTTTTTAATGATGAAAGACATCAAAACATTCCCTCGTGAAAGCCAGCGAACATCAGTATGGCTTAATAGGCAATGTATATTCGGAATCCATTGCCTCACAGAGCTTTGAAAGAAGTCAAGATTTAATTGGCCAGGATATGATGAAGACCACAACTTGAATAGCTTAGTTCAGAACAGAGATTGCAAGTCCTCTCTGCCACTACACAGCCGCTCTGCAGATAAGACCCAGGCTGCGGTACCTCTATCTACTTGTAGGTGCCACGTAGAAACTGGAAAGTGGAAACCTTGCGCATCTCCAGCTGCCTAAGAGAAGCAAGCTCCCCAATCAAGCTAGACACATGACAGGGGTTGTATCTCAGTGGCTTAGGCTATGGTCCATGCCTAGACGCACTTGTCCCCACGTAGTCTTAACTGCCAAGCCACAGACCCTCCCCACATAAGCATCGTCTCGTATACCAAGGGACTTGATATCAATGTTTTGGAACTACGGCCCATTTCAAAGGTTTTGTAAAGTGTCGGGACCCTAATAATTATTAATAGCATGTAATATGAAAAAAAATTGCATTAGGCCATCTGGCGAACGTTGGTTGAAAGGAATCTTCTGAGTTTTGAATAAATTGCAAAACAAAAGCTCTGATTCAATTCGAATGAAAATATGACAAATATATTAGGCAGAATTATTCATATTTGTCTCAAATAAGACAAAATGAGAGAAATAGATGTTGAAATTTCTTCAAAATTATCTTTTTAAAACCTTGTCCGGAACATACCTTTATTACCCGTCTTGAAAATCCTATGAGTAAGGCATAATCGCTGAACCGCTAGGTATTTGATTGCCTGCAACCAATACAATCCGAGAGAATCCTTATTGTTAGTGGAGTTTCAGAGCAAAATGGCAGGAATACGCTTTCCTTGCGTTATTGTGAAATAAGATTAAATTTTAAAAAGTACTATAGAGTAGGTCACTAGGGCTTCCCGAACTTTTGGAATTGTGCGACTCACGTCAGTGGGTTTGTAACATGCCGTGACCTTTGCAAAATTATTGTAGACTAAAATTGCGTAAAGGTTTCATAAAACACTAATCGTTTTAATACAAGTTGTGTATGGAGGATTGCATGCATATAAATTTCTTAAGACTGAGCCCTGCGACCCATTTTTGGGAAACGCCGAATTATAAAGCTACCATCTAGACGTGACGATGCGCATTATGAGTCGTCTTCTTAGAGGAAGGGTACCTGACCTGGATCGAATGGGCACATAGTAAGGATCGAAGAGAAACTCTAAAGGCATGAAAATAATAACCCCTTTGCAAATTCGTAATGCCTCATTTGTGATGCTTGAATTTTTAAACTAATGTTAAACTGTCATGTGTAATCATAGTCGTAAGCTTCTATCAGGCCTCTAGACTCGAGCCCCACTCTTTGAAAGGCTACCATAGGAAAGGGAAGGTATAGGGTTTGCGTCGCCTCCTCCACTCTTTCATCCAAGTTAACGCCAATGCACGTGTTTATGTTCTAAACTGTTGGGAAAAATTGTAAAAGGTGGATCATTGGCTGTCAACAGTGTTTTAAGGCGTATTAACCCCCTAACTGGGGATCCCGGATATGTCCGTCCATTTTACACTGAGTTACAGTTAAATACACGGTTAAGGGCTTAACTTGTTAGCAAATAAGTAGGCCTAATGCTGATTACGGACAAATTCTTGGCGCTCACAGTAGGCTTAGTTGACTTTCAGCGTAAAATTCTGCACACAAGAAATTTCATGCGCACACAAAGTACAGAAAAATTAGAGGGAACGTTGCTTGATATGCGATGCTGTGCTTCTCATTCTCCTCCCAGGTCCCAGACTCGAAGGGGGCGAGTCACCAAGACTCTAGTTTAATCAGATTCGTCGGTGACGTTACGGTCTTCACTGGCTAATGTGGCTATGCGTAGTCTACACTATAGTGTTGAAGCATAGTCATTGATTGATCTGAGAAATTTAAGATATTGACATTTTAAAGTTAATAAAATTTCCAAAAAATCCAACGGCACACCTGATAATCTCGCGCGGCACACTAGTGTGCAGTGGCGGCTCCACCGGGGGGGTGGGCATGGGGGCCCTGTGCCCCCCTATTGAGTGCCTGGCTCCCCAGGCCCCCCCCCAGTTGGGACCCTATACTTAATGCTACATACATTAAACAACAAATGGTTGGCCCCCCATGATTAGAAGTTGCCACCCGACCGGACGGCCCCCCACTTGCCAAATCCTAGAGCCGCCACTGCTAGTGTGTCGCGGCACACAGTTTGAGAAACACTGGATCATCAGCTGATTTTTGTGAAAAATGGTTCCTAAGAACTAAGTCTTTTCCAAAGACTTATTTCGTGATAAATTCAATACGAGATGGCACGATTCCAAGCAATGGCGGTTCCAAGAATTCCTGGTGGGGGATGCAATGAATTTCTAGGAAAATCCCCGCCAATTGTCAAAGGAATTATATGTAAACGGTTTAGAAGAAATCTGTAGATTTGATTTATAAAATATAATGTTCAAAATTGACAATGTATAAAATGTATAAAGCAATTCTATAGTCTGGTTGCACAAAGTCTTAGTGCAAAATCGAGTTTTCCATTGCTGGAAGCAAATTTGTCGATGACATTGTCTATGGATATGTCCATATCTTTGTGCATATAAATCAAGACTAATCCGTTTAGACGATCATCTTTCACTGAAGACGCATTTTTGGTGGGCCGGTGGAGGGGGGATGCATCCCCGGTCATCCCCAATGTGGAACCACCCCTGATGCCAAGCTATGCGATGCAATCGCCATCTAGGGAATGGAACTGCATCTACCAGGGTTCGTCATACTTCGCCTTCTAGAAAATGGAACCAATGGTAGGCCTATGCTACCCAGCTATTCCATCTGGCCATCTGGCGAATGGAACTGCACTACTAAGCCTCTCCATTCCATTCAGCGAATGGAAGTGAATATTGCATGAAGAAATCGAAGGAAAGAGAGGAAGAGGAAAGCCCAGGAAAAAGTGGATGGCACCAAGGAAGACCTTGAAAGGTGCCAGATATCAGTAATTGATGGAAAGAGATTAACAACGGGAAAGGATAGATGGAGAAGTTTCGTGCCTAACTATTGCCACTAATGGTCGGGCAAAAAGCCAACCATGACGACGACGACGACGATGATGATGATGGTGAGGATGATGATGAGGATGATGATGATGAGGATGATGAATCGAATGTATGCATGTAGTCACAGCCAGGCCCTCCGAGAGAAATTCCGGGCCCCTGTGCAGAATGGCCGACGGGCCCTTGATAAGTAATAATTTCTTGACGACCTTTTTTTTCTTCCTTTTTTTCGTCAGCCGTGTTTATTTAGCACTGTGTCCTGGGCCCCCTTGTGCTCGCCGGACCCCTCTGCTGAACTGACATTTTAACCATTCTTTAGTGTTATTATTCATTTTATTGTTAATTATACATATTCATCATCGGCCCGGGCCCCCTCCAGACCGCCGGGCCCCTGTGCAGTTACCCCCTGCCCCCCCCTCTCGGAGGGCCTGGTCACAGCAAGGATCTCACAGAAACAGATCTCAGAGAATCAAGTGACATAATCACCTCAATCTCTATCGAACAGGCCACGCCGGTGCGCCGCTATGCTCCACTGTTTGGGGGGGGGGAGAGCCAGGGATGGCCCGAACTGCCCCTGCGGCATTAGACAGACTAGGAACCACATAGTCAATGACTGCCACCTCACCAGATTCAAAGGAGGACTCGAGGCCCTGCATCAGGCTCAACCTGATGCCGTTGAATGGCGGAGAAAGAAAGGCATTCGCTAGAAGAAGAAAGCGACATAACGATAGCTCCAAATAAATACGTTTCTCCAATGTCCACTTTGCAAATAGGTGTCGGATTAATATAGGCACATGTTAGAATATATATATATATATATATATATATATATATATACATACATATATATATAAACATATTATACGCATATATATATATATAGATACAGATATATATATATATATATATACAGATATATATATACAGATATATATATATATATATATATATATATATATATATATATATATATATATATAGCTATACTATATATATTGGCTTGTTGACCGATACATGAAATGGATGTTAATATGAATCCTAGAATTTCAAGTACATTTATAATAATAATAATAATAATAATAATAATAATAATAATAATAATAATAATAATAATAATAATAATAATAATAATAATAATAATAATAATAATAATAATAATAATACGTTAAACAGATAGACTGCCCATTTGGATTCAGTTCCAGTTTTATCAACAATTTACTGAAACCGAAGTTCGTTTGCTTATAAAACACTTTTTCTTTGGAAACTATTAAAACCGAGTGAAACTTTGACGGTCAAAACATGGAATTCGTCGCCAGGGGCGCCTGTCCTAAACATGGGTTAAGGGTGGGGCGCGGGGGCGGATGACCCTGAGTGGGGGCCTGTTCTCGCAGAGGGAATTCGATTTGTGCTTTGACTATATCATCGTCGTCGTCGTCGTCATCGTCGTCATCGTCTCAATCAATGGACAAACATTTTCCCGGTCAGTACGAGTGACGACGATCTCCATTTGCCGCGAATGCCCCTCAAAAGACAACCACCGGCCGACCGACGATGACGTCACATCGCCGCCGCCGCCGATCACGTGACACAGCGTCACATTATGCAGCGCCGCTCGGCGGTCGGTCGGTCGGTCGGTCGGTCGGCCGTCTGTTGATCAATCGGAACGCGCGTCATCTCGTGCGTCTCGATGACGTCAGAGCTTTCTTTCCACGACCTGGGCGATAATCGGGGACCGAATGACAATGCGGTCGGTCGGTCGGTCGGTCGTCTGCGCGCAGCACGCGCGCCGATGCACCGGGTGCCGTGCCGGGGCGGTGCCTGGACGCGCGGCGGTCGCCGTGACAACCGACTCTCTAATCGCTCGCGAAATATATTGCTCGCGTTTCCATGGCGACGTGCGTCTAGGGCAGCGGTGAAATCGGAAACGGAAGGCACTTAAGAAGGCGGAATTAAGGAAAATTCCAGTGTTGCCGCCCGGTGATTTCAGGGACTAACGTCTAGTAGATTCAGGGAGACTCGGATAGAATTTCATGGCCGCTATGCAAGGCATACAGGTTTTCCTCGGGAGATTTTGCAAAACAATTTTTCACAAAAATCAGTTAATCAGATGTCGGAATGTCTGGATTCAAGAATTCTTTGTGATTTTACTCAAACTTCGTTTGTTTTCAGTTTTTCTCCGAAATTGTAGACTTCAGAAAGAAGCAGCATGCTTAAAATAAACACCAAACAATTTAGATTAATCAACAGAATGCCTACATCTACAATTAAATATAAATATATTTGAAAAAAATCAAAGATTCTGAATTTTGACGAACTCTAGATTTTCCGCCGAAAACCAGTAGACTGGTAGATTATCAAGAATCTCCTGGATATCCAGGTACAGAGGAGCCTGGGTTTGACCGACTCAGTGGACCTAAATGACCGGATATGGAAGAGATTGGGGAAACGAATCACGGCTCCATGAAAATTGATCTTTCCGTGTCGGTTGAGGTTAAACCGCAGGGAGAATGTTACGATAGTCAAGGAGGAATCCATCAAGATTCGAGAAGATAAAGTCACGACATCGTTCATTCGATGACGTTGGCCTTCGATGCCTCTTTCTCCGCCGATGTGAAATAAAATCCTATATCTGCAGTTAACGACCCATTAATTGCATACTATTGGCTGGTTCCTGCGGCGTAGCTATGGGGAGGAGGAGGGTGCGGGGAGGAGGGGGAGCGGCCGATCCTCTGAGGACAATTTTGGGGAAGTGGAGCCTTTTCGGAAATGTAATAAATGAAAAATTACAAATTAGAATTAAAGCGAAGCAAACGTGAGCATAGCGACGGTGTGTGTATCGGTGTATATATATATAGCCCCCTCCCCCCAAAAAATCAGGCTACCAAAGGAAAGATTTTTTACAATGAAGCAGTATGATCGAACCAGAGGACACAGCATGAAACTGTTCAAGAAACGGGTTGGGAGACATAAACAGCACTTTTTATTGCAAGAGTGGTGGACAGATGGAATGAACTGGATGAGGGAATAGTAACGGCTACAACTGTAAACGAGTTCAAAATAAACCTCAGTAGTTTAGGATATTAGATTGGACGGGAACAACAGTGGTTCTCACACAGGGCAGTCCCTACTGAACCACTTTAAACCTTGTTATATTATTATATTATTACCTTAAAGTTTTTAATGTGCTTTTTAAGATTTCCAAAGCTTTCTAAGATGTATACCCTCCAAATCATATTATACCTCCCAATCAAATTCCTGGCTACGCCCCTGGAAGCAAAGCAAACCATCGGCCACGAGGACCTTTTTTTGCTGGTGAAGATTTTCTGACCTGTCTGGGGGAAAATTCTAATTGGCGACGCCTTTTGAAGTGAAATGATAAGGTGGCGTATTTCAAAATATGCTCGCCGTTCCTCTGGCAGGGATATTTTGGCGCCCTCAACACTCCCCAATTTGAGACTGACACTCACAACACCCCAATTTCAGCTATGGAATGGCCAGGGGAGGGACCCCCAGAATTTACCGGCACCTCCAAATTGATAATCCTAGAAATAACCCTGTCCCCTGGCGCTAAAACCTGACTACGCCACTGACTGGTTTGCGTTGTTTCACTGTTTGAAATGCACGAAGATTGAAGGTCAACCGTGAAAAATATCTTAAGTTTCCATCCATTAATTAACGATGATCTTTAGCTGTAGTCCAATACACAGGACTTTATATGACTCTATGTTATAAATTACAAGAAGCATAGATACTTTCAGATCGGATTTAGGAGATGATCTGAGTATTAGGGTGTTGCACAATGCCTTTCCCAGCAGGGGTGTAGCCAGGAATTATTATTATTTATTATTATTATTACCCGGCCTATTTGGCGTTGTGCGACCGGTTCTCGTCAGAACACCGAAGTTAAGCAACGTCGAGCGCGGTTTACTTGGATGGGTGACCATCCCGGGATCTAATCGTGGTGCCGGCGGCCAACCAAGCCGTTCATTTAGGCGTCGATATTGGTAGCAGCGCTTATGTAGGTCTAGAGAAAGTAATTTAGATTAATACCTGCGTTGCTTTATACCGTTATTACGCTCGTTAGTATGGGACTACCTTTACCTTATTATTATTATTATTATTATTTATTATTATTATTTATTATTATTTATTATTTATTATTATTATTTATTATTATTTATTATTAGTATCATTATTTATTATTTATTATTTATTATTATTATTATTTTATTATTTATTATTTATTATTATTATTTATTATTATTTATTATTATTATTATTTATTATTTATTATTTATTATTTATTATTATTATTATTATTTATTATTTATTATTATTTATTATTTATTATTATTATTATTTATTATTTATTATTTATTATTATTATTTATTATTATTATTTATTATTTTTTATTATTTATTATTATTTTTTATTTATTATTATTTATTATTATTATTATTATTATTATTATTCAGCGTAGAGATTATTCTGGCGACTAATCCGGAAACTGCGTGGACACATTACAAATTACATTACATCTATTCTCAGCGACTCAATTGAAGAGACGACTTCCGGTTCGGGACGTTGTTTATTACGGGCGCCGACCTAATTCTATTAGCACACTCGATTTTGTCTTTTTACTCGAAGCAAAGAAGCCCAGAAGTTAGTCAACTGGGAAATTGTTGCGGAAGAGAAATTACACGAACACACGAACCATCAAGCGCTCTTGTTTTTAGCCTAAGCTATGCTTACTGCGCTATAGAAGTTGTCTAATTAATAATAATAATAATAATAATAATAATAATAATAATAATAATAATAATAATAATAATAATAATAATAATAATTAAGAATTACAGGAAGCATTGGTTGAGTCCACCTATGGGTTGGATTAGGTTGGGTTGGGCCAGAAATTTGGGCTGATCTGGGTTGACCGCGGAACCTATTTTATTGATTAATTTATTTTCCATGGTCAATAACTAGTGCTGTTACGGTTAACCGAACCGAACCGAAACCGCGGTTTTTCGGTAAAAACCGAACCGAAACCGAACGAAACTGCACGAGGTGAAACCGTTAACAGCTGTATCAATAACTGGTTTAAGAAATTGTACTGTATTACGATGGGTTGGGTTGGGTTGGGTTGGGTCAAGTCCTGTTGCTTTGTAAGAATCATAATAAGTTGGGTTAGGTTGTAAAAAATGGACTCATGTTCATGTGTGATGTGTTTGTTTATAGACGCGTCCGTATCAAAGACGTCCGTGTGTGTGTGTGTGTGTGTGTGTGTGTGGTGTGTGTGCGGCTCTTCCTTTCTCAACCATGGCTGACTATGGCGGAGTTACGAGTACCCATGTCCATGTCTGCTCCAGTCTACAGAGGCGGTTCCACGTTTGGAATGACTGGGGATGCATCCCCCCACCGGCCCACCAAAATACGTCTTCCATGGAAGATGATCGTCCAAACGGATTAGCCTTGATGTATATCAACAAAGATATGGACATATCCATAGTTAATGTCATCGACAAATTCGCTTCCAGCAATAGAAAACTCGATTTTGCACTGTGACTTTGTACAACCAGACTAAAATGGCTTCTATACATTGTCAATTCTGAACATTATATCTTATAAATCAAATCTACAGATTTCTTCTAAACCGTTTACATATAATTCCTTTGACAATTGGCGGGGATCTTCCTATAAATTCATTGCACCTCTCGCCAAGAGTTCCTGGAACCGCCACTGGCTCCGAACCTAAAAGGTACCAAACTCTCCGCAAAATAATAGGGGTTTTCTATATGTCTATGCATGGTTACTCTTTAAGGTTGAACTGAGCTACATAATTACAAGCATAGAGAATACATTGCAGTTTTTGATATCATCCATAATTTCAATGCAATTAAATCAGGTGAGTTTGCATACATAAAGAGTTTACGAAGTAATATGTTAAAAGACAAACTTTTCAGAGAATTTGGTGTCAGAATTCGCCCGAGAAAGTTTGGATTTTGCAGGTTTAAGTGGCAGATTAAGGTTTGACAGCATCAAAATTAAAGTTGCCTTATAGGACAGTTTATGATTCTTTCCGTATTAGTCAGTGGATTTATGGAACAGTGTGGACGAAAAGGCGGCAACAGTTGAAACAATAAATGAATTAAAACGTTATTCTAAGACAACAGGGTTATTAAAATGTTCAAAGTAATACTATTATTAGTGGTTTGTTCAGAGTAATTAGAGTGGTTTTTACAAAGGCTAACTTAGCTTCCTAAACCATTTGAAATCACGCTATTATTATTATTATTATTATTATTATTATTATTATTATTATTATTATTATTATTATTATTATTATTACCCAGCTGTATTAAAACCTTCTCTTAGTAATAATTACAGTATTATGCAATTCTGATTTTCCCAAGAAGCTCGCTGCATGACTCCTGGATTTGAAGAACCATCGATTGAGGCCATGGCTTTCTGACAGCGGTGCTATAGAAGTTGATTGATTATTTGATTGAATGGCTGGTTGATTGATTGTCGATGCTCATAGACAACACGTGGCATCGCTTGTTTCCTCGGGGGCCTCAAATCACCTCGAAATAAACAACTGGTCCTACAAGATCGACTTCAAAGAAACACACGAATACCTGTTCCGACCACCTGTTATCCTCCGGGCTTTTCTGATAATTATCCATCCTTTCGTCTGCCACAGAGAACAACTTAGTCGAACATGCCCACGGCATTCTTTCCTCTATTTTCATCCGCCATTGGAACAATTGTTAAATTATTTTGGGCTCTGCAGTATCATCATCATCATCATTAACCGTGGGCTCATCGCCCGTTGGTGTATAATGCCATCTCCACAGTTTTCTGCCATTCTTTCCTGTCCGTTGCTCTGTGACTAAGATCCTGTAAACTGCTTCCACACCATTCTTCAATATCATCACACCATTCCTTGTGTGGTCTCCCTCTCTTATTGGCACCCTCCATTATTCCAAACATTAGAGCTTTGATCTTTCTGTCCTCTTTCATTCTGCATATGTGTCCGAAAAGTTGGAGTTTCCTTTGTTTTACTCTTTCCAGCATGGTTTGTTTGGGCTGAATTCTCCTGTATAGTTCTTCATTTGTGATTTTTTCGACCCATCCGATTCGTAGTATTTTTCTATAACATTTTCTTTCAAAGGCTAGTATTTTTCTTTCCAGGTCTTTGGTGATGGTCCATGTTTCGCATCCATATAAAAGCTGCTGAAGATACAGGTTTCAGTATTTTCTTTTTGTTTCAGTGCTTATTGATTTGCTTTTCCAGATCTTATCCATTGCCATCAGTTGATCTAGAGCTCTTGCTGCTCTTCTTGCGACCTCTTGTCTGCAGTCTAAGTCATGTGTCATATTGCTTCCAAGATAGGTGAAGTTTTCTACGTTCTCTAATTCCATTTACTTTAATTTTTTTCTTTTGATCTCTTTGTCGCCAAACACCATTGTCTTTGTCTTCTCAATGTTTATCGACAGTCCATAGCGCTCAGCTTCATTGCTCAGTATCTGTACCGTGTTTTCCAGATCATCTTCATTTCCCTCTAGGATGTCAATATCATCAGCAAACCTAAGGTTGTTAAATGAAAGTCCCTGAACTGTTATGCCTTTTACATGTTCTTTGACTTGCAGTAACCAGATGATAAATTTACAGGCAGTTCTAGCAGCATGTCTAAGAGACAAGTCACAAGTTTCATGGCGTCTTTTTGTACTGAATACAGAACTGCCAACTATGGATCCTTGAATAAAAGATCTGGTACCCTGTTCAAAATTCAGTCATAAAAATGTAATGATTTTAACATTCTGCCCATTGTACCAGTGGCGTAGCCAGGAATTCCGGAAGGGGGTTTTGGTTTCGATCGTGACTAAATTTTTTTGTTGCAAGCAAATTCTTTCAATTTTCTATTTTCTATAGCACTTAGAAATTTTTTTCGGTCGGCAGGCCAGCCAAGAGGGGTTTGACCCCCAAAATCGCGTCCGAAAATAAAAATTCTATGGAAAAGCATGTAAAAAAATTTCGTCGGCAGTCAAGGGGTTTTAACCCCGAAACCTCCCTTGGCTACGCCACTGGCATGAGTAATAATGGCGATGACCTTTTTCAGGACACATTGAGTGACAGATGGTAACATTTCGGAAAATAAAGTTGTTTAAACAAATAAATCACAAAAAATCATTTTAAAATATTGTTAAAAGAAAAGGTGGGCCCATAAATTTTTATTTTGCTGGTGGATCCGGCACAATGTACCATTTGTAGCGTGGTAAATCCGCCACCCACTGATCCTAGTACCAGCCGCGCTCAAAGCTGCCTAACTTCGGTGTCCTAATAGTAACCGGTCACACGACGCCAAATAGACGTCTTAAGTGGGTTCTAAACTGTTTTGCAAAATCCAAAATCGTTACTAAGTTTAAAATTCGTTGGAAAACAAAACAGTAAAACTTCGTTATAACGTTATAACGGGTCTGTAAAATTCAGTACGCTTTATCCGAGGTACGTTATATTTAAGCATAATACCATCCAATACGGTAGCGCATCACACAGGACCGTACATTGCGCTAAACTGTTACCGAATATATCTGTTATAATCGGATCCGTTATGACAAAGTTCTACTTTCATGGAGTAAACTGAGGCAGCTTTTTTCGTCACAAAGAAACAATCTAACTGCG
>JACLAT010000058.1:0-400000 GCA_018105865.1 Metaphire vulgaris
ATTCGATTTTTGTGTTGTTCTAACAAGATCAGTGAACTTGCAGGATTTCCTCAATCTCCAGAACTTTCCACGGATTCGTTCGTATAAAGCGAAAAGCCAAGAGAAGTAGGCGAGAAATGATTTTGATGATCTATTTACAGAGGATGGAATGCTGAATACTGAAAAACTTAATTTGGCAATTTACAACAATATTTCTGAACGCCATGGTTAATACTCGAAAATAAAAGAGAATTTCGTGTGGAATTTAGAATTGCCGATCCTTAATATATCTTATAATTTCTGGAAAGTGCTAAACATCGGCCTGCATAACGCTATGAATTTCTTCTTTTAATTTTATTTCAATCGATGTTGTTCCTTGCATTCATGTTGATGGCTGGTGGCCAGATGAAGCCATATTCAATGGAGCGATAAAATAAGGGATTCTGGTTGCAACAGTCTTTGATCGTCCTCATAAACTCTATCCTTGGGTTCCGTATTCGGAAATTCTGCGCTAAGATTTCATTTTTCAAAAAGGAGATACGATTAAACAAAGTTGTGTCAAAGCTAAAGCTTATATGATTGGGAAGACGATGATTGAGAAATCGGACTCGAGTTCCAAATACATTCTGAAGAATTCCTTGTTGTACTGTATTGAAGCATTGACGCTAACTTGTGAGAGAGCATCTCAACTGGGATGGAGTCTTGAAGAAATGGAATCCAAATTCCATCAAATGGACCGTTATTTGTGGATTGAGGTGCCTTTTGAAATGTCATCTCGAGTTTGTTTCACAGAATTTCTGTTCGTGCTATTTCTCTGCCTAAATTCAGTTCGCCAATTAGAGAAGTCTCAAAAACTCTTTTCTGTATTGCATTACTGGTCGTGAATCTGGATTTCTCGATTTATATAAAAGGCTTACGCGTTTTATCGGTGGACTTCAAATGACACGTCTCAGTCTACCTATCAGATGGCTGCCCCGATCCACTCTGGGAACATTTGACCGAAATCAGTTAATCGCAAGTCTGTGTGGTGTCGCATACAAGTAATTTAAAACACTCATAATATCTCGAGATACATTATTGCCAGAATTACGGAAACTTATGTAATTTACCGCACTCACAATTTCGAATGAAGAGACACAGGTGGAACTATAGTTGAACATGTACAGGTAGATATTGCTTCCGGTTAATCCAGAAATTTTGATGCAAAAAGAAAAAGCTCGATTCTGAGCTAATGTTTTAGCTTGATCATGATTGACAGTCTTGCTCACGGGACAGGACGTTCCATGGGAATCCACGAGAGACATCTCACTTGCCATAAAATGTAATAGGAGTTAATAAATTCAGTCGTTTAACGTGTTTCTTTGTACATGTAGTCATATTTAGTGACAGTGAACCTAAACTTTCACAAATTTCATAATTCATAATTTATATGTGAAACTATATTACACATGATTAATATTGTCATATTAATATTATAATGGGTAACCCATGGACGATGGGGATGGAATAGACAGGCCCTAGTTATTTATAGGATAAGATGGGAATGGGGCAAAAAAATTTGTCCCATGGACAGCTCTAGTTATTAGGCTGTGGATAGATGCTCTAACCACGAAGCAGCAATACAATACAATACAAATCGCTTTATCAAACCAACCTTGGCTAAACGCAAGGTCAAAACATAACACACATTGCCTAGTCAGTCACGCTACACGGCAGGTGTTGAAAGACTTTGTTACCATAGGCAACCAAACTTTATAATGGGCGGAACTTGACCAAGCGTCCTCGTTGGCAGATTGGTCCCACTGGGAAAGCGTCCTGGTTGGCTGCGTTGTACGGCATCACACCAGGGCGCAGTACCCCGTGTGACGCAGTAGGCCCTACTGGGGACGCAGCATCCCGTCAAACCAAGTCCAAGCCGACGTGGGGGCCGTAGTGCCATACTGGGGCACAGCCTCCGCTCAGGAGACCAAGCCCAAGCCCCCGGGACGGCGTTGGGCCCCACTAAGGGCACATTATCACGAGTGTGGTCGCAGGTCCTGCTGGAGGCGCAGCCTCTCGTGGGAGACAAGCCCCAGTCCCCGTGGGAGCCGTAAACGACACTGCGCATACAGCTGCTCGGGGAGTAAAAGTCACAGCCCTCCGTATTAGACATAGCCCCTTTGGGTCCGTAGGCCGAAAAGGGAGCCGTATGCCCAAAGGGGCCGTAGGTGGCACTGGAGGCGCATCCTGGGAAACAAACCCCTAACCAAGCCCTAATAGAATCATGAAGCACAAACCGTAGTCGTTGGTTCCGGTATGGTGTGCAGCCGCCTGTGGTGGGTGGGCAAGACCACCCAGTGAGCACATAGAAAATGTTAAATGATAATCTGCGCATTCACTTTACATTTTCATATTTTAAAAACAATGCTATATGTAATAATATGAACTTTTGCAATAAATCAGGGAAGGATATAGCCAGGGTGCGATTTGTGACCTGGAGCAGTGGGGGAATATGTCGAGCTTCGGGGATGCAGTTGTTGAAACAGCAGTGGGGATGTAGTGGTGGGGATGTAGCAGTAGGGATGCAGTTGGGCAGTGGGGATTCCCCTTCCCCCCGCAAATCGCGCCCTGGATATAGCCACTCTCTCCGTCATTTTTGATTTTAGGTTAATGAATAGCCTAATAATAAAATTTTTATCAGTCAAATGATTAATTAATCCGAGGAATTTCCAGGCTGTGTCCTCGAGGCCTGCAAGAGGAGTGCAGATCTGCTGAGAGGTTGCTTTACGTGTAGGTGGAAGGAATTTCCGGAAGGATGTGCTGATCGTTGTTTTCAACTGCCTGGAACTAACAGTCGTCCAGCTGATCTTCAGGTCCTCAAAGTCGGAATGAAATTTGAACAAAGATTATTATTTTTACATTTTTGAATGAATGTTTCTGATTGCTTGATTATCTCTAGCGTTATGAAAGCCTGTACAACCAGGAGAAGCATACATTAAGTTTATATCTCACTATTGCATTAAATATACTGTGAAGGGATCACTATTCATCTTGTACTTTTAAGAGTTCTCAAAACATGCACATTAGATCATTGGCGTCCAGAAGAAGAACATTACGAAAGCCCGCAAGCCGACTTCTCAGATCACAACCCGACTCTGATATTAATTTCGCAATTTTATGGTATTGTCAATGCTTCGATACTTGGAAAGAAATGCCTGAACTTCTGTTAGACGAGGCGAGAAGATAGCAGAGTGGTAACAGCGTTGGACGATGGAGCAGAAGGTCGCGGTTCGATTCGCAGGAGCCCTAAGGTCGACTCAGCCTTCATTCGATAGAGGGCGGTGGTAACTGAGTAGCAGCTGTGGCTGCAAGGTAAAAAAAACGTGGGTCTAGAAAGCAATGGCTAACTACTCTAGATTAATGGCTTTAGCCACCTGCGTCGCTGTTGCACCTGACACCGGAGATCAGCGCCGGGTTATACGCTCTGAAATCGAGTATGGGCGAACCTTACTTTTTTTACCATTAGACGATAACTTACATTTCGTAAAAGTTTCCGACACAGAGTTGTCCATGAATTGGCTAACCCATGGGTTGGGTTAAACCTGATTATGAAAAATTAATGGGTTATGTTGGATTTTCAATAAATCTGTACCTGCTAACCATCTTAAAATAGGTTTTCTGTTTACTGTTTTGACAATACACCATAGATTCTTGCATTATAAAATATTAAAAAGATAAATAAGGTAATGGCAGAGGTATTTTATGAAATCATACTCATTGGCGTAAAGTTGTATGAAAAGGTAGGGGGCCCAACCCATATATCTTACTCCTTCTCTATAGTAGCGTTTCAAAAGTGGAAGGCGGACTCGAGCCTAGAGGCCCAACAGAAGTTTACGCTTAGGATTTTATTGTAATTTGCGTTACGCATCGGTGCACTTTAGGCCTATATTCAGTAGGGAAACATTGAACGGTGAATCTATAGGCTCAGCCCTCACTTCGTCGGCTTATGTATTTCTAAGCTAAGCTACTGAAAAACGATTGGTTGAACGTTATTTCTTCGTGACGTGACTTGGGCTGAAAATTTGAACTCTAAATGTATTTTATGACCTCATTGAAGATAAATTGAAACTTTTTGATCTGCATTATTAACGATAGGCAGATGAACATTGTCTGAGTACAATACTAAAATGTGGAGTTATTCATATCCTTGGAGCTGCTTAGTCAATAAATAAAGTCCGGCTGGCTGACTGACTGGATGGAGGCTTGAGGACAGAGTCCATGCTCGTCGAAATCTCTTGTTTAGGTTGAAAATAGACCTGTGCGCCGCCGCCGCCGCCGACGTTTTACATGACGGCTACCAACTGGGCCTACTGTATGAATCACTTGGCACTTTGTAGGTAGGTGAAATTTTAGAGTTTGCAAAGAAAATGGTTGCTGAAGTGCAACAGCCGTCATCAGTCTTACAATTTTCACTTGGAGTGTTGGCTTATTGGATTCATTTATGTAGCCCATCGACTAAAGTTTCGTTCCAAAAGTGGTGTTGGCCACTACTGTATTTATAAAAAGGAATCAAAGGGGCCTACACTTGTTACAGCTGGGATAGTTCACTTGGGAAGCAGACAGAAAATGTGTCCGACTGTCATTTCGTCGCTGCATGATGCACAGTTGATAGAATCCTCGAAATCTGGAGCATCTGCAAATGGTCCTGATCATCGCCTCTTGATGAAGGGCACAAATACAGACCAGTCATCATATTGTTCTAATAAGAAACAAGCAAGATGCAGACTTTTCGAAAATGCTGTGTGCCCTTGCACCGTCAATGTGAACAAGAATATTACTCTCTCGAGTAAGGCTTTGTTTGCGGTTGTTAAATTGTTCTGAACACTGCACAGCTTGATTACTTTCAATTTTTTCGTTTTTGTCTTCTAACAACGAAATGTGTTTGAATGATTTTGTCTGATTGTTGGAAATTCTTTAAATCCTTTATTGATGTTCCCATTTAGGAACATGTATCACATGTGCCTAATGTTCCCATTTATGAACGACGTCGAATGCGGCAAAAATTGACATGTTTCTGTTTGCATTGTTCATAATTATTGTGATGTATTTTGATTAATCATTTGGTCAGCATAAAATAAACTTTCTAAATTTCATATATATGAAACGTTTGATGAGAAACAGGACTTATTTCTCACATACAGTAGGCCTAAACATTACAAGCGCAAAGCATAATTACTGTATATAAATTATTTCTCGTATTTACGTTTTCGCGCGAACCAGATAAAGGTCGCCGAAGTCTTTTCTTTCTTTTATCGTGAGCAAATGTGATAAACGTGATAACTATCTAATATAAACGTTCCTAAATAATTGCTGCATTTGAAAAACATTTTGCTCCAGATAAATCCGCAATAATTAATTATATATAATTACTATTGCATTATTGATCAACAGGCTGCAGATAACATGACAACCTTTGCTGGGACTACGGACTAGGGTCTATTCAGGAACAAATTTGGCCGATATTGACTTCTGATTCTAAGACAAGCGTGCTTCTGTATATTTAGTTCGCAGATATTCTACAGCTAGTACCTTCCCAGTTCGTCGCTGGGTTAGAAAAAATTGAAGTCGTTGCCTCCACTTTGCTGCTGTTATACATCTTTCCTACACTGAACCAGTGGTAAGATTTCGATTGAGCAGTATTTTTGATATTCAACTCAAACATTATTATTATCATCATCAATTATCATCAAGACGACTTTTATAGAGCTGTGGGCATGACGAAGGTCAAAGTCTAGAGCACCTTAACAAAGTTCACTTGAATGAGGTGTGTTGAAAAAGTAGGCTATTATTAAGAACTTTTATCAAGTAAGATATTTTGTCTATGCCTACTTCTCCGAGTTCTGGTTGACTGATCTGCTTCTCACGATCTGTCTTCACCGGAATAGTTCGCCCTAATTTTCTGGCCCAAAATCGTCACAAAGGAATTTACTGGGACACCAGGACGACCAATCAATAACTGAGACAATCCCGAAAAGCCGTTACGTTCGTCATCCCAGGTTTAACGGCAGCTTTTCATACATACAAGAGCATTCGGAACTGACACGAGACTTTGTTTCATGAACAAGGAGGATCGATGCTTAGCACGTACTAAAGGAATCTCTGGGTTGTTAACCGAAGATATGGCCGACCAGTGATAAAGCTAAGAGGATGGGTAGCTCTTATAGATATGATGGAGCACTTCAGCTTTTCTCTTGTATGAGCGTCGCATATTTTCTACCATCGAAATATAAAGCAGTGAGTTGACAAAATTGGAATAGATGAACGTGCCCAAATGTCTTTCACTTTATTTGCCAAAACAACAGAAATGTCTAAAACTGTTGGTTCACTTTTGAGGAGTACGTTGAAGTACCCATCGGTACTCCAACATTGAAGTGTGTACATTAGAGTGAATACGTTGGAGTACTCATTGGTACTCCGTAAGCACATCTTCAACAGTGATCAAACATATTATTCAAGCTCAGTCCACTGTTTTACCCAGATCCCAAGCCTTTGGGGGATTGATTTGGCTGAGAGTAAGAGACACAATTCAATGCAAAATTTGTGTCGGTGTGGTGATTTTTGTTGGGAGTATTTTGTGTGTGTGTTTTTTTTTTGGGGGAATTCTCCCCTGTCAGGCATGTATAAAACTTGCTCATTCTCTTTGGCAGACCAAAGACACAACTCTGTTCTGGTTTTTGCACAATCTTTTTACAGTTTTCAGCATCATTAACGAAATGAGTTACATTGTATAACCTTTTTATAAATCGACGGCAGAGGTTAGATATATTTAAAAACTGAAATATATTCAACAGAATAAATACCAATGAACAGCAGTACATTGAAACTTAACTGAATCTTGTATATTGTTCCATAATTTAACTTCAGAGCAAATTTAGTGACATTACAACGGTCAACATAGTTGCAAAGAACAGCATATACCAATGACACCACAAAAGCTCTGGTAGGTGGCAGAAGATGTTAAGTCTCAAAGGTCACATTTTGCATATAAGTAATGTAGTGCCATACACAACTGTCACATCGGCGGCGTTTGCTTCATGTTCCATTTCACGACCATCGAAAGAGTTGTCCGCGGTTGTCGAGCGGGCCGCATACTGAGGATGACCGCTCCTCAACACAGGGTTCTGATTATCCACGTCTGACGCCTCGTTTTCTGTCTGAGAGGAACTCTAACTGACTTCGCTTATCGTTGGCCGCCACTTTATCTCGGCGGATTAGGCAATTTCTATATCAGTTCTTTGTCACTGATTTTAAACTTAGTGGGCCTACTGCACCTCATCATTTTGTAACCGTACTTTCATACCGTTCCCTGAAGGGGAGGCGACTACGTCTATCCTCTGTCGCGGCCTCCTAACACAATGGGTTTCTTCTGCTCTTGCTTATCAAAGGACCGGCGGCGTCTGTTTCCTCAGCGGCTTCCTAGCACACTTCATTTCCAGTTCTCTTATCTATTTTAGGCTTAAATTTTTCAGAGTATTTCCCAAAATGCACAAAGTGTACTCCCTACATTCTAGAAAGAATCAGCTTACTGTACATGTATTGTTACGATTTTCCGTAGAACATCCTATTTCCCTAGTCACATCCTTCTATCTCGTGCGATTTACCCCTCACAAAACCGGTTCCGTTCCATGAGCTGACTCAGTAGTCGATGCTACTCGCTGAACCCTCAGCACCCTCTATACCACCAGCCACGTGACCATTAGTGAGAGCCGCTCCGCGTCCGGATAAAAGCAGACGCGCGTCCATTTTAAGACCTTCGCCTTCTGCCCCAGTTGTTGCTGCTCCTCGGCTTCGCCTTCTGATCCCGTTGCTGCTACTGCTGTTTCGTCTTCCGTAGTCCTCTTGCAGCCGCCGAGCTTCTTTCCTCTTCCCTTCTATCCGAGACCCTTCGATCCTGTATCATCAGGCCAAGGATATCTTAATAACAACAACTGGATGGGCGGGTTAAAATGGGTCGATACTGCATAAGGCCAATGCTCTGAGGCTATGTGCTACATCCCACAAGCTTTCCGGTCAGTGATTTACGTTTAAACATTATTGAAAAAAGTAATTTTGAGCCAGAGCACAGTGCAAAAGATGGCAAATAAATATAGAAAGCAAAAAGGGTTAATTTGAGAAAATAAAAGAGAAAACGATAGATAGAAAGAAACGAACAACTGTGCTATTATAACACTTTGGAAGGCATTTGGTCATTATTGCTTCATTAAAACTTCATTATAACTACTTACTACTCACTACTACTACACTACTACCACTACTACTACTGCTGCTACTACTGCTACTGCTACTGCTACTGCTACTGCTACTGCTACTGCTACACCACTGCTACCACCACTACTGCTCCTGCTGCTGCTGCTGCTGCTGCTGCTGCTGCTGCTGCTGCTGCTGCTGCTGCTGCTGCTGCTGCTGCTGCTGCACCACTGCTCACCACCTGCTGCTCACCACCTGCAAACACACCACTGTATAAACACCACTGCTATTCAGCTGCTGCTGCTGCCATTGTCACCACCCACAACTACTACTGCTACTACCTTCTGCAACAATCAGCACTACTACAAATATCGGTCACTGCTCCTGCTGCCAAGGTTATAGCCACTACTGCCTCTGTCACCACCACAACTACTACTACTACAATGACTACTGCTGCTGCTGCAGCTGCTGCTGCTACTACTACTGCTACTACTGCTACTACTGCTACTACTGCTACTACTGCACTGCTACTACTCTACTACTGCTACTACTACTATTACTGCTGCTATTGGCTACTACTACTGCTACTTCACTACTGCCACTCTGTCACCACCACCACAACTACTACTTCCACCACCACCAACACTACTGCAAATATCACCACTACTACTACTACTACTACTACAGCTACTACTACCGGTACTGTTGCTTGCTGTCACTACTGCTACTACTACTACTACTACTACTACCAGTGGCGACGCCGGACGTTTGAGAGTGGGGGTTGTGACAGGGATATTTTTTACGCCTCTTAACATACTTCAAATTTGAGACAGACACTCCAACACACCCAATTTCAACTATGGGATGACCTTTTTGCTTGTCAGACTTTTGGCAGGACATAATTTACCGACACCCCAAATTGATAATTCTAGAAATATAGAGAACTTGTTATATAGATATATAGAAAACGCTTGATGCTTAGACTAAGTAGAGTCGATCCTCAACCATCCCCATACCCTCTACCCCCACCCCTCACAAAAATTTCTCTGCTTTTTGCTGAATCACAGGTGGCCCTGATGGCAAGTGGGAGTGGTCAACCCCCCCAAACCCTCTCTCCGTCGCCTCACCACTGACTACTACTACTACTATTACTATTATTATTATTATTATTATTATTATTATTGCTGCTGATGCTACTTCTACTTCTACTACTACTTACTACTACTACTACTACTACTACTACTGTCACCACCACCACAACAACAACTACTACTACTACAGTGTACTGCTACTGCCGCTACTACATCGACCACCTGCTACCACAGCCATCATCATTACCACCACCACTACTACAACTACTGCATTCGTTGTTTGTTGTTGTCCATTCTTCCAGTGTCATCATAGTTTAGTTGGAAATGCAGTTAACATTATCTCGAATAGTTTGTGCGCCTGAGATCGTGACAAGATTCACCCAAATCCACTGTAGTTTCTGGTCACTTGCTGCCAGTGATGGGTAAGATACTTTTTGAATGTATCTCAGATACAGATACAGATACTGCATTAAAAATGTATTTAAGATACAGATACAAGATACCCTAGACAAAATGTATCTAGATACAGATACATTTGAAATGTATCTAAGATACAAGATACATCATAAGATACATTTCCATTAGTCGAAGCCCTCGAAAGTGAGCGTCTGCACAAACAGAATAATATGAAAAAAGTTGTGAAATATCTTAACATTAAAAAAGCTGCCATATGGCAAACAAGGCAAAATCCTGTCTTTTGCAATCAGTCTTCAACAACCATTTTTGTGTTATTTTAGTGTCTATTTAATTAGGAGGCATTTGCTTTTAGTAACAGCAGCTTTTCAAATGCGCTGTCACCCAAGCGGTTGCGACGTGGTGTCTCAATTTGACCAGCAGAACTGAAAAGTCGTGATTGATTCTCTTCCGCCATTTTATTATTCACTGCCGAAGTCCCGAGTTCCAGCTGTAATGTGCTCCAAGGCGGCACGCTTTGAGCCTTAGACCAAAGACCTATAATATTTGCTCTTTGATTTAGAGTTAGACAATTACATGGCACGTAAGTAAGAACCAAATAACAGGTTGAGCCTGAATCAGCCTGAATAATAAACAATTTGATGCAGAATGCTTATGGCCGGCCTGTGGTAACTATTGTAGTAGGCCTACTGTAACTGCTCCTGTTTCTTTGTTTTGTAGATTTGCAGTATCTTGTATCTTGAAGCAGTCAGAAGATACAAGAGATACATAACAATTGTATCTGAGATACAGATACAAGATACCGATACATTCAAAGTATCTAGATACATTGTAAAGATACAGTTGTTGTATCTTAGATACGTATCTAGATACATGTATCTAAGATACTACCCATCACTGCTTGCTGCATAGCCATGAAATAATAGTAGATCTGTGAATATCCTCTGGCGCAGCCATTTGTATCCATGACAGAACGAATACGGGTAAAAACTCCAATGTGTGACTAGAATTCGAGAGATATACGAAGTAGACCATATCCATTTGCACTCTGCACAAGTCCATGTTCGGCATTATACACACTAACAAGTACACTATTAACGCAAAATCAGGATAAATCCGTTATGAACTTATGATTCGCACATATAATTATGTCAGACCACAGAATACAGACAACTGGCTATTGCTCATCTAGCCACGGCTGTGTGGCTGGACAGTGGACAGTTAGGTCAAGCCCAGGCATGCTGAGTCATAGCGCCTGACTGTAAGAGCGCTGGGTCAGACCAGGCAAAGGGTTTGAGGCAGCTGGCCTCAAGCGGTATTAAAACAACTGGAAGAATTGTAAGGTGTCGGTCCAGGTATTTAAGGGTCCATGATCAGGCCCTGTCATTCGTATTATTATATAGGATCCAGACAAAGATTCTACTATATAGAGAGAAAGAGCCTAAATAGCATCTCTAAACATATTATTAGCGCTGGTACCAGATCATCCTGTATAGGATTGATCTCTCTACAATAAGATTGTATAGTGAATCGTCATCAGAGGAATTCTATCACCCTGATTAAGAACCTTAGTGCTTACGATCAGCTCTAGTAGCGTCACTATAGGGGCGTAGCGACAACTCGGCGACGAACGACTCGGCGCCGAACGACGTCGACTCGGCGACGAACAATTCGGCGCCCGAACAACTCGGCGACGAACGACTCGGCGACGGACACGATCGATTACAGGTTGGAAAGGATGGGAGGAATGGGAGTGTTGTAGGGGGAGTGAGGGATGTGTGTGTGTGAGAGAAAGGAAGAGGAGACGTTCGGGGGAGGTGGATGTGTGGGTAAGATGAGTAGAAATGTATGTAAGTTGTATAAGAGGTCATCAACAAATGACGAAACGCGCATATGGTGGAGGGGTCCAGGCATTTGTTACGAAGTGTGACGAGGGAAGGAGGGGGTTCCGTAAATGTGACGTAACGCAACACAACATTTAAAGTGACCTTTGTTTTGCTTGTCAGGGTGTTTGGAGATCGAAAATACAAGGAAGACCTTTTTGCTTGTCAAGACTGTTCGGAAGACGAAAGGGGGTTCGGCCCGTTGCTACGTCATATTTGAGGGTTCTGACTTTTTGTTACGTCGCGTTACGTAGGGGAGGGGGGCAAAAGTGCCAAAATTGCGTTACGTCATTTATGGACGACCAGGGCGCACAGTATAGCCAGGGGGTGGGCGTCCCTGTGCTAACCCCTCCTCCCCGCCCAACCTCTTTCAACTCTCCCAACACCATAAACTTTATTGACTCTCTCGCCGAGTCGACGTCGCCGAGTCGTTCTGCCTAAAGGTAGGCCTATCTGTTCCATGGCTGAACAGATCGTCGTGCAATTTGATTCTGACCATTTTGTTTTAAAATAGCGGTATGATTTTTACCCGGCATGAGATGGCTAACACTTATTGGCTACAAGTGAGAATACTGTTTTATAAATTCAAGTATAACCAACATGACGGTGCCGTAACAAAATCGCGCAGGACAAAATAGCGACGACAAATTGGCGCCGACAAATGAGCGCCGACAAAATAGCGTCGAAGCAAGAAACGATAGAGAACACAACTTTAACTTTAACATGTGTTTTAAAGTAATATATCACCAAAGCTATTATAATTTTAAAAATGTCTTTTTTTAAAAACCAGTATCGTAAAAGCAAATACTAAACGTCGTGACTAATGTAATCATCGCCGAGTATTTAGTGGATTTGAAAGACGATAATGAATATTCTTGATATCTCATAGCCGAGTATGAGATCTATTTATTATTGTCGATCTGTTCATATCGCGCGATTACGTCGGCGCTATTTTGTCGGGGTTTTGGAGCTATTTTGTCGGCGCTGTTTTGTCGGCGAGATTTTGTCGGCGCTATTTTGTCTTGCGCTATTTTGACTGGACACCAAACTTTCATCATCAATATTAATTTAATATGTAATTCGTGTGTTTTAGTCTTTTATCGAGAACTAGACTCCACGACCACGAAGAAGGGAAAAGGGCTTCGACACTACAGTGTAGATAAGAAGCTGCTGAGATCTACAGTGCTGTGTGCCAAGAATGGACAGCGCTAATTTGTACAGTATCTTATTCAACAATGTAAGATTTGGGGATAATTGCTTTAATTATTGAATTATCGCTACTATTTCATTGCACAGCATGAACCACACCGCGGCCAAACAGCGCGCCCAAAACGTCAATATAGTAGAAGATAAAGGTAGTCCAGTAATAGACCGAACATATGGTCCAACGTACTTTGCAGCCTATTAAGCAAGCAGTGACGCAGGTGATTAGCTTACCACTGCTTTCTCAATGCCGGCGTTTTGTCATCGTAAACTAACACTACTACCAATATATTCACGCCTGGCGATGAACTGCGTGATTGGCCGCCGACACCACGACTCGATCCCGGGATTGTCACCTGTCAATGTACGAACCGCGCTCGATGTTGCTTGACCTCGGAATTCTGACGGAAACCGGCCTGCCGGAAACCGTATAAACCAGTAGACCGATCAATCGATATGTGTAGCCTATAATATGCAGAGCCCTGCTATTTCTATCTAGGTCGAATTTTCTACGATAGGGGCAAAATAGACGCTATAACAGCGCACAACTCAAGTCAAACTGGTCTTTAATTTTCTACGAATCAGTTTTCAGATAAAAACACAACTCTAGTTCACAACTCAGCATGCCCAAATATATGACCCACACTGTTAGCAATTTTCCGCCAGTTTCTAGCAGAGTTGTTGGCTTGAGCGTAGAGGTCGTACATGAAACGCTTGTGTAAAACGAAATTAACACCCATACATGCATACTCACAAGGGTGCAGGGGCCATACATCTGCATTGTACAGTTTCAGGGAGGTAACTAAGCATAATGGACTCCTAATCGCATGTATATTACAGTTTTAGTATACTTTCATAAAAAATTGTTTATGAAATGCAGAAATTCGAAAACAGAAAAAAACTCAACTGTGATGACCCTGAAGTGAATAATTCCCAGGTTTCCATTCAATTACCCAGTTCACCACTGTGCGCCCACATAAAATGTATGCATCATTTACGACTATAATTCATTTTGCTGTTTTATTTGAACACTAGTCGGATGATGAGTCCTCAGGGACTTCAGGCGCAGTTGAAGGCGCATTCCTTTCGTCTTCTTTCGAGGGGGGACGCGGTGAATACTGTGTGTGTTCTGATGGGATAAAATACGTAAGTAAAAAGTTCGGATGATGCTTATTCTCAGGCGCTTAAACGAAAACTTCGAACTGTATACGACTGCAGCGGAAGACAGATTTGAGGTTTCAGCCGAGAAAAAGCTACCGATTTCAGAAATAATGTCACGAAAGTTCATCTATAATATTAAGATCGTTATCTGTATGTCTGTTACCTTCAAGCGTTCTGATTGGTTGACTATTGGTAGACGGTTTAGACCGTTTAGTCCTTACGTCGCGATGCGTTGGTGGGCGAGCGTTGACTATTGGTAGACGGTTTAGACCGTTTAGTCCTTACGTCGCGATGCGTTGGTGGACGTTGCTATTGGTAACAATTGTTCGCAGCAATTTTAACGTACATTTGAGCGTACACCAAAAAATACGTGTACAGCGTCACATGGCCCAGTTGCGTGATTTTAACGTACATAGGCCTAATTATTACGTGGCGCAGAGCTTGGCTAGGTGGCGATCATTGAAATGTTGTTCAGCATGAATTCAATGATTGGGTATTAGGTATAGGTATTGGATTAGTATTATCCTGCACTGCGAGCGAAGCGAGCGCGAGCAAGCGAGCCTCTTTCTAGTAAAACATTAAGATCCTCTCAAAGTTCTTCCAGAATCGTAATTTTTAGTCAATGCCAATATTTGCGCCGACACAGTTGCATTGGGATTGCCGTGACAATTCTTCTATGTTTCTCCCGTTTTACTCGCCAAACAAACCCTTCTAGTGACCAACTCGATGGAAACAGTCCCCCTCTGATAATCAAATCATCGCGCAATTTTACATTATTTAAATGAGTTTATCGCAAAAATTTGAACAATACTGTAACACATTTGCTATAAATGTGTTATTACTAAATCAACATTTAAAATTTGAATGCTTACTAATGTAGGCTAAGCCTACAGTTACAGTAGTATGAAATAATGACTAGCGATAGGTTTAATTCTCCAGTGCGCCACTATGTGCACGATTGCCAGCAACGCTTCTTTTTCTGCTTTTGTTTGAAAGCTAAAGAAATTCACCGTCATCGATTCTGAGAAAGTCCTAGATGTGTATGAGGCTGCAGCAAAAGGCAAGATTCAGATCATACAAAGCACTTCAATTCCATATATAGATTCTACGAACACCTATAGAGAAACTCTCTTGTACTTGGCTGCTGCAAATGGCCATTCCAAAATAGTTCGATACCTTTTAGAAAGAGGCGCTGAGCCGAAATTAAGGAACTCAAAGGGACAAACAGCTCTCATGGCAGCAGCAATGGGAGATCATGTCGACGTAATCAAACTGCTCTGTGGTGAGTCTTATGACGCAGGTATCAATTTGGAAGACTACGATGGGCGGACAGCTCTGCACTACGCCTCCTCTAAATCTTCGATATGTATTCTTAGTTTCTTGTATGAATTGGAATTGGAGCCTGTAGACTGCAAAGGAAATACACCGCTTCATCTAATTGTGTCGAATAGTCACACGATTTGTGATAACGAACAAAGACTTCAAACGGAATTCGCAACATCTTTATTGGAACGCGGAGTAGACATTAATAGAAGAAACTGGAAAGGTAGAACTCCGCTTATGGAAGCTTCAATTCGGGACAACCATGACATAGTTTCTATTTTCCTAACTCCCAAGTATAAGGCAAATCTTAACATAAGAGATAATTTTGGAAAAACTGCTCTCATTCATGCGGTAGAAAAGGAGTGCTGGACTATCATAGAACTCTTCATAAAGGCTAAAGCGGACATTAACTGTCATGATTTGAGAGGGTTTACTGCAGTGCATGCGGCGGTATTTTACCCTGAACCAAAGCAGATTGCTGAAAATTTGGAATATCTCATATACAAAGATAAAGAACGTGTAGATAAAAGGATAATTCGGACTAAAAAGATGATCCAATTGTTGACGAGAAGTAGAGATTATAATTTTCAGAGTCGAGATTTTCATGGTAGGTCGATGGCTGATCTGCATAGGCTTGGCACAGTGATCAAAACTCGCATGCTAAACAGAGACGGAGATGCAAATACATCGAAGGAAGTATTTCGCTCATTAACGGATGATCGAGGAAATACGTTTCTCCATCAAATGTGTATGGATGCGAACATTTCAGGGCTTGAGTTCGTTCATCGCTATGAACACTATCAGTCAATAACTGGTGGCATCGGTTTTGACCTGAAAGAGATTATAAACTTAACAAACGACCGAGGCAGAACAGCTTTGCACTATGCGGCCATGACCTCATCGCTATACATGCCCATGAAATTGTTGATTGATTCTGGGGCCGGTAGAGATATTAAAGATATTTATGGCAAGATTCCAGCAGAATATGCAGAAGATAGTTTTTTTTATAAACTTCTTCAAATCAGTAATGACGATAACGTTTCTGCGATTGTGAATCAAGTTGCAGGATCAGCAATTCGTAAGCCTCGTCTGGAGATACCATCAATCAGTGGATATGAAATCAGTCGAAGACTTTTTAAGGCAAATAATGTTCATCTCCTTCCAACGATTAACTGGAAGAATTTGCTAAAGATTCTTGCTGTGGAATGCTACCAGCCTAACTACGCCTATGCCATTTGGCAAAATGGAGAATATGCTTTCAGGAAAAAAGGAATCACACTTTCTGCGAAGAGGTGACAAAGTTTGTCCGGAAACTGCTCAATTTTGTTGCAGAAAGAGAACCTCTGCTTCAAAGTAGACTTGAAATGGTTGGAAGTGCACGAGAAGAAACAAAAATCAACGAATTAGATGAATTTGACTTTAACGCCATCCTCGAGACACTGGGTGACATCTGCCAAGTTGCTGTTCCAACAGGTGTCTCAAAAGGATACACTCGGTTGACAAGAAGATCACGTGACAAACCACTTCAAAATCCAACAATCGAATCTCTCGACAAATTCTTCAGCGGAGATGCATTTCTGCTAACGGATGAAGTGAATTCGAGATTTCAGATTTGTATCCAGCAAGTTCTCGGGAGTAAAGCGTTCTGGGAAAAAGAGCGGTCTTTTGATATCCAATTCTCACTTGACGCAGATGAAACATTGCCGACACCTCCTCGAGTGTGTGCGACACTCAAACTCAGAGTTAATCGGAAATTGGAAATCAATACGTGTTCAAGAAAATATCGGTTGACATCGTTCCTTGTATACATATTGATAGCTGGTGGCCAATGGAAGCAATACCTTGTAGAAATTCAGAAGAGATTCACATTGGGTGCAATTTCGTGTTTGATCAGCCGCAGAGAAGATATCTGGGGGTTCCGTATTCTCCACCGTACGCAAGAATCTCATTCGCTTCACTCGAAAGCAAAATTGTTGCCGATAGCCCTGCTGTGGTAAGAGCAGCTTACATGGTAGCCAAGCAGATAGTGCAGAAACCGAAGCACTCGTATATTCTCAAAACATGTCTTTTGTATTGTCTGGAGGCATTTCCAGAGAAGATTGAATCGTGTACTGAAGAAGTGACAGAATCTGAGCTGAATTTCTGGGTGAGAAAACTTTTGAAATGTTATCTTCTTTTCTGTCTTCAAGACTGTGTGCCCTGCTATTTCATCCCAGAGTTTCATCTTGTGTTTTCTGATCACAAAAGGTCGAATCGTGAACTTTTGAGAATTCTCGGAGTCAATGGAGAAAACGGTATGCAGATTTTGCGCAGTATTGTGGAATCACGTAGTTCTACGTTAGGAAACGATGGTTATTGTGCAAAGATATGCAACGCCGTTGACGAAATCATGGATGTATATCGTGTCTATTGGTCAGTCTGCGATGACGAAACGGAAGTCAATATTTCACTCCCGAACCCAGAAGAAAATGAAGATACAATTTGCCAACGAAACGAATTAGTTCGTAAAATTCGATCGAATATCCACATGATAACTTAGGAACCAGCAACAACAACGCGCAAAGCAGCAACCGTACCACTGCCTTTGCGATGAATGAACAGTTGATCTTCATTTAACTATCCAAAAAATGAGCAGAAGAAAAATGACATGCTCATATGTTTAAAGGATCTGAATTAGCAGAAATTTTTACATGCTGTACATGATGGTTGTATAGGCCGATATAGTTAGTCAGTTGGTTTCGCATAGGCCTACAGTACAGGTGTATAATCATTCATTTCTTCATTTTTCTTGCTTCTCGCCTGTGTCCACAGACTTGGCAATGCTGTCATTTGGAAGCTTTTCTATCAGACATTTTAATTTTTGGCAAATAAGACCAGCATACTCATCCTAAGATATACAGTAGTTTTTGCAGCAAACGCTTCTTCTCGAAGTTTGTTTTCAGAACTGCACAGAGTTTGTTTTATATGTAATCTTGCATTGATAATTTTTGTTCCATGGGCCTAAACCATTAATTTCCCTCAAAGAAATCAATAATCGGAGTATTACTTTTACACATTTTGAAAAACTAAAAGCCCACAACTATTCTCGTCTTTGCAATGATCTCATTGGCAGGCATTCATGCTTTAGTGGCTAAGAAGGTACTTGTCTGTGAAAGGCATTAGTCTGTGAAAACCACTATAATTATTCTAAACATTTGTAACAATGTAATGTAACAAAATATTTGTATAGCGCCTCTTCTGAAAAATCACTCAGAAGCGCTCCCACAGTAAATTACTGCATATTGACAAAGAGATAAGTTTTAAGTCGTTTCAAAAAGAGGGCCATAGAAATAGGAATTGCTAAGCCACGCATACTAGCGTCAAGAGCATTCCAAAGGATAAGGCCAACTGATTCAAAACCTCGCTTCAGGAACAAGGATGTTTGTGCTTGGGGCACACTGAGAAGACCATTGGTTGTGGACCGAAGACATGGCCGACCAGGGATATAGCTAAGAGAATGGAGTAGCTCTGAAAGATAAGATGGAGTGGCACCATAAAGAGAGAGTGCAACCGTTCTCAACACTCGAAATTCAACTCGAGCAGGATAAGGCATCCAGTGTAAAACAGACAACATATAATCACTAATGTGATCACGTCTTGTGACACCAGCAATCACCCTGGCTGCCGAACGAAGAACCATCTGGAGTTTATCAAGTCGCACCGATGGAAGACCAGCAAAAAGTGAACCACAGTAGTCAAGCCTTGAGCAAATAAATGCATGAATCAAAGTAGAAGCAGATGGCATGTCTAGTGAACGGAGTGTTGGTTAGTAACGAGTTACTGTAACTAAGTTTCTGTAACTTAGTTACCAAATCAGTAACTGTAACTAGATACATTTTTTGTGATGTAACTAGTAACTGTAACTAGTTATTTTTTGAGGAACAGTAACGGATATTTTTTAGTTACTTTGCAAGTTACTTTTTTATTTGTAATAGAATTTAGAATTTGATGAGCCAAAGTTCATAAACACAGATGCAACAGCTCAAGTTGAGTTGTATCTGATTCTGAGTGATCCATCACCAGATTTAGAAAGCCTGAATAAGATGCCATTGATTAAGCAGCTATTCATAAAATACAACACATCATTACCATCTAGTGCACCAGTAGAGCGTTTATTTAGTTTAGGAGGTCAGATTCTGACCCATAGACGCAACAGGATGACAGACGAACACTTTGAGCAGCAGCTTTTGCTTGAGAGCCAATAGATTTCTTTTTATGTGAAGTTTTAACTTGCTAATGTCATCTGTGTTTTAGCTTCATCTTATAACTTTAACGGTGTTTGCAGTTTCTGATTGTAACTTTTTAAGTATTGAACTATATTAGCTTGCTAATTTTCTTGCTGGCTAACAACCTAATATTCGTGGCATAAAAGTTTTGTACTTACATTATTATGGTTTCTGTATTTGATTACTATCAACTGTTTGCTTAGTTAAACTACTTGTGCTTTATTACTAATGTTGAACAACAAAACTAACGAAATGAAACTGTACGTACAAGAACTGTTATTCGACAACTGGTACTATATTGTAATGTATTTTTAACTACAAGTAACTGTAACTGTAACTAGTTACTCCTCAATTAACTGTAACTGTACCTAGTTACTTTTTTACTTAGTAACTTGTAACTGTATCTAGTTACAAATAAAAAGTAACTTACCCAACACTGAGTGTACGTCGAATCACTCTACAGTAAGTTGGCGGAGGTGATAGAAGCAACTGCGACAAAGTGAGTTAATGTGATGAATAAAGGTAATAACCCAGTTCTCCTTGATAAAATTCGAATCCATTTATTGTTTCAGCTGTTACTGCTTGACCAAGTGCATTAAAACAATGGCGCTATAAAAGTTCCCGTAAATACTCGGTTACTTGCTTCTCGTTTTAATATCAAAGATCAAATTCGTTTCTCGCTATTTGCAAAAGAAAACGCCAAAAATGCATACAGAAATAATAGTCAAACATTAAAACCCAATGACATCATACATTTTGGCTTTGCATATATATATATATATATATATATATATATATATATATATATATCCGAGATTAACAATTTTAATATTTAACATCAGATGCATTGGCGGCTCCGCAGGGGGGCCCGGGGGGCCCGTGCCCCTATTGAGTGCTTGACCTCTCCAGTGCCTTCTGTTGGGACCCTATACTTAATACTACATACCTAACAACAAATGGTTGCCCCCATGATTAGAAATTGCCACCCCAACGCCCCCTCCCACTTGCCAAATCCTAGAGCCGCCACTGATCACTGATCAGATGCAGAAGAATCAGAGACATTATTTTGCACCCATACATGAACATTGCACAAGATAATAAAACAGAAGAGAATTCATTTTGGTTTTCCAAATTTTGAAACAATTTTCCGATTGTTTCTGTGCTTGATGGTCACTAACTGTTCTGACGAGAGATCATTTTCTAGGTTGAAAAGAATCAACAGTGGCCTCCGTTCAACAATGTCACGAGAGCGTCTGTCTGACCTGGGGGTGGGGTATTCTCTGCATAGAGAAATGATAAACTGCGACCTATTATTGATTTTGATGAAACCATTGATAAGTTTGCTGACACGAAAGAACGGAGCAGATGTTCTAACATTAGTTAACCACTGCTAAACGTATAAACAGGCCTTAACAAGGTAATACAAAGGCAGGACACTTTCATTTTTTAAAAACTATTTTGCGCAAACATTAAACTTCATTGCAAAATTGACGATTGATCAAGTAACACGTCATATTTTAACTTCTCCTAACTGTTCTGAGTAAGTATGCCTGACTGTCGGTACAGCGCTCACCTATTTCGGAACCAAAATAAGGGAGCTCATAATTTAAATGGTACAAGGCTTCATTTGTAATATATCCGGCACTGATGTTGTCGTCATCGGGTATTTGCCTTATGCCAGGTGGTGACCGGGCATTTCGGAGACGGACAATTCTGAGCAAAGAGAAAAAAGCAAAGTTTCACAGAGTATAAATAAATGGGGTGACCCACATATGGATTTCATCCGACATATGGGTTAGGGTCAGGGTTAGGGATAGGGTTGGAGTTATAGACATATAGACATATTTTTGAACTTTAACTTTTAAACTCAGTGAAACTTTGCTTTTTTCTCTTTGCTCCGATTTGTCCGTCTCTGAATTGTCCGCTCCGAATTGTCCATCTCCGAATTGCCCTAGAACCGGCCAAGTGCTTCAATTCTTGCGAGCCGTATCGCCATCTGGCGAATATCTTATGTATCTGACAAAATCGTCTTTAAATTCATCTATCGTAATCAAAGCATTTTAAGCATTAGAAGAACCTAATCACATAGCGCCATTACCGGTAGACTTATATTACAATTGAAAATGTCGGCATTCATCAACAGTATCTGTAAGCTAATTTATCAGTAAAATGAATTTCATTTAACTTTAACTAGAGCAGCGCGAGATGAAACAAGTACCAAAAGTTTAAATGCTATGGCTTTAGCTTGAGTCCGGATTGTATTGCCACAAAGAAGAATGTCAGAAGAAAATACCGGTCACGTCTCCAATCGCTTAGACGATCTGAGGACAGAGCGTTTTGCATTATTTACTGTAGTCTAGGACTCTATAGGGAGCACCGTCAGAACTACAGTGTAGTTCTCTGTTCAGCAGAGCGTACGGCTTCGCTCATTGACTTTACACTGTGTTTCAATTGAAGTGACACCGTTTTATAAATCAATGTAACTTCAACAAATATTATCAACAATTTATAAAATTTCATGAAAATTAAACAGCACGATTCTACAGACGATGTGCACATTTTGTCAAAATCAGTCAAGCCGTTTACGAGATATTGATTTTTTACCATTTAAACCGAAAAAGGCAAGTTTTTGCTCGAAGTTATTATTATTATTATTATTATTATTATTATTATTATTATTATTATTATTATTATTATTATTATTATCATCATCATCATCATCATCATCATCATTATTATCAGCGTACTGATTAATGTGGTAACTCGTCCAAACGAACTGCGTGAACACATTACAAAGTGACCACCTCTTGCACGGATGCAAGCACATAATAAGAGGACCAAATCTTAATGACAGTTTTATGACAAACCAATTATTACAGTGCAAGAAAAATTTTAGCAGAATTTCCTGATAGGCAGTGGTCACTTGACTCACTTCGATCGCTCAATGGACTTCTGTGTCAGATTGACGAAGCAGGCTCTGAAGACAAGATGCACGGTGGTGGTAGGCAACTGACTACCTGTACGACGATGTTGAACTAGAGCTGTACCGATTGCACATTTAGCCGATTGTTCCGATTGTTAGACAACCGATTGTTTTGCCGATACCGATTATCTGTCGAATTCTCCAAATCGGTAGTTTTTAATGATCATGCAACAAAATTTGCCATAAAGGTGTAGCGTAAAATCACCTAGGCCTAACCCCGTATGCAGGTTCAATTCGAGGTCTGCCAAGAGACTCACTGCATAATGTTTGCTTAATCATTAGTGTTTACTGATTTTGCTAACAATACTTATTATGTCAAATTTTAAATTTGTTTGTTCACATTGTAATTTATAACCGATTGTTACAATTATCCTAATAATCGGCACGAATACAAATGTTATCGATTAATCGGTATCGGCACCGGACTGGCGCCCGATTATCGATTGTTCCGATTGTCCTAATAATCGGTCCGATTGTAAATCTTGCCGATTAATCGACACAGCTCTATGTTGAACCATCCGATACATTGTCAGGAAACAAGGTATGCTGATTCATTGTTAAATTTACTAATAACCAACACTGAAGTTGGTAAGAGAGCGTTTTTATTTATGGATCAAAAATCTGCAGCTCTCTACCTCTGGTTATCAGATCTTCCAATGGACAGTATTTTCAGATCTAGGCTTAAAGCATATCTATTCCAATTAGAACTTTCTCCATATAGATCATATAGAATAGCATTTCGTCCGTCTTGCCGTTACCATCTGACTGATCACTAGAATTACCTAAACTTTAGCGGATGGATTTGAAATACCATCTATGTAATATTTATACCATTGGGTATTTGAAATGGTGCCATAGAAGTGCATTATTATTATTATTATTATTATTATTATTATTATTATTATTATTATTATTATTATTATTATTATCATCATCATCATCATCATCATCATTGTGGTGTTGAAATAAACCGGTCATTGTTCTATTCTATGAGAGTTCTGATGCATGGACATCTACACAGTGCATTAAGCAAATTTAGGATTCCGTGATTTTGACCTTTGGTATACTGTATATAAAAAAGACCAGACCTTAATTTGTTCACTAAGAGTAGGACAACGGAACTCTTAGGCGTACACTCCGGGGGTATTGTAGATTTGGAGCATTGACAGAAAATGGGAGGGACAGTTGCTATCCAATTTCAGGCAAAACGTCCAAAAATTAAACAACTCTATTCAGGCAGGGGTAGGATAAGTCGTGGTATTTCATAAAATCAATGACAATTTTTGAGGTTGGTGGGAGGGGGTTGGGTAGAATTATTATAATTGGAACAGGACGGATACGTGGTCGTGAATGCACGAAGAACTTGCGACTATTTTTTGTACTTGTCGGAAAATGTCTGGACTTGGTATCGGTTCCCCACTATTCTAAAACCCTGACTATTCTCTGCTGTCGAATACCATGGAAACATGTCTGTCTGACTAAGGCAAAGTATTCCCTTACGTCTATGGCGTGACCTACAAAGTCATCAACACAGTGTTCAACTGGCCAGTCTCTTCCGCCGAACCTATGGTTACTTTCGCAATGTTGCAATTACTACTCATTTTTGATGTTACTACCGCCCTCTAGCGATTCGATTAAGGCTCAGTCGATCTTAGGAGCTCCTACGGGATTGAACCCGTGCCGTCGGCGTGCCTGACAATGATCATATTGCCACTCGTCTATCTTCCCGCCCCTCTATCTTCCCGCCCCTTCTTTAGCAGAAGTAGGCCTATAATACTTCGTACCTACAGAAAGTAGCCTAAGCGGGTGCAATAAAACTAAATATAAAACTAAAAAATTATGAAAACAGCAAACAAAAATGGAAAGTGCAGAAAACTAAGTGAAATCTAAAGGGAAAAATTATCAAAAACCAGTGACGGTTCCAATAATTCTTGGTGGGAGAGGGATGAAAAAAATGTATACGAAGTTGGTGGAGGGGATGTAAAGTAAAGAAGAAGAAAAGAAATCAGAGAAAAAGGTCATTGTCAGTGTTTTGCTCTTTAAATGCTGGCAACCCTTCGCCAGAAAAGATCGACAAGCAAAAATAAGTTGTTAAGTTCACCACCGAATTAAAAGTTGTCAAGCAAAAACGAAACCCGATGAGGGTTGCATCCCCAGTCGTGAACATAGTAGAACCGCCACGGTCGCAAACTAAAACTTAAACAAAACTAAATTTTGAAATTAAAATTGAAACTGAAATTGGGACGAGACTGATTAGGATTAGGCAAGACTATAAATGAATGCGTTTCATTTTTATTTCAAGAAATTGAGTCAGTTTATAATTGTGCACTAAAACATATGATTAATATCCACAATCAGTCAATTGCCAATTACATTCTTTCGCCATTGATAGAAAGGTGAATAATTGCACGAGTAACGAACAAGCGCTTTCTATTGTCAACGACAGTGGCGTAGCCAGGATTTTAGGAAGAGGGTTTGGTTTCGATCGCGACCAAAAAATTGTTGACAAGCAAAAAACCTTCTCTACTTTATTTTTTAAGAGCTGCCAAGCAAAGAAGGTCGTCACCTTCCTTACGCCTTACATCTTTTCTATTTTCTATAGCATTCTATAGCGCTTAGAAATTTTTCGGTCGGCGGCCAGCCAAGGGGGGTTTGACCCCAAAATCGCGTCCGAAAATGAAAAATGTATAGAAAAGCATGTAAAAAATGTTCGTCGTCAGCCAAGAGGGTTTTAACCTCAAAACCCCCTTGCCTACGCCACTGCCCACTTCTCAACGATTCATGTCTTATAATGTATATATATATATATATATATATATATATATATCTTTAGTACAGTTAAATTAGTTCATATTGCAGTATTGGCATAAGAATATAAGTATTGAATTGCTTTAAAAGTAGGTCCATTGAGTCGAAACATCTAGTTTTTTGTGCACCTATTCCTAAATGGGATTAGTCTAATTAATGTGTAGCCTATTTATGTATGAAAACTACGCACAAACACACAGACCTTAGAAAATGTCACTGGCAAAATAAAGCTGAAAAGGTCCGGATAATTACTTTGGGACTGACAACGAAGATCTTGAAGTGCAACAGATTCCCCTGTCGCTGTTATATTGCTTGTTATCCAATAACCATCGCCATCATTCTGGCTGCTCGCAGGTTTTCCGTGGCTTCGAAACGGAGGCTAACCATTGTCCCCCATACGAAGCCAGACGAATATTCGCATGTCTGGCATGCATGAAGGCAGTTGTTGAACCACCATCCACAATTCCAACTCGCTGCACAAGAGCCGCTGTACAGATCGTTGTCGACGTCAGGCGTTGAAAACTTCACCCCATTGATAATCGCATACGATGGAGCCCCCGGTTGAGTCAGTGGATTACCGGCGTTTCCCTGGAATCCAGACAGATGAATCATGTAACCGTTGGATTCTGAGTCGACGACGAATGGCGTATATTCAGCGAAATACCACTTGGACGAATCGCGCGCCTGAAACTACACAAAGCGTAAACTTCAATATGCAGTTAACCGTATAGGCCTATGTATAAAACTGCAGGTCGTTGTAAGTTCCAACGCACAGGCATCTCGGGAGGTAATACACGTGAAGAACAAGGAACAGGAACATTGATTGGGAACGCAGCAACAATTTGCAGGAATCGAAACACGTAGTGCCAAATGACACTAGTTTATGTAACTGTGAGCCCGGTGTCGGAACTACGACGGATTCTAGGCACTTTTTGGACTCTTGAGTCCATAATGCCTGTAGACACGATGGACTCTAGAGTACATAACGAAAAAAAAGAGAAAAAGGTCATTGTTAGTAGTGTTTTGCTCACTAAATGTTAAGAAACCTTGCCAAAAAAGGCCGACTAGGAAGAAAAAAAATTATTTGGAGTATTTTTCAATTTTTTTAAAAACTCACCGGAAAATAGGTTGACAAACAAAAAAGGTCATCCGGAACGCCGGTTGGGAGATGCATCCCCAGTCATAAACATGGTGGAACCGCCACTGGTTGGATCAACTAGAGAGACATTATTTTGTCACCAATGACAATTTCGAGGTCGTCACCGCAACATATACTAGAACGATTATGCTCACTTATGCTTAGGACGAAATTTTAAAATGTCGGTCTTGTTGTTATGACAAGTGATTTATGATTTTGCTGCATACTTACTGTGGTGTGATTGGACACTTATAAGCCACGCCTCAACCAATAGCTAAGTCATGCAGGGATACCAGATCATTTGCAACGAATTTAAGGACACACAAAACACATTATCTTGTCAGACTTTTAGGACTTTAAAGAAGCAGAAAAAACTAGTGATGACTTTTTGCTTGTTGGACTTTTTAGAAGTTAAAGATGCAGAATAGCACAAAAGCTAATGATGACCTTTTTATCAGTCAATATCAATCAATTCTATAGTCCATTGAATCTAGCGTAATGTCTAAAATCGGTAATCACTATATTAAATGAAATTTAAGGACATTTTGTGTCCTTATTAAGAACAAACGCACTTAAAGACGGGGCCACGGAATTTAAGGACCGTCCTTATCAATTAAAGACGTCTGGTAGCCCTAAGCTAAGGACCGTTAGCGGAGCTGCTATAGTCTTAGGATATACTATAGAGTAGAGTTAGTGGACAGTCAGTCGTTCACAGTCAGACTCTCAGTTACTCAGTTGCTTCCTCGATACGAACAATAATAATATATGAAGTTATAATATATCTGAGTCTGTTGATTATAGTTTAACACTCTATAAGTTAACAGTACAAGTTAGGCGTCAGGAAGACACCACACTTACTTCAAAGCGCAACCTATAAGTTACGGACGGTTGACTTGTTATCAGATGAATGTTATCGTTTCCAATCCAGAATTCAGACGTCAACATATCACCGAATCCCGTCTTATAAGCAGCCCATTTGCGATTGAAATTCAAGACAGCATTGAAACGAGACGCTAGAATGATCCAATTGCTAATGCAGGGCAGTGGAACATTTGTTTGATTCAGTTTCAGGGGGGCTACTCCTTGTGCAGCAGTGAATCCTGTTAAGCGTAGACAATAGAGTGTGAAAATAAAGTAATAATTATAATAATAATTATAAAATGATTTCGTGTTGGTTCAGGATGCGTTGGCGAACCTGAAAACAATTGCAGAGACGCATAAATGTAGAGAAGTGTAGATAACGAGGTAATCGTGCAAAATGATCATAAAAAGCATATTGAGGCATTCCAAGTGTAATGTGAAAAAGTTTGACATCGGTTTCTCTTTTCAACATCATGGTGGTAGCGGTACTAATTGAATCAGCTTGTCCGAGTGGCCTGGCTTAAAATCGCGCTCTTCGGGGGGCACGCGATGAGTCCGTATACGACGTCACAACCAAACACCGTTCAACTGGATTTTCGCAAGATTTAATGAATAACCGAAACAGATCGTTACACGCAGTTGTTTCTTCTCCTAGCAGATATTAACATATCTTTCGTCCAAAGCAGTTCTTAATTTCCGACAACATTTCTCTAGATATGCGTTACGATTTCTTCACGCTATATTCTCGACTTCTCGCCTCTCCGGTTTTAGTTTCAGTCCTTCGTTTCACAGTTACCGGGCGAGAGTCCTGCCTCGCACTCTTCCCTAGCTTATATCCAGCGGCTACCTGTCAATCAAGTTTCGCCTTTCAACTGGCTTCTCCTGATTCGCAGATATCCACCAATCTAACAGTCTTTCTTAATATATAGTGTTATACTGTTTGCTATTTACTGCTTAATAGATTTTAACTATAAAGTCACCTTCTATTAAAAATTATTATTATTACAATAATCCTAATGATCCTAATGATCTCTCCGAGTGAGGACATATATTAATTATATGTTCTTGTCGCTTATTGTTTGTTGGCCTTCTCAAAAGTGTCATAACACCAAGTGTCCACAGATTTCTTATTGCAAGTAAGTAGTCCCGATAAATTTCGAAGGCAACACTGACAGAGAACTAGTATAATTTATTCTAGGCCGACATTAAATTCCTTATCCGAACAAGGAACCTTTAATGGTAGCGAGAGCCGAGAGGACACTTTGAGAAGAGGAAACATAATTCAGGTAGCCGCATTTAAGCAATGGTGCTTGAGGAAACGTTAAAACTCCCGTGTAATTACGAAAGATCGCCAGGGCAGGGATATTTTTACACCCCCTATCACCCCCCCTTAATTTGAGGTCGACACCCCCAAAATTTGGTAATGTGACAATGGTATGCATAAAAAATGCATACTAATTAGCTCCGGACACCCAATTTGAGGTCGACACCCCCAAATTCACAATCCTAGAAATATCTCTGCGCCATGGGCGTAACGTCAGGGGATATATCGGTATGTATATACCCCAAATCAGTCTACCTTAGCCTTTTTGGGGCAACAATTTTTTCAAAAAACCTTACAATCAATTTTTATGTGACATGGGTTTCCATTTCAGCATGTAGTTGAAGCATATTTGTTCATAATTGATTGTCAGACAAAATAAGGGCATGTTACCATATGTGAACGTTGCCGGATGAGTGCAATGTTCTCATATGGGAACATGCCATTGTTTATTGTATTATATCAAGCAATGATGTCAATCGCCGTACGTGTAGTCAAGTCTTATGGCTCATAATATTTTAAGGCAGCCAGTAGATGCAACTTTCTGCATAACAAGAACAGAAATTACTCTAAAACACGTTCAGCAATAGTGAACCAAGTGTACAGTCTAACGCACTGATTGTAAATCAAGGACGTGACGTTTCGAAGCAAACTGTTCCTTTATCACAGTGCAGACGGGCATCACATTTGGCAAACTTTTTTGTACATGTATTTCCTTGACACATGCCATAACGTCCCTGAGAACAACTCATTCTGTGATGCCCAACTCCCTCAAAACGTAGACTATCCGGTAGGTCAGGACATGGACCACCACCAACCTGGCGCCTTGACTCACCAAATTCGGTCTTTAGCAAGCACAGTGCAATTTCATGAAGGAAGGTCAAATGATCAAGCTTCAGTCCTGCAACACTGCAGTGCAATCTCCATGCTGCCACAACAGACACATTGACTACATCCAGATTCCCAGTCATTGTTTTGCATGTTTCTATCAAATCCCCTTTCTCTCTTGTCCTTTCTAATGTTGTCAGTCCACAATATTGAAGTCTTTTTTCATAGCTTAAATTATGGCTTTCCTTGACCATCTTCGTTGCTCGTCTTTGCACTTTTTCTAAGAGCTCAATATCTTTTTTCAAGAATGGATTCCATGTCTGAACACAGTACAGTATTCTAGATGAGGCCTTATTAATGACTTAGGCCTATATAGTTTTATGATTATATCTTTGTCTCGACTCACTATTGTCCTTTTCATCATTTCCAACATTCGGCTGCCCATTTTTGTTGCCTCCATGTATTGGTGAGATGGATTCATTCTTCTATGAATGATTACTCCATGTCTCTTTCTCTTTCTGTTGTGGTTAGAACCGTCCGCCCTAAGGCATACTCATTACCATTATTACATTTCCCAACATGCATTACAGAACATTTGTCAATATTAAAAAGCATCTGCCGGTCCACAGACCACTGAAACAATTTCTTTAGATCTTCCTGTACAATTTTAGCATCATCCTCCGAGTCTATATTTCTGCATATCTTTGTATCATCGGCAAACTTTGAAATTTTGGACAGTAATCCTTCATCGATATCATTTATATATATTAGAAAAAGCAATGGCCCAAGCACTGAGCCCTGAGGCACTCCACTGATAACTCTTGCCCATTGCGAATGGCCTCTCCTAATGCCATCCTTTTGCCTTCTTCCCTTCAACCAATTTTGAATCCATCTGAGAATGTTCCCCCGTATTCCACAGGACTTCAGTTTGGCAGCCAGCATTATGTGGGGAATATATAATAATAACAACATATAACAATGAAGATCAGGGACACTCTGGAAAATTCATTATGCTGGGTAAAATGGAATGATCTGGAAGCAGGGGAAGACAACGAACGAGAGAGCTGAATGGAATTCATGAAGCAGCGCACATGGATATGATTAAGTTAAATGTGACTGTAAAAAAAAGGAAAAAAGTACATCCATGGTACATCCAAGGAGGCGGTTTGGGAGTTAAAACTTCCTTGGATGCCAACGAAAAAAATTTAATGTGTTTCCGTATATTTATTAATTTTCGGACACGGTTTTGGTGGTCAAACACCCTCCCCTTGGCTGCCGACCCAAAATAAATTCTAAGCGCTATAGAAAGTCAAGAAGAAAGGAGAATACCTGTTTAGCTTGTCAGTTCATTTGAAAGGGAAAGGGTACAAGAGGAACAGTGGCGTCGCGCAACAATCTTATTAAGGGGATGCCCACTCCTGACGCCGGGGGTAATTGAGTTTAACCATTTGTAGTTTTTAAACTACTAAGTTTTGCAATAACCCTAATCAATGGTCCAATTCATTTGAAATTTGCCATAAATAAATTCAGCAACAAATTAACAATGACAACAGTCATAAGACGGTCAAGTATGGAATGGAGTGTGGTAAAACTTAAAGCAAACGCAACAATAATAAACGAAATTTTAGAATTTTTGTAGACACTATATTTTTCTATTTTAGGGGGATGCACGGGCATCCCCTGGCTTCCATTACGCGACGCCACTGAAGAGGAACGAGGAGGATGACCTTTTTTGATTGTCAAGGTTTTTCGAAGTTAGTCGTGATCAAAATCAACCCCCCTTCCGGAAATCCTGGCTACGCCACTGCATGGTATGACCAGGAGTCGACGCAGACTTGATGAAGCCAGATGATGATCATAAAGATGATCAGTGCTGTTAAAGATACTTTTCAAATGTATCTTAGATACAGATACAGATATATGTGAGGAAATGTATCAAAGTTACTGATACTAGATACATGATAGAAAAAGTAACAAGATACAAATACACATAGAAAGTATCTCGATACAAGCTACTTTTTGAGATACTTAATTTAGACGTTAGTATTGATAAAACATATCCAAGAAGAGCATGTTTCAAAATGAACCTAGTATGGAGAAAAATAGTCATAGATGCAATACAAATTTACAACCAAAGAGGTTGTCATATTAATCAAATTATATATCTCTTAATATGACTCCAGGGTCTAAAATTAACTGAGTTTAAAGCATATTTGAAACGTCGACAAATCACCAATATTCACTATAGTCAACCTTTTTTGAGAGTTAAAAAGTATCTTGTATTTAATTTAAATATACTGATACAAATACTATTTTTATCAAAGATACTGATACTAGATACTTTTGAAAATTTATCTTGATACAAGATACAATATACTTTTTGTATCTAAGATACGTATCTAGATACATGTATCTTAGATACTTAACAACACTGAAGATTATGGTGATGATGATGATGATTATAATGATTATGATGATGATGATAATGATGATGATGATGATGATGATGATGATGAATATGCTGTGGTTGTTCAAGGTCAAGCTTACTTATATCTATCATATCATTATTAAATTTAAGAGTACTCACCTACAGGAGCTATGCAGTCAATCAATTTGCCACTGGAGTTCATGCATTTCGATCCATTTATCTCGGCACATTTAAGGAATTCCACATTATTGTACTGGAATGGCATGTCGCAAGTTCCGCTCGGTTTCACTTGTGGAATTGAAACGATATCAATATACTTTATTAAAGCAATAATATAGATTGACAGAGTTTATTGCATTAATGTATTTACAAAGAATAATTGTAACAACGATCACATTGTTCAAAAGAACCAGGGCTAGGCAAAAAGGATTGAAAGCAGATACGTCATTTCACGGTTTTTCGGGAGGGGGCAAGACACTCTACATGTGACAAGTTTGCAAAAAAGTTGACGACCTTGTTTTTGCTCGTCAGTCATTTTGTATGATTAGATACTTCAGATTACTCGACATGAAGTCCTCCTTTAGAGGCTGATGACCTTTTTTGCTTTTAAGTCTGTATGTCTTCATCTTCATACTTATTTAGCCAGCCAATTTACATGTAAAGATTAACATTGGCGAAAAATTTTTCCCTAAAAATCAGCGGGCCGCCTTCCAAATGACGTCCCTGGCTGAGAGTGAAAATCATAGCTGATCAGCTGATTTGTGTAGCTAACACCGTTTCTATGCCGTTTGCAAGAGACAGGTCTTCAAAATTTTTCACCGGAGTACCGTCTGAAGAATATGCTGGAGAGAGAGAGAGAGGGGGAGAGAGAGGGAGAGAGAGAGAGAGAGAGAGGGAGAGAGAGAGAGACCGCTGGTATGTTTCGCCTCTGCCCGATTGAGGGAACCGCGTCGTTACATTCTAGATGTAAACCTTCACAAGTTTCTCAGTGAGCTCAAATCGACGATCCCAGAAGCGACGTTAACCTCTTAACTGGGAATCCCCTTATATATCTGTCCATTTTACATTGAGTTACAGTTAAGTACACGGTTAAGGGGTTAAAGTGCGGCTTTCTGAGATTGCCAAGCCATGCCCACGTTTTTATTAGAAATCCAAGATAGGCCTACGCTTCATTACATACAATAATAGCATGTGTTATACTTTTAAAGTCCAGAACTCGAATTCAAATATATGAGATTACAAAAAAGCAACTTTAAGTTAGACACGTTTTCCATTAAAGCTGTTGAAACTCATATTCCGCAATTTCGGCAATCTCCAAAGAAACTATTTTCGATTATCAACGAGATGGCCAATTATAAGTTTAAATGCGATCTCGAGACTACGAGACATAGAGACGGGAAGCCAGCTAAATAGGTAGATAGATAGCGAGGCTACCTAGCACCATGACTTCTACAGCGACTTCTAAAACGCCTCAAGACATTCGATGGAAAACCCCAAATCATAGTATATACAAAGACTGATTTCCAAGACACCATTCCTATTAAATTCGTAGTTAAAAATCTTACTAAAATATCTCAGTTGAAGCAGATCCCTGAAAACTGTTGGTGTTCGCAATTACAATTTTGGCAGGCGAAAACCTATTTGTTAAAATCTCAATCCCGAGACTTGGGAGTTCCTAATTTTCAATGAAATCGAGTGAAGCCAAAACTCCATTTACTTTTCGGGCCCTCACAAAATAATCACGAAGTCACGCAGAGCCGTAGCGAGGAGGGCAGGGGGCATATGCCACCGGGCGCCGAGGTGGGGGCGCCAAAATCGGGTATTTGGGTAAGTGAAATGTATAATAAAGAAGAATAAACATGTGCGACAATTTTTTTTGCTCGTCAGTGGTCTTAGGGGCGACAACGGTACACTTTGCCCCCCGGGGCGCTGGATGCCCTCGCTACGGCTCTGAAGTCACGTCTCAAAATACCATACACTACACGTCACATACAGAATGCGATGACACCCAATAAAAGTGCAAACGGCGATCAAGTTCACATAAATAAATAATAATTAATTAATCAACCATTTTGCGACGACCAACCGACCTTGAGGGAAACATCCTTCGAACGCATCGACATCCTAAAAATATTATTGCTACCCTTACAGACATAGGCTTATCATGATCTTATTGATATATACATAATTATGTCTTATTTATTTTTCAATACCTTTCTCACGCTCCTTAGAAATCGACGGTAATAGACAAAGACCACATTTTACAATTACTAACTGTCTAATTGCATTATTATGCTGAGTTAATGTAACATACAATGCGATTCAGAAATAACGATGCTCTATATTTCATGTACATTCTAATAGATTAATGACCAATTAAGGCGTAACTGCTCAAAATTAATGCTTAGTCTCATTTAAGCTCTATAATGGTACAGTAATATAGAAGTACCCGAATAAGTGATTGGTAAAGAAATATGCATTTTCTTTTTATTTTAGACTAGATTAACGATCACGCTGAATGCGTGACTGCTCTATTTTACAGCTTGCTCCTACATCATACTTTAGATATACATTATACACCGAGATTGCTTCATATACGAGACAATATCCTTACCACCATCAGCTGACAGTCAGAAGAGGAGATCAACGTCTTTGGAAGTGCTCCCTTCAGTCCGTGCTGACATGTTCCGATGTCTTTGTGGTAACTATGATACAGGCAGTCTGGATTTTCTTTGCATTGTCTGGCGCAGTCCAGCCGAGACCTTGCACGTATGATTCTCGAAGAAGAGGAATCCGAAGAGTCCGGACAAAGATTCCTTCCTTGGCTAGAAATTCTTAACTTATGCGTCGCCATCATGGTCGTTCTTTCATTTTGCTGGCATAAAGCACACATGGGGCCAAAAAGAAGGCAAAATGTTATCAAATTTGGACTCATAGCGTGAACAATATCTATTCAGGTTTAGCCTGTTGATAAACTCAATGCAAGCTCGCAGTGTTAAAGTTTCTAGAGAGGAAAACTGCTTATCTAAACGGGAGTCCTCGTATGAACTGAAGACTTTTCCCGAGAGCAATATGCTTGGTGATCTGCTGTTTAACACAACTCCATGGTGATATTAATTTTTAGTGAAGCGATCATTGAAGCGGTGAAGCCCTGGTCACTGGTGGGCCTATCTCAGCTCGCTGTGAAGCAGTCTGAGGACTCAATCATTCTCCTATGAGCATACATGTCCGCCTAAAGAACCAGGTATATTCGAAACGGTGCAGCATGCATTGTGATACATTTCGACCGTGTTATTTATGATTGCCGCCAACACTGGAATGAGAGAAGGCGATCCTTTGAATGTGGTGACAATGAATTAGCAATGCATAATTCATTATCAGCCTTCAAATAAAGAGAAAATGAACCCCCATGTCCACTGTCCAGACCTAACATAGCATAGGTGGACCATTCCAGTGATATTTCAGTTCTAAAAATAATTGTTAATTTTAATTTTTATTATTATTTCAGGGTTTATTTCAATTTCTATTTCAGTTATACTTCAAGAAATAATTGCTATTTTAGTTCTAATTTCAGTTCTAAAATAATTTCAGTTCCGTTTCAAATATTTTCAGTTAAATTTCTAATTTTGCTTCGAGTCATTAACTTCAGGTTTTGTACTGAGTGTTTAATATAACAAAATGTTTTCTATAACCGTAATATCTGACCGTAACACAGTATTCAAAAACGTAGAGCTAAACAACATGCATGTTCAACTTCTTCTCATCATATGTAAAATAATCCCAAGCTGGGCTATCTCGCTTTTGTCCAGCTAATAGTTTAGCTAAAATCATCCAGTAATAATTGTTGCAATTAAATTAATGCCGACATTAAATTAACGAAGCAGCATCAGCTTACACTTGCTGATAGGCAGTAAAATAAAATTTACCATGGCAGAGGCCTGTGTGCCGCCTCGTGACCAGGGCAGTCGAGAGGGGCAGGGGGCAAATGCCCTGGCCCTGGGGCCCAGCGATCTGTAGGGGGTCCGGGCGGGCCATAGTTATGGTTAGAGTTGAAGACGATGGAGATGGTTGGGGGTCCGTTTACAGGTTTAACCTTTGACTCCCTCCTGAAAAGACTGACAAACAAAAAAACGGTCATCGCGGTTACAATATAAAACTTTTTAGGTGTCTGTGACTGCTCTGCCCATGGGCCTGGAATTTTTCTCAGCGGGTCTGCTCATGACTAGCAGTTCAGTAACTAGCAGCATCATATGATAGACCAGCTGTGACCAGAGTCACTCCCTCTCAGATAGGCGCATATTTGACTCTGTGTGTGGGGGGATAGGAATGACTCACATACCAACGCTGGAGCCGACTGGTATATCGCCCACGGTCGCCTCGCGCTGAGCTTTACACACAGCCACACACGCGCACAAACACACAGCAGTATGTGGTGTGTGAAATATTACATAACAAAAGCGAATTGACGCCATTAATAAATTACGGGTAGCGGTAGCTAAATTCAGTTCATTTCTATTTCAGTTCAGATTTTTATTTTTATTGGGCAATTATTTCATTTCTATTTCAGTTACAGTTCTTTAAAAAGTTCCTAATTTTAATTCTCATATTCGTTAACGGATTCCTTTCAATTCAGTTCTAATTTTCGTTACCGTTCAGTAAAATATCACTGGACCTTTCCCCCTCTTTCTTTTTTAGCGGCGGTCAGTGACCCTCAATTGTTTTAACTCTTAGAAATGAGCATGTGAGTTTTAGGCCAATGCATTTTGGACATAAATCACGCCATTTTAGGCCTATTTTTAAATTGCGTTTTTGTTGCCTATAAACCCTGTCATACATGTTTACAATGGACCAGATATCTTCAATTCAATTAAATTTTTACAAATCAATACACTCACTGTTCAATAGGCCTTCCATTGGCTATGTATGTCACTGCAAATTCCCTCTACCGACTTAACAACCATTCCATAAGATATTCGGCAGGACTTTCACTGTTTTGTATCTCGTCCTTAGGACTATACAGTACAGTCGTTGGCGCTAGTGTGTAGTACGAAATGACCAGAAGGTGCTCCATTTCGAGCTCTGTAAATTGAAATTGAGGTGACCAATATTAATTATTCTTGAGAGACTTGAAGCAACGAAGATGGGGACGAGCAAAAATGTGGGTTTCGTCAGATAATTTCTCCGATTTGCTTAAATTTTACAGATAAGTACACCCACTACTCAATAGGCCTTCAGTTGGCTACGAAGCACCGCGAAAATAATTACAAATGGTGTTCGTGTTGTCTATAAAACCTTTCGTACAACGGACCAGGTAACTTAAGATGCAGGTCATCCCTCGATCGACTGACTATGTAGCTTCACAGACTGTTGCTAAATGCCAAACTTGATGCAATTCTCGTAGATGCTAAAATTGCATCAGTTATGTGGGGGTGTTCAGCAGCTATTGGACACCCTCTTGGTTTAAACCTGAGGGTGTCCTGACACCCCCGACACCCCAATGATCGCCACCTATGGCTATCTAATAAAAATAGGGGTAATCAATTTGGCGCCCCCTCGGCGCCCGGAGGTGGTCTGCTCCCCTGCTCACTCGCAAGCTACGTCACTGGACGGGACCAGTAATTTGTTTTGTGAAAAACCGATATAGAGGCATAAGGCTGACGAATAAATCATTGCACTCAGAAACAGACAACGGACACAGGGCCGGGCAGACTAACAAACAGACAGCAGACACGCCGACAGACAGACAGACAGACAGCTCTTGCATGGTACGCCGTATCACATTGGATTCGACGCGTAAATGCTTATTTGCAGCGCAACATTCAGTGTGAATATTTCATCAAGAACTTTAGATTCCAGGGAATAAAGCACGGCCAAAATATGACATTTAGCTAGCCAGCTTCAGAACCCGTTGGTCGATAAGTTTAGTCCTCGAGCCTCTGTCATTTGATACCGTAACAAAGCTTCGCGTTAGGCGTTGCCTGGTATACGATGAAATCCACCTGCACAGTCCACCACGACAATGCAGTTTTAGGCCGTTGCCATAGAGCATCGGAAAAACAAAGTCAAAGTCCTTCCAGAGCAACACGGGCTCACAGGGCAGCGCTGATCTCCGTTGCTATATCCCTCAGCCACGAGTGCAATACCACGGATATGGGGCCAGTGCATCGTAGCGCGCCTATTTGACTTTTCTCAGCTATCTACCACTGCTCCTCATTTTGCCGCCGTCCTCTAACGACTAAGGCTCAGTCGTTCTTAGGGCTCATGCAGGTCTCGAACCCGCGACCTTTACTCTATCGTGAAATGATGTTGTTACCACTCTACTAACGTCCTGCCCCCAGGAAGTGGTATTCAACCAGATCTCGTAAAGGTCATGGCTATTCAGACAATCTATAGTCAACATGTATCTACCAGCAGTGGCGTAGCCAGGATTTCCGGAAGGGGGAGGGCTTGTTTTGTCTATGACCAACCAACTCCCAAAACTCTTGACAAGCCAAAAAAGGTCATCCAAGTCTCTCCTTTTTCCTTTCAAATGCGCTGACAAGCAAAAAAGGTCGTCCATAGCCGGCAAGAGCGGTTTTCACCCGAAAAATCGCCTTAAAATCATAAATGCATGGGCACACCCCAAAAAATTTTCGCGCCGTCCAAGAGGGTTTAACCCCCCAACCCCCTTGGTTACGCCACCGTCTACCAGCCAAACTATTCGGCGCTCGTCGACTTTATTATAATAATTATTATTATTATTATTAAACTTCTTAAGCGCAGTAACATAGCTAGGTGGCTAAAGTCAAAGGCGCTGTACAGTAGGGTGGAGTGAAAAAAAGAAAGTTTTAAATGCGATTTCTAATAGAGTGCAAAAGTTGTCATATGAGGCCAGTAAAATATCGGGAAAATTTCAATGTTCACAAAAAGGGTCGCTTCCAAAAGTGGCTTCCCCCATCATGTGTGCCGCCCATGGCTAGAGCCATATGAGCCATTGGGACGCTACGCCTCTGGTCATGCCACCTCACGCCGAAAATAATCCGAGCAGAGGCATTGATGGCCGTCTGGAGTCTGCACAGCTGGTTCCCAGAAAGTCCGAGAAGGACACTGTTACAATAGTCGAGAGTACGAGAACGCGGACAAGATGAATATCAACCGATGATTATGATGAGAATATGCGAATATGAGAATATTAGTGAATATGAGTGGCATACTGTATGATTATATTAATGATTAAGCTAAAATGGTTATTGTGCAAATGAGAATGTATGATGAGATAACTGGCATTAATGTACGTCGTTGTGTATTATCATTCTCATCATCATCGTCATCATCATCATTTACCGCCTCAGCGGCGATATGGGTGAACTGTTTCCACAAAATCTTGCAAGACTCGACACACTTCTGGGGTATTGCACAGGTTCATTCCTCGTTGTTCTTTATGCAGACAGTTCTTGGGCCTCCTCGGTGTCTTTGTCATTCCACGATTCATAGAATTATGGATTTTTCTATGGTCTTTCTCTGTCTTGCTATATATCCTGACTATCTCAATATCATTTTTCACATCGGTCAGTAGCAGACTTTCCATTTCTGCTTTGCTGAGTATCTCATCGTTAGTTCTTTTTCTATTCATGTGATGCCTAATATTTTCGTAGGCACTTCATTTAAAAGGTTCTATTATTCTCTGATTTTCTTTTCGTTATCTATAGTGAGGGGTGCGCAAGTGGAGCAGTGGTTAGCGCACTGGTCTGCCAAACCCGAGGTCCGTGGTTCAACTCCCGGCCGCGGCAGAAACTTTTCGGTTGTTTCTGCCCCAAGCGCCCCCAGTCGACTCAGCTGTGAATGAGTACATCGGGTGTTAACTCGGTGGAAGGAAAGGCGGCGAGGGAAAGGCTGGCAATCCGCCCTCATTCAGCCGTTGCCGTATATACCTGAAGGCGCTAACCCTTCGGTTCCCGACGGGCCCGCGATGGCCTATGGGTTGTACCATCTATAGTGAGACTACAAACAATAGAAAGATATGTTGTGAGATATATATAGTTTGGAACGAATAGTATGGCAAAATAGTTTTGGAATGTAGGCCTATTAACTGAGTTAAAGTAACTCATTTTAAATCGACGATGTCAAGCTTAGAGCAATACACCATTCCAGTTTGGGCACATTTGATATTGTATTAGTATAAGTGATTTCGTGTTTTCGTTTGTTATAATGTTGCAAAATAGATGCTGTAAACAATTTTTAGACGAAATAAGACAATAAGCAAAGTTTCAATAAGGTTGGAATTTGAAATAGGTAATGACAGTAGTAGTTTGCAATTGCAACCGTTTGTGAACTCAGAAATAATAAGAGTACTGTCTGGTTGTTTCTAATTATTTTGTAGCTAATATAGGGCAGCCAAAACAAACCATGCTGCAAAGAGTAAACAGAGGAAACTTGCGACGATTTTTTTGTACTTGTCGGAAAATGTCTGGACTTGGTATCGGTACCCCACTATTCTAAAACCCTGACTATTCACGGCTGTCGGATACCATGAATACATGTATGTCTACACTGTAACTAAGGCAAAGTATTCCCTTACGTCTATGACGTGACCTACAAAGTCATCAACACAGTGTTCATGCAGCCTGTGATTCCAGCGAATGGTTTTCAATTGAAAGTAAAATATTTTTCTGATTATGGTGTAATCAGTTTTAAAATCCAAATCATGAATTAATAAAATTATTTAATCAATAAGATCCATCCATGTGTCACTCTATAACGATTCCATCTCTCTTTCTTATATATGCTCAGAGCTGACAGATGCTTCCTTCAAATGTCACATCTAAAACAGCAACAAATTAGGCCTAATTGTTAAATATTTTGACAATAAGTTTTGATTCCATTCGTTATTGCAAAAGATCCTTCTGTCATTCTCTAATTTCATACAGAATAAACGTCATTAGTGTATAATTGAAATTTGAAAGAGAATTAATGGAGATTCCTTATTTTTGGAACAACTTATAAGTCTTATAATTTTATTTAAAAAATTAGATTCCCTATGTATCAAAACGATTTTTTCATCATAAGAACCCAGTTCAGAGTCGTCTACAGTCATGGCCAATTTTAGAATTTACAGCGCTTTGGTCCTCTTAAGTACCGAAAACCCTTCGGTATTTTGGTACTTAAGCGGGCCTTTTACTTTCAAAACTTGAGAACCACTGTTCTAACACGAAACAGGTAATAAATTATCAACTATAAAAGCGCCTTAGACGTTTTACTTACGTGACAGAATTGAAGTCATTTCAAATGAAATGAAATATTCAATATTCGGTTCCAGCCGGAAGACAACCTTTCTTATCTTGTGTAAAGATAAAAAAGCAATAACACTTTTTAATAATATAATTAGCTGATATCTTCAACCAAGAACCGGTAGTTCAAATATACGATGAAATTAGGCTAGAAGAAAAACTATGAAATTCACACGATGAAACCTGTAGGAAAAAATCAGGCATTATAAGCTACAAATGACTGCAGCGAATAAAAATATATAACCATTATGTCATTATCGTTGTGTATAAATAGAGCTTGCACTATGCTAATGAAATTTCGAATTAACTATAAAAGAATTCTAGCTATTACAGTCTTCAGCGGTTAGGCCATTCCCAGTGGCGGTTCCACCGGGGGGGCAGGGGGGCCCGTGCCCCTATTGACTGCCTGCCCCCCAGTGGCCCCCCAGTTGGAACCCTATACTTAATGCTACATACATTAAACAACAAATGGTTGGCCCCCATGATTAGAAGTTCCCCCAACGGCCCCACTTGCCAAATCCTAGAGCCGCCACTGGCCATTCCCCATATTCAACTGTACATTTGCACTGATTTCGAATTCGTTTTTTCTGTCTGACAGAGGTCGGTCCTTGACCTTGATTCTTGCCCGTGAGGGTCAGTCCTTGCGCTTGTGGTCCTTGTGCTTGGGAGGTTAGTCCTTGTTCTTGTCCTCGTCCCTGACGGTCAGTGCTTGTTAAAATCCTTGCCTATAGCCTGAGGGAAATAATTGCTTTCCCATAGATTACCGCATTTATAGAGTGCTCTGCGCAGCATTTAGTTTAATATAGATAAAAAAATAAGTTCAATATTGTCATTAATATTTTTGAATGATTATTCTTTCTTTCTTTTGCGCATATATAGACCTCTCTCTCTCTCTCTCTCTCTCTCTCTCTCTCTCTCTCTCTATATATATATATATATATATATATATATATATATATATATGTTTGTTTGTTTATTTATAAACAATATAACATAATTAATTTGATGCAATGACTCTTAATTGGAGTAAAGGCATTTACCTCCTCTGCATTTGCCTTTGCATAACTGTTCCAGTTTGGGGTTTCTCTGGCAGCGCTCTATACCCAGCAGGCAGGGGTTGCCATAGGTTTTCCCGTCCGTTCCACAGACTGGATCAAATATCATTGTGCATGCTTCTGGACAGTCTGTTTAGTTAGCGAAACATAACAGAATTTTTCCTCAAATTTAGTCGCCTAATGCTATTTATAAATACAAATCGGCGAGCTGCAATACTTATTGAGAAACGTTTCAACTATTTTACTATTTTAAAACTAACAAGACATTGCCATAGAATAAATACACCGCTGAAAAATGCTCTGTTCTTAGTTCATCTCATATCTCGTTCGCATCTGATGTGCAAAGGAACTGGTCGAATAGTATTATCGTAATAATGTATTGGATTCACTTTAATTTTACTCAATCCAGTTCGCTTTATTCAGTTTATTTTGAAATTAAAATAGTCAAGTTAATATGTGTAACATATGACATATGTAGGTTACAACAGATAACAACAATTATTTCTCTCAAAGATGCTTTAATTGCACAAACCTCCGACGCATACTCCTTTATGAGCCACTTTAATATTCGACCCAGACCAGCAATTCTCCGTATATAGGATGCATCGATTCGAGTAAGTCTTGCCGTTTGAACCGCAAACTGGATCCCACTCCGTTGTACATCTCGGGCAGCCGCCTTTTCCTGTTTCGTTAAAGAAACATAAACAACATTTTGCGTTAAATGCAGCCGTAGTGTGCCTTAATTTTTACTTTAGCACAATGTTTGTCACCATTGCAAATACTGATTTTTATCACATGACAGCTTTCTGTCATCCGTATTGATCAAACAGATATTTGCATATAATTATACAAGAGAATTATTAGAGGGGAAGATGGAAGGGAAAGCCTGTGTTTTTTCCAGGTCTGTTAGTGGGAGATTCTCCAAACCTCTAAATTTCCCATCAAATCCCAGAACAACAAAAAAGTTTGCAATGAACTGTGCCTTTTCCCCTCCAGCCAAGTCAATGTTGCCATCCAAAGACCTGGAGTATGGATAAAACACTGGAGAAAGAACAAACAGGGCGACGAAGGATATCGATTCTGGAGTGGATGTTCGACTGAAAAGTTTATAAGATGGTCCACATTCAGTCTTCCATCGTTCGTGAGGGTCCATTAGTTACAACGCATTATTCCTATTATTCATATCCTTACTACGGCGTAGTTACCAAGTACGAGTAACACGGGTTCGCTTAATAGGCTGTTATAAGTGAACCAATGCAACAGATAAAATGACAAAATCCATAGTTGCAGATAATAAATGTTAGATTTTATTACATCTTATATTAGCGATCACTCCACTTGAAAAATGTTTTCAAGGTCATTAGTTCTTGTTGAGGTGTCTGGAACGCAGTCCCAGTCGCAAAATTGTTCGAGTAATACTATAATTAGACGTGAGCTCTGGTGCATATGTTAAAGATTTTAATTAGGCTTAAGTGCTGAGTGACCAAAAGCTGTATTGCAACTACACATATCGATTCTGTTGACAATCATTCTTGCTCGACAAATTTCTCATCGACTTTGCACAAATCCCGCGACTGACCTCAGCCCAAATAGGGGCGTGCAGGCATCTTCTCTGTGGCTACGCCAATGCTGCGAAGAACCCTCGCGATTCTTTAGGACGCCTGTATAAAGGTTGCTTTTGCAGCAGCAGCTTTTGTGATTATCCAGAGAGAACTCTAAGAGGCGTAAGTATACTATCTATAACTTGTAATGTATCCACGCAGTCACTGTATTAGTCGCCACAATAATCTCTACGTTTAATAATAATAATAATAATAATAATAATAATAATAATAATAATAATAATAATAATAATAATAATAATAATAAGTAGATTTAATTTATCTGATTGGAGGGTTGATTTTGTTGTTGCTTGGTAAGTTTCATTGTAATATTGAGCATGTACTGACTCGAAATGGCTCTTAATATTGATATTTTTAATTACATTCGAGGACCTCGTGGCATACAGGCCTAATAGACACCAGTTGTGCATTGCTTCGGTCAGGTAAAATAGAGAAATAATCATCTGTTCGTGACTTATGATTCCGCCATAATTGCATTTTCATCATATTCAATAAAATGTTAGCCAACAATTAATAAAGAACAGTAGGGCCTATTAAGAAGAGAATTAATAAACTTATGATTGTAATTCGGCCTACAACGGAAAGTAGGTAAGCTAATATTTATAATAATAACAAGATTTTAGACAGCATAGTATATCTTTTCCTGTGTTGAAAGCCACTAAAACTCTCAAAATTTTCATACAAATATTCAAAGAACTTTGGCGGTCAACAAAGAAACATGCTCGCGCTCCAGTCCATATTATAAATCTTAGTGTATATCACAGCAGTGGCATAGCGTGGTCTCGTGCCGCCCATGGCTCCTGAAAAAATGCCGCCACCAAGCTGCTTTTATTATATCCGACAAACAAAAAAGTCACCAGCTACCTTATATAGACTGACAAGCAAGAAAAGGTTATCACCGCTCAATTTGCCGCCCCCCACATGTGCCGCCCATGGCTCGAGCCAAAGTAGCAATTGGGACGCTACGCCACAGTATCACAGTACATTACATGAAAAGATTTCTGCGTCTCACACAATAAGTAATCGTACCTTGCGAGAGAATTGCACCGACGCAGAAAGCAAGAACAATCACTGCTCCTAACAGTGTTCGAGTCATCTTCAACTGCTGTATCAGAAGAACACCAGTTCTATCGTTGTCTCTCGCACTGACCAGATATTTATAATAAAAAAAGATTAGCAACATTGGCATAGTATTTCCTGCATCGCTGATCGTGAAGAGTTTGTCAACAACACGAAGATCATAACAAGATCAAAAATGCCTGACACCAAATGGTACGTGAATACTTGTAGCGCCGCTCGTTGAACCGTAACAGCAATTAGAAGGCCTCAGACCCGATTAGAATCTTGACTGGTAGAATTTGTTATGTTTACACTGAAAATAGCATGTCACAGAACGAAGGGCGCTTGCAAACTGCATTCTGGACGGACAGTACGGACTGACCTCGAATCACAACAGATCAAGATCACGACTATGATTTGTACCAGAGGCGTCATTTGGGGGGACTGGGGGGGGGGGCGTTCCCCCCAAGGAAATGAAAATATTAATTTATAATGTATTAATGTGCAACAAAAAACAAAAACAGGGACGTCATTTGCGTTAAGGGGAGGCAAAAAAGGCCAGCAGCCCCGAAAGTCACTAACCGTAAAAAAGGGTTGATAAGCAAAAAAAAGGTCGTCAACTTTTTATTGAAAACTTGTGCTTAATGCGTGGAAGAACCCGAAAGTCACTAACCGTAAAAAAGCACTGACAAGCAAAAAAAGATCAACTTTTTCGGAAACTCGTGAAGTTTAAAAATTGAAAATGTAAAAAAATTATTAAAAATTTTAAAAAAGTTGAAAAGAACAATTTAAAAAAATTTCTCACCCCCCAAAACAAGTGTGAAATGACGCCACTGATTTGTACTGAAGCGACCATCGACCGGTGCTTATGTACTACTACAATGGCGCTAAGAAGTTTACTACTGGATCTGCAACGCTAGGGAGTAGATCGCCCCCCTTACACCCCAGGATGATGACCGAATGTCCTAAACTCGTGGTTCGGCCTCGTCACTTAGAGCACTTGATGCACGTCGTCGATTTAAGTGAGCGAACGCTAACCCGAGTGTAGACTTCCAGTATCGCTTATTATTATTTTAAATTCACTTCAAATTCATCTTAATATTCAACATTACAAACCAAACAGACTAAGTAGAACAAGCAAATCCAGCAAACCACGGCCAAAAGACCCTACCGCCCAAAATGCTCCCGCCGAAGAAAAAGAGCTTCCGTCCGGCGGCCCTATTTATACCGGGCCGCCAGCGCCTCTAGCGGTCAGTATCCGGGGAACTGTGCCCCTAACGGCGAATATCGCTCCAGGTCTATGGAAGAATTCGATGGAGACAAAGAGTTGGAGCACAGAATTTCTAACCGCTTCGACTGTCTCGCTAAAGAAAGTTAAAGACACATGAACCAGAGGAAAATCCGCACTTTGCACTATTCAATTTTTAAATTTTGTGATATAAGCCTACATTGTAATCTGCCTTCAGCTTTCTCTTGTATGAGCTTCGTATATTTCCTGCCGTCAAAATATAAAGCATCGAGTCGACAAAACGTGTCAAAATGTCTTTCACTTTTTCGCGATTATGCATCATCAGCCAAGGTCTGACTTTGGTGTGACCAATATAACCATACACTCGACGGCTCGTGGGGAGACTTTGAGCTGATGATGGTGATGATGTTGGTGGTGGTGATGATGATGATGATGAATATAATAATAACCATAGCCAATTCTGACAATTATTAGCTGCCTTAAATATTACCGATCGTGGTTATCTTCGCCGATCTTCCACCAAATGCTTTCCCTAGTGGTAGTAGTGGCATTTCATTGGCTTCTATTTCATGACTAAGCCTCCAGAGGCGAATTCTGTGCAGCGCACAGATGCGCTCGATCATTTGTTTGCATAAGCCATAAGAGGACTAGTGCAGTGGTGTTGGCTTTCATTCGTTTCGTCTAGAGTCTAGACACTAGACGCTGGCTTAATAGAAAATATTGCTGCTCAAATATTCTTGAAAACGCCAAACTCAGGTTAGTCAGGCATGTACTGCAATTCAGAATGTATTATAGCATTTATATAGCGCCTTTTGTATTTCTAATCAGATGCGCTACTGGTATTGGAGTCGCGTGAAAACGTAGTGAGACTTTAGCTTTCGCATTGAACAGAGCGAGGAGGTAAGAAGTGAGGCCTGAATGGATGGGCTCAAGGCATTCCAGACGGAGGGCCCAGTCACTGCAAAAGCACGACGCTGAGTAAGAACAGAGCGTGATCTAGAAGCATACTGTAAACATTCTGCCGATCAGCAGAGCGGAGCAGGCTATGAGCAGTGGAAGAAGGTGATTTGAAAAGCTCAGTAATGTAAGACGGAGCCTGACCTCGAAGCGCTGCAGATGAGTGCAGAACAATACTTATTTGAATTCAGTGCGAGCAGAAATTGGAAGCCAATGTAGGACGTTAAACATAAAATCTGATATGGATTTACATTTTAAATATGATTCTGCAATGTCTACTGTAGCCAAAACCAATGCACCCTAACACAATCCAATGCATCAAAACGACTAAAACCTAGGAATAGGTCCTATCATGTAATGTGTTTGATTAGGCATTGGTCAGTTTGGACTGTCGATAAACACTGAGAAGGCAAAAACACTAATGTTCGGCCACAAAGAGATCGGAAGAAAAATTAAAGTAAATGGAATAGAAGTAGAGAACGTAGAAAACTTCACCTATCTCAGAAGCAATATGACGCATGACTTAAACTGCAGACAAGAGGTCACAAAAAGAGCAGCAAAGGCTCTAGATCAACTGACGGCAATGGACAAGATCTGGAAAAGCAAATCAATAAGCACTGAAACAAAAAAGAAAATACTCGAAACCTGTATCTTCAGCAGCTCTTCATATGGATGCGAAACATGGACCATCGCCAAATGCTTGGAGATAAAAATGAAAGAAATGTTATAGAAAAATACTAAGAATCGGATGGGTCGAAAAAATCACAAATGAAGAACTATACAGGAGAATTCAGCCAAAATAAACCATGATGGAAAGAGTAAAACAAAGGAAACTCCGTCTTTTTGGACACATATGCAGAATGAAAGAGGGCAGAAAGATCAAAGCTCTAATGCTTGGAATAGTGATCTCGATCTTTAGGTTGCTTACAATGCCCTTATTTACTGAAATATGGCAGCTAGTCCGTATCTACAGTATATTACATCGAATTTGCCAAGCCTTTTGGAGATTTAAAAAAACTGGTAGGCCTACCACAGTTTGACATATTGACGTAACCTTTCACTACAGACTATGAAAAGGTTTCTGATGCTCTTCAGCTGAAACTGATTAATCTTCTACAGCGCATCTCGAGGCTGAAGGACAATTTAATAGATCAGAACGGATTGACAAGTTCTGCGTTCACTGAATGAAGCCAAGTTTCCCAATCTCAGAGGCATTGGCAATTGAAGCTACTTGTGATGTTCGATTCAAGTCTCTTCAAAGTTTATTTCATATTTTATGGGTAGATTTTTTCAACTACAGTATGAATTAAATAAGTTGAATCTGCGTTCAAACTTGACTGACGTTCGCCTGCAGTCCATTATAAGATTTCTAATTAGGAATTACAACTTTCAGACAATTAGTGAAAGATTTGAGTAGATCGCGGCTGCCTCGTTGAACATCAGTGCGTGTGAATAGTACATGAAAGAGTTTTGGCGTAAAGATCGTAGCTGATAATGTAGCATGCATTTGCAGATAATTAGAAAACTCGAGGCGCAGAATCTGGTTTGTACGGCCCGGCGCGTCGCAGATCTCTTAACATGTGGCCCTCTGGTGAACGTAGTTGCCCGCCCCTGCACTGGAATAAGCCTAGAATAGTACTGAGACAGACGGAACCAACTAGACACGCAGACAAAGAGACGTGCCCCTGTAGTTACGCCCCGTGAATGGCGAACAAAACCTCGCAGCATATGTTCATAATACATCAGTTGCTGACATCTGACGCCTACTCAGTGTGCGGCTGTGTACAGAGCCAAGCTGCTGTATTTATTTAAGTATAGGCCTAGTTTGGCTCTGCTGGGTATCTGCCCGTCCCTTCTGAGTGGAGGATCTTAACCCCCTATCATATGTATTCCTACTGTTCCGGTTCAATGAATATCGGACAATCCAATTACATCCTGCCCTGAAACGGTAGGCGTGTTGCCCCGACTTAGGTTAGTGTTGTGATATTCCAAGTGCCAATTGTAGTGATTCACTTTGGTCTGAAGAGGTGCCCGTTTCTGCCGCTTCTATCTGCTGGGCTCTGTTTTGGTTGAAAATCTTCTCATGAAGTCGCGGCCCAGTCGGCGAACAAATATCAGTTGTTGCTATTTTGCTCGCCGACAGGGCTACGCCTTCAGGAGAAGATTTTCAAATTTACTGAGAGATAGGACATATTAAATTTTAGAATCCAATTTGCAATGTTCAGGTGTGCTATACATGCCAGTATTACCGTAATAATGCATTAAAATATTGAAGCGGTAGCAAAAGTTTAATCACACACAATTTAAGAAATAGTCTATATACATGCTTAAATAATAAACTTTATATTTCTCTCACAAACTCACTATGGTGTTCAGAATGCGTAAGAGAAAACGCCTTTTTATTATCAGCTTGCATGCCGTCTCAATTTCTTCCATTTGTCATTGTGAATAACTTATTGCAATTGTTGTTAGCGAACCATTTTAAGTGACAGCCAGTGTTGGGTAGTAACAAATTACAAGTTACAAAATTGCATTTGATGATGTGTTCTGTCATTAATAACTGTAGGGTCCGTTTGGGCCCCAACAGCAAGAGTGCTACCCTGTTAGCGATAGCATAGCAGGGTTAAGTCGTTTAGTGATATTGACACATGGTTCAGTAAGTAATAAACAGGGAAGTAGCCAGGATTTTAGGTTTGGGAGGGGGCTGAAGCCCAATATGCTTCCTGTGTTCCTCCCATTCCTCCGGTGATATCCCCCAATCTGAGGCCAACACCCCAACACACCCTCAATCTGAGCCAGTGATGATCTTTTTTGTCAGACTTTTTCAGAAGGGGACCATCTGTGCTGAGCCGTAGATGGCGTCTTTTGCTTTGTCAGACTTTTTCAGCAGGGACCCAGACCCAGAATATACCGAACCCCCAAATTGATAATCCTAGAAATAACAAGTGAAAAAAGCGACAAAAAGTAGACAACAGGCAACTAAATTGCTGATGAAAACTTCAGATCAAAGTTGCTAGCTAACAAACCAGTAGGCTAGTTAAGCCATATCAATTAACAGACATCCAATACTATCAATAATCGTTTATTTATAGGTCTTGTACTATTTCTTCTGGACTCAAATATACAGTATAACACTACATTTAATAGAACTTTGCTCGCCTATCCAGTCGTTCAGCAAAGGTGTTTATGAGCTTTTCAATTACCAATGTACGATTCTTGTGAACAAACAAACGCTTGAACCTGCAACGCCATTTGGGCTTGAATTCATTGGGGGGGGGGTAGCTTCATGTTTGGGGAGAGGGCTTGAGCCCCAAGCTCATTCCTAGCTACGTTCCTGGTGATAGAAGAACCAAAGTGTTACCTCTTTAGTGTTTTAGAAGATCGAAATAGAGATGACGGTTGCTAGCCTTTCACTTCGGCAACTAATCCCCCGATCTATACAGAATAAATTTAACTCATGATATACAGAAAATATGGGCGTTCATCTGAGGAGAGCTATAGTTTGCTTTTGATGTATACAAACGTCTAACGAATGACTATTTGTCTGCTTCTAGGAAATATGGAAAAATAAAACGAAAGAATAAAGAACAAAGTGAAAGACATATTGAAGACTATTATAGATGAGGTCGACCCGAATAATGTGCTTGATCTCCTTATTGAAAGACGTATAGTTAACATTGAATGCAGAGAAAAGATCATGAATGAAAAGACAAAGAGAGACCGCTGTCGAGCTCTCATCTATCCTCTTCTAAATTGCACTCACAATGAGGCGTTCATAGTTTTCAAGCAAGCTCTTGAAGAACATTATCACTGGATTGTCGAACGCATTGATGAGAACAAAGACGACTTCCCTGCCAGTAAGTTTCGTTCACGAACTCTAAAGATAAATTCTGCTGGCCATATAATTAGTTGACGAGAAAGAGGATTCTATATTCAAACCATAACAATATTCCTCTGTGGTATATTCGCAACAAAGCATGTATTACCACTCATACCATTCTGACAAAACTCAACTTATCTGGCTTGGTAGTTGGTACTAAGCATCTGCGCTCAAAAATCGACTATTCGCGTGAACTCTCTCTTTCCTAAACTTTCTTTCTCAAAATGTATGAGAAACCTTGGTATTTATTTTGACAGTTACTTGACCCTCAAAGAGTATTTTGCTAGACTCTTGATCCTGCTTTTACCAACTTAGGCAAATTAGGGTTATTCGTTCTTCGCTTTCTTTATCTGCAGCCAAATCTCTGGGTCTTGCGTTTGTGGCTAGCAGGTTAGAGTATTGCAATTCTCTTTATCTTGGCCTGCCCAAAAGTATGCTCTCCACTCTGCAATATGTCCTAAATGCTGCGCCTCGCCTTGTGGCTAAAGCTCCTCGCTACCCTAGCATCTCAGATTTTATGCTTAACATCCTCCACTTGCTTCCAATTTCTGACCGCATTAAATTCAAACAGTTAAACATTGTTTCTGCAGCACTTATATTACTGAACTTTTCAAATCACCCTCTTCCACTGCACATCGCCTGCTCCGCTCCACTGATCAGAAGAATGTTTATGTCCCCAGGTCACGCAATGCTTTTTACTCAGCATCGAGCATTTGCAGTGACTGGACCCTAGCTTTGAAATGCCTTGAACCCATCCTTTCGGGCCTTACTTCTTATTCCCTCGTTGTATTCAATGCGAAAGCTAGTCTCACTATTTTACCATGCGACTCTAATGCCAGGAACGTCTCTGAGTAGAAATAGAAGAGGCGCCATACAAATGCTACATTACATTGGCGTTTGAGACCGAATTCAAGTCAATAGAACGACTAATCGATCTGAGCCTACCATTGTATGAAGATACTAGCCAATGTGTGAAGAAATTGATTATATTTAGACGTTTATTTTAAGGATGATTTTATTATGGATAAATAGGCCTACTTTTCAAGCAATTACGTATGGCCTAAGTACGCCCTTATTACTCATCTTCGTTATGTTAATTATGTTTTTCGTCAGTATGTTTTAGTATATTTTAGAAGGCCTCGACGAAACGAAGGTGAAGGCGATTGAGGAAGATAATGCAAAACCTGAACAATATGATGAAGAAGCTTCAGCAGGTTAGTATTAGAATTTTTGCATCGTGATGCTGGGTGATTATCAGTGATGGGCAACTAACTAAAAACATTAGTTACACTATAACTAAATTTAAACAAGAAATAAGTAGTTAAACTTTTAGTTGCAAACAAACTTTCTAAAATAGTTAACTAAACTAAAAATATAGTTACACTTTTTGCAACTAATTTTTACAACTATTTCCTAGATATCAGGTATTGTTATGAAAACATAGACGATGCTCGCAACATGAACATATCAGTCAATGAACCATTGAAAACATTAATTAATGTTTATTTAATATTTGAGTCTTAGTCTAAACTGCAGGAACACAAGTTTGTCAAGTTTGTTTGGAAAAAATGACCCAAAAAAGTATAGATTGAAAAGGGACTGTTATTATCAGGACACCGACTAAAAACTTTTAGTTAAACTATTTAGTTATTAACTAAAACATTTCAGTTAAACTATCATTTTAACTAAACTAGGCCTATTTATATTTATATTTTTTATTCTATGCGATAAACTATGGAGAAAATCTGGCTTATTTTCAACATAAGAACATTTTAAATAACCAAATTGATTTTTTATGGCATCTTCCAAGTCCTTAGCAGTAGTTACAACTTATTCAAGATGTCGCATCTATTCCAATAGTCATAGTTAATTACGGTTTGTTTATAATGGTTTTGGTTAGCAATGCCATTTTGCATGTACACTGTAGAGTCATCAAGATTACTGAAGAGCTGCGTCTTTATCATCGGCTTTTACGATCCTAATGAAAATAAGCCTACCCGTGATGTCATCAAAATAAATCTGAATCCATCAGCAGACATTTTCTGCATTCAGCAAATTCCAGCTGAAATGGTGATGGAATCAGCAGCAGCCGTCTACGGCAATTCAATCTTCGTCACTGGAATAGGGAATCAATCGAACGAAATCTGGAGATTTGATTCAACAACTTCCAATTGGATGCAATGCAACCCAATGGTTCATAGCAAACGACGACACAGCGTAGCGTTTGTTGATCACATTTTGTATATATGCGGCGGATGGATTGTATCTCAAGGCAAAGCGCTCGACGACGTTGAGGCATATGATACACTTAGGAATCGGTGTGACCATGTAGGAAGATTGGCTTGGGCTGTTGAGAGTTCTGGCAATTGTGTAAATTTTAAATCTTTGCTCTACATCTTTGGCGGGAACGGTGCTAATGGCAAACCTCTCGGGAAGGTTCAAGTGTTCGACACGAAGTCAAATACTTGCAGTGTGCTTAATAAAGATGTGCCTATAGTTGATAGTTTTCTTAGAGCTGCACTGTGGAAAAATACTGTTATTCTTCTTGGCGTTTATGGAAGCTGTATATATAATTTTGAAACAAAGGATTTTGAAGCAAGAAAAGAGTTTAAGACTGACGCTGTTTATTGTGGCTTGGCCATTAGTGAGGGCTTTGTGTTTGTTATCGGAGGCGGTCGTGTTGAAAACAAAATGTGGATCTGTCGAGACGATGTGAGATACATTCCAATTGAGAACATCTTGAACAATCAACCGATTAATTGGGAGACTTGCGTTAAGACTAAATTGCCAAAGCCTACATTGGTTTATGCTTTTGCAAAAATGGATTTGGAACCGTAGGCGTTTAAGACGTTTCTTGTGCCAAGCGTATTATACAACTAAGACCAGATCCGATTAGTAGGGTATTATATTATGTGCGTAATCATAAAAAATATACAAGGGGATAAACAGCTCAATATCAATATATGCTTTGAGTAGGCCTTTAATTTAAGTCGACTATGAGATGACTAAATGGTGACATCTTATGATAAAATAAATTAGAATGGTGTATATAGGTCATTATATTGCCAATCCATTTAGCCAATATTATCGATGCATAGTGGCCATCACGTTTAAGCGATTTGAACTGAATGTTGTTTATGTTATGTTCAGTTGTGACTATCTCAAACGATTTTTACAGATTTTAGCAGTGACGATGTTGCTGTGTTTAATTCAGGCCTGATAGGGGGAGAGAATCACCAAGAATAACCAAGACCACACAGATCCCCCCAAAGACATGGTTCAGGATAAGTTAGAAATATTGTACTGTATATACTGTAGGTTATCATATTATTAAACATTTAGTCAATTAACGATGCATATTGTCCATCACGTTTAAGGAATTTGAAGAACTGAATTTTATTTATGTTATGTTTGATTGTGAATATCTCCATCGATTTTTTATATTTCACCAATGACGATGTAGTTTCCATAGACTACTTTTATAATGGCAATGAATTGCATATTAACCAGATTTAATTTCGCGTTTTAGCGACTCGTATTGAATCTAATTAACCTTGGCATCTGTACTGTAGGCCTACTCTCACTACAAGTGATACTAATCGATGTTGAAAACCGAGAGAGGGAAGTAATTCATTCTCAATGCAAGAATACCGGCTTCATAACCATGAAGATTAATTCCATGGGTTCAAGCTGGATCTTATGCACCTAGCATCCCGATGTGAACAAGACCAACGGGATAAGTACACAGTAGGCCTTCGGCCTAATCCAAAACCCTAAACCATAGCCTTGTAGGTCCACTCCTAGCCCAATGTAAGCCTTTATCGCAGTTTTAAAGAGCGTAGGACTAATAAAATAGCAATTCTGTGATCGCGATATTTTGCGTCGGCGACGTGGGCGCAAACGTGGTCAGAAAAACGGTCGTGTCCTAATTTCTCCCCGGCCAAATGAAAAGAAGCTGACGTCAACAACAATTTCACTTTTTACAATAATGAGAAATATACAATTAGGGCCTATTATTATTATTATTATTATTATTATTATTATTATTATTATTATTATTATTATTATTATTATTATTATTATTATTATTATTATTATTATTATTATTATTATTATTATTATTATTATTATTATTATTATTATTATTATTATTATTATTATTATTATTATGAATATCCGGGCCATTTTCAATAAGAATAACTTCTTGAGAGTTGGCGTTATAAGGCCGGTATGATTTTTTGCGAGCTTCATGTTTGACGTATTTACAAACGATTTGCAATTATTTGATTTCTTAGCATTTACATTTTGACGCTCAAATGTTGATATTAGATCTGCTTTTTTGTCGTCAGAAAAATATTGTCTATGCATTGGGTTTTTTTTTATTTTAACTCAAACTACACGAGACTATTATAATTTTCAGCAGTTATATAACAAGTGTTCAACATCTACAGTATGAACCCTACCAAAAATGTTCTACATTGTTTGTTAGCTGTCTTTGAGGCTGTCCATATAATAGGTAGGCCAGGCACTGAGGGGGTCGCGGGGGGGTCGGATTAGAGAGATTTTTCCTATGTACGCAATGTGCAACGGGGGAGGGGGTTGAAAATTTGACTTTTGCGAGGTACTATATGGACGGCCCCTTTATACATTGGAGAAAATAGGACGACTTGAAAACAAGCATCAACCTCTCCATTCATTTTCTTCTTAGTTTAACTAGATATTTGGCCTTGCATGAATCAGTGAATTGGAAAACTACTTGAAAAAATAAATAATAATAATAATAATAATAATAATAATAATAATAATAATAATAATAATAATAATAATAATAATAATAATAATAATAATAATAAGGTTTACAGTGGTTCAGGAGGGTCTACCCTGTGTGAGAACCACTATGTGTGAGAACCACTATTGCCCATACCATTTAGTATTCTATACTACTAAGTTTTATCTTGAAATCATTTACACTAGTAGCCATTACTATCTCCTCCTCCTCCAATTCATTCCATCTGTCCATCATTCTCACACTAAAAATGTTGTTTGTATCTTTAAATAGTTTCATAGTGTTTCTTCTGGTTCCATCGCCCCTCTTACACCTTTATCCAAATAAACAGGACTGCCACCCGGATGCTGCATCCCTCGAAACCTATAAACGTTTGTTCTATCCCACTGTCTTTTCTCCACGCAAAGTACCGATTCCTTCACTGCCACATCAACCCTCTTGTCCCAATCCTCAACTTTCTCTCGTCTATGCGCTGTCCATACATTAGCGACCTCTATCGAATTACAGGAAACTACTCGAAAATACGAATCATGGAAACGGCATTACGTCATTTCTAGCCGAGGCTGCGTGAAGCCGGTAGCGACGCATGTAGCAAGTCAACCAAGACGGCCGCATATGATCTAAACCGTTTTTAAGAAATCAGCGTTTTCGCGTATTTTCAACGTAATTGTTGATGTTTTCAACTTGCAATTGCTCGAAATCTGTGACTGTGAGGACTATGAAGATGAGATGGGCGGTCGGGAACGGTTTCGGAGGGATGCATGGTCTGGGAGAGAGAGAGAGAGAGAGAGAGAGAGAGAGAGAGAGAGAGAGAGAGAGAGAGAGAAAGAGAGAGAGAGACCGAGAGAGAGAGAGGGTCCGCGAGAGCGGAAAGACCGTGCGTCTGCTTATATATGGACGCGGAGCGCTATGACCAGTGGTCAGGTGACTGGTGGCATACGGGACTCTAAGGGTGGGAGCGGCTACCGAGGCGGCTAAGAAACTGTGGCGGAGAAAAGCAAAAATTGGACGGGGTAGAAAGATACACTAAGGGGAAATCATAACAATATTCCACAAAGATGTCTATCTAGCTCAAAGGACACAGTCGGTCAAAAACATTTAACTCATAATAACAGGATTTGTTAATTGAAACATATAAGCAGACAAATATGTAATCGTTTTACTTTACCACTAATTCATTCACATAATGCACTGTCTCATGGCACATATAATACCGGCATTGAGCAAATGCAATTTTATAGCAACAATTTCAAGCAAATAAAACGGTAACACTGAATTTTGCTGCTCTTTAGATTTTTGCCACACTATGTCTAGGTTTATCTATGCCAGGAGCTGATTCTGCATACAAGATCTAGTTAGGCGTAATCATTGTGACCATAATTAAACACAACCAACACTGAATATCTGAGTTTCATTGAATTCGGGAGACATCACAGTGTACGGAAAGCCTGATAGTCCGTGACAGGCAGCACCTAAAATTTACAAAGTAACAACTCATTCATATCATAAACTGCACTAGTATTCCTGATGGTGAGATCACAAATCTCAAATAAACGTCATTATAATGAGAAACTTTTCCTTTAAAAGCCTTTCAGAGGCAAGCTCATTTTAGACTTTTGATATCCAACTCAGCAATTCTGGCATTATTTGATCTGCACTGTCCCATGGAATACAACACTTCACTGATCATCGCAAACCATGATAATGTCAGCGAAGTGCTCAGCCAATAGCCTATTCGAATGATTTCATGCACATTTACTGAAAACGAAGCCCATGAATATAATATAGTTTACTACATAGGAAAACGTTTTATGGTCATAAGCATTCATAATTCCTATAAAATAGTAATCATGTAGGAATTATAACAAATTGGAAAACATTAGAATGTAGGCAAAACGCTTGATATTGGTGTCATTCGGCATGAACAGACCAAAGTGTCCGGTCATGTTGAGGGCAATCACAGCACCATAGAAGGTCGGATAATATCTGGAAATTCTCAAAATAGCTTCTCTAGCTGCCTCTGATGGTGTCTTCCCATTTCTCATTAGTTCCACGGCATAGAAGCTAATAACAAATACAAACTGGTTTAATGACTTAGAAGTGACTCTGACCAACATTTTAACAGCTAAAATAGAATTCGGTTTGAAACATTATATACATGTATTTCTTTCAAAACAAACTCTTCATTTTAAACTGTCTATAGAAACAAAAATGACATGACAGCATTGAAGGAACACTTGGTAGCATTAGAACAATGCTGCGGTTGATAAAAGTCACTAGCCTTGGAAGAAACCGCATCATGATATCTCCATTGCCAGTGGCTGCTGCCCCACCGGCTTCCTTGTCTACATAGGCACCAGATCCAGCCACAGGCGAATCCCCAACTCGGCTACAGAATTCCATCAAATCTTGCTTAAAATATATGAAAACTGCATTTTAAAAAAGTAAGCAGTAACTGATTGCATTAAGATTCAATAGTCTCCACAGAGCAATCCAATATAAAACTTCAACAACAATTATTAATCTAAACTTCCTCTGGCTAGTTAAAGCCCTATCATGTGAAAAGAAGACCAGTTGTCACTAAACTAAACTATCCAGGCGTGCCAACTTCTATGTCTACTATACTCTTCACTAACATCTAGCAAAATATAATTAATAATCATGTATTATATTAAGGCATAAAATATTTTAATGCACATCTTCTTACCCTGGAATTTTATGATTTGCGCCATTTGTTGATGTTCCTCCTGCAATGTTCCCAGTGCTGTCAATGGCCAGCATTCCAATGGTATCGTGCTGGTAATTGGACTGTGCATTCCTCTTTTTATGTCTATGCAAGTGAGAATTGCCACTGGTAATGATTTTCTCTGATCTAAAAGATCTAGAGGCAACTTCCAATTCTGGAGAATATGGGCCACAACTGGTACTTGGATCAGGAACAACATTCTAAATTCAGAACAATCTTACAAATCAAAACCTTTATTTAAGAAAACGAATTCCAGGTAAATCCTGGCAACTTTAAAAATATTGGTGTCAGTGGCAGATTGAAAAGCCAGAGGAAACTTTCCAATATGCTGTACGTAATAGCTTCCAAAACAATTACTGCAAAATGTCAAAAAGTCAAAGTCAAAGTTGTTCCCGAGCCTCACAGTCACAGGCTCATAGGGCGGCGCTTACCTCCGTTTCTGTAGCCCTCAACCAGGCACACAATATCAAGGATACTAAGCTATTTGACTTTGCACAGCCTTTTACCACTGCTACTCAATTTACCAGCACTCTCTAGCGAATGAGGCTGAGTCAACCTTATGGTTTCCACTGGTAATGAACCAGCAACCTTCCACTCTGTCGTCAACGTCGTTACCATTCAGGTAACTTTCCACCCAACTGCCACAATAAGAAAAACAATTTTTCTAACTTGGATCAAATCCGCACTAAAAGTTCATTAGACTGGCGTTAGTAGCTGACTGGCTAGTCACTTCCAATAGCCACTGCTTACATATGCTTCAAAAACAAGATCAGAACAGATTGTAATCATCAGTTGTAAACTGTACCTGCCAGAAGTTAGGCTGGCAATTGGAATCCCTCCAATCTTCGTACATCTTAACAGAATGTGCTGTACTGAGATTTATTTTTGGAAAGCCCATGGATACTGCAAAGTCTGTTGCTATAAAAGAGAGAACAAAACATGCTTGATGAAGAGGCTAAATCAAAGCCACGCATAGGCTTACTCTGTACACTGTTCTGTGCCTTTGTGCAATGTTCAGACAGTCAAAACAAAAACGATTTCACAAATAAAACAATAATCAAAATTCATCTTAGAATAACAACGCCTGTTCAATATAAATAATTAAAATTCACTGTTCATGACATTTGGAGAAAATGGTCAATGTCTGTATGGAGAAACAAATTCCGTATTTTATAGTCAATTTAGCCATGTTTAACAAATTTGCAAACGTAACTTGAAATACTGAAAATTATGAAAATGCAGAATACGGAACCTAAACTGCCAACAAGCAAAGTATGTTTGGTATACTTCATCACAGCATGAGCAACACCAATTGCATTCTTAACCATTCTGAGGTTTGCAACCGAACCAACTTTCATGTTTGATCTGAAAGATATCTCAAATCATATCAAATTTAGAGTTTAGCAACAAACTCAACAATATCATGTATTTCAGCGATATGATATGAGTCAAATTTCCATTAAAAAAATCTCCGTTAAAATATCAACCTTCACAAAATATAGCATCAGAACATTATCTAAACTATTCATATTTAACACAGCAGAACTTTGTTATAATAGTCTTGGTTATAACGCACCATGATGTATGGTATTATCACTATTGCGTGATGCGCTACCGTATTGGATGGTATTGGACATACACTGTAACATACCTTTGATATCATGAACTAAAGTTTACAGGACTTCTAAGCATGTTATAATGAAGCTCTACTGTATCAAAAGATATCTAAGCAATGCTTCTGTCAGTCAACTGTGACAGTTCAGAACTGGCTTCTCTCTACAGCACAAATGCTATAAAGAAATTGGAAAACACGCCTAGTATTTCATCCATAACTCAGGCAAATGCAAATAAATCAGTATTAAAGCCACCACCAGTTATAACTGAGTTGATGCATTACCTACTGGTACTCAAAATTAATTAATCAACCAGCCAATTATTTCTTTCACAATGAATCACTCAAAGCCAATCATCCACTTGGAAGTATTGATTGGCCTTGAATAAGTGAATGCAATATAAGGCCAGATATAAATTTCATATTTCCAACTCCTTGCTACAATCATTCGGCAGGCAGTGTCAGCTATGCATGCAATTTTTGGTGAACTCCTTTATCTTCAAGTGCATCTTTCAGGGACAGAATACATGCTCATTTGAACAGTAATTATGCTTCAAAAATCTTAATTTAACTCGAAATTTATGAAAAGTTAAACATTGGATCAACCGGATGATAAGTTCAAGATGTCATTGAACTGAAGCAACATGCAACCGCAGTGCAAAGCTGCTGATTCTCTTCCTTCAAATGCTCATGTCATGTTCATGCCATAGAAGGCTTTTTATTTATCAATTGTGAATCAAGAACATCTTCATGCTTGCCTAAGAAAAATGGATAAAAGAAAATTGAAGCTATAATGCTAAATATTTCAGGATTAGGCCCTATGCCCAATCCAAGTTTTGATCTTGACAGTGACCGCTCAAAACGGCGTATGACAAAACGGTGCAAAGAAGATACCGATAACAGGCGTAAAATTACAGACAAAACAGTGCAGGCATAACAGCGCAAATAACAAGGAGAACTGGTGTATGATAAATTAGGCAATGGCCTTTCGTTCTCTCCCTCCCTTTTAAATGGGTCAATGGTGAAGCAGCGACGTATCGATTGGAGCTGCTCATTTGCCGTCTTATTGTGTTTCAGCACGATCGCTTGATGTGACGGTTATGGGTAATGAATTTGCTACTAAACTCCTTTCAGGCTTTTATTGAGTAGAAACCTATCAATGCTAGCATAATTTTGAACAAACAGAAATATATATATATATATATATATATATATATATATATATATATATATATATATATATATATCTTCATTGATGGTCCCTCTGAGAGGGGTAGAGGTGAATGTCAAAAGATTCTACCGTCTTGTCTGCTCTGTTTTGTCGAGCGCCATTTTGTCAGGGTGCCAATCTTGACAGAATAGCATATTGATGCAAAAAGAGTATGATTGAAAATGTACATTTAGCAACTTATTATAAGCTCAGTGCTGGACATACCAGGTGAGTTCATAAATAAGACGGCAATTTTTTTAAACTATGAGTCAGAGATTCAGGCGTTTATTTGTTTTTATTTTGCTGAAATCAATGCAAGAAATGCTGCTTACCCATCCATTATCATTGCATCCAATGTTGATTCACCATTTTCATCTGGACTACCACCATACCCAACTAATCCGTCACACTGTTCTTCCTCACAGACTCTGCATCCAACAACAATTCCATCAACAGCTGCTCGAAGATCAACTCCTATTTCTTGCCATGCTGCAATATTTTAATACAATTCACAAATATATTCTTAAAATGCATGATATCACTAAAATCAAGAATTAATAACTATCCTAATCTCAAACATCAGAAAATTTGTCTGCCTTCAACACATTAGATAGCAAAAGTCAAACATCATCTGAACTCTGGTGTCTCACAACAGAGGCTCTTGAATTTTATTTCATCGCAGATTAAGTACAAATTCAAGATATAAGTTACGTGCTAATAATCTGAACATGAGCAATGAGTAATATTGAAAAACAAAAGCCAAAGCTTAAAAAATCTTACATTTATTTGGCACATTGATAATTAATAATTAATTAGTCATTACTCTAAAGCACTTCACAGACCATATTAATTTCCACTCTGTGCAGGTGGATATGCATGCATGGGAATCGAACCCGGGTTGACGCCAAACAGAGCGGACACTCTACTATGGAGAATAAGGTTAACGAACTGCAGCGAAATGATACCATTTGAAAGTAAATATCATTATATTAGGTAAGAGAGAATAGCACAAATGTAATATGATATCAAATTCTTAACCCAAAAACACCACTGTCTATTATAGTCAATGAGACAGGTTAACCAAACAAACCAAGCAATAACAAAAATAAATTGATAAAATAGATATCTAACCTGCCTTTGTTGCATTTACAAAGTTCCATGTTGCAACAACTACAGGGGTTTCAGCACTATAGGCCACATTGCACTTAATGAACATATTATAAATGGCTCCAAGAATTAGATGCACGAATATATACATCTTGAATCCGTAAACCTGAAACCACGCATATACTGTATTCCTCAAACTGTTGCCAACTAGAGATCAATTCCTAAAATTCCGCATCGACTATAGATACGTTTCTTTTCTTATCATACCGTCAGATGTCAGCCTTTCCACGCTGTTCACATACAGTAGCATTGAATGAACCTAGCTTTAGTCATATGGTGGGACAGCTCCATAACAGACTGTCAATGCAATTTGGCCCCAATGGCCACCGTAGCCTCCAAAAGTCCTGAAGTTATTTGCAACAAATGATCGCCTTTTTGTGTTCTTTTTCTGTGATCCCGTAATTAGGTTCGGATATTTTACCGTTTGATTTTCATTGCATAGGCCTACATTTCAATATTTACACACAAGAAAACCACTGAATTATAAATAGGCCGACACTATACAGTAGTACCCCGTTATATCGAAGTTCAATATATCCGAGGTTAGAACCTCCGTAAAGTTAGCAGCGGATTCGACATTCAGATATTCGCACATTTGCTCCATAGAGCGAAAGTGCGAGTATCTGAATGTGCGAATATGCCCAATGGCCTAAATTTAACTTTGTCATAAATTAATTATTTTTAATATATTCTAATGTCCACGTGATTAAGTGTCGGTGATTAACTGTCGCGTGATTCAGTGTCTCGTGATTAAGTGCCACAAAACCATTTCTGACGCGCAATGCCAAACTGAAATCGCTCTCCCTCTCTCCCCATGATCTCGTTCACTGCCGATCTGCGAGAGGCTTGCTATTCTACTGTGTGCGCCTCGTTGCAGTATTAGATGAAAGGTAGAGAAAGAAAAATGTGCCTGAAATAGCAATATGTCAGTATGATGTCACTTTATGCTACAAGATAATAAAATATCTTTTGTGCAGGGTCGAGATACATAAAAACCCTAGCCCTAAACTGAGTCGCGAACCTGACTATAATCCTTATTGCAACCACAAAATCATACCTCAACCTCAATTAACAGCTAGAGTCAGCAACAACCAAAAACTTAACAACAAAATATTTCCTAACACAAGTTTACACACTCTATAGCTAGAAATATTGAATAGATAAAGGTGCTATCGACATTTTCATACCTTACGGCAGGCCACGTAGTGATCGTTATCAATGTACATTAGGTGAAGGCTATTATCATTAAGTTGATCATCTTATCAGCCACAATCTGCTTAACGACGCGATCAATCTACGGATCTTTGATGCGATGATATCCCACAGGGATTACGGTCCCGTTCCTAGTCTCGACCAAGGCAGTGTTTAATCTAGACCGTTTCCGGGAGGAAAATCGCCCTTTCCCCTCCCCGGAAATTTCAAATCCCCCGGAAATTTTGGCATACTACATGGACTAACAGCAGCCCCCTAGCAGAATTCCCCCGGCTTTGTCAGTTCCCCCGGCTTTGTCAGTTTCCCCCCGGAGTCCAGAAGTCTAGATTAAACACTGGATCAAGAGTATTTCCTTGATGCAATCTCCTGCTACCAGGACGACCACAGTGGCCACGATCAACAAATTACTTGGTATTTTGGACAAAATTTCTGGAACGTACCTCGCGCTGAAACTTATGGAACTAATTCAGCAGAATTTCTGCAGCTCGACTCAACATCAGCAGCGCAGTCTGAATATATACCCGCAGGTTGCACACCTTTGCACACCGTTCCCAAATTAATCAACGTCACGTCGTGTCGATTTTTAAAAGCAGATTAGCTTCCTGTACTTAAAGATCATTAAACGTCTTTGAACGGACAATGTCAACGAATGATTGATGCGCAATATCGACGTGTTGTTGAATAGTAAGTAGGAAAACATTGAATAATCGAAGAGCAAATAATCTTATTTTCTCATTTATTCAAAAAGATTTGGATATTTTTGTTTTGAACGCTCTCAACCTAGTGGGAAGACGAAGAATGACGGCAGGATATGAATGATTTGCGTTATAATGAGAAGTGTCAGAAGACGAAATTTAGCATAACATTCTCATCGTCATCATTCATGGCGAGCACCCTTTAAGAAGGAAACATATTGAACGTACGTTGAGACTTTTATCTATTTATAAGCGTGCTTAGATGAGGTGTTTTGTAGTAGGGCTTCTATCTGTAACAATAGTCACTGCCTGAACAATGTAGGTTTTGCAAATGCTGTGGTCCACCCTCTAATAAAGAAATCATCCCTGTGCCCAAATGACTTAGCAAATTACAGGCCTATATACAACTTGAACTTTTTATCAAAGATTCTCGAGAGAGTGGTTGCAAATCAAATTCATGCCCATCTATCTTCAAATGACCTTTTTCTTCACTTTCAGTCAGCATACCGTAGATATCATTCTACTGAAACTGCTCTTCTCTCTGTCCACGATCATATCATAAATGCAATGGATGATGGCAAGGTTACTGCATTAATACTTCTTGATCTATCAGCTGCCTTTGATACTGTGGATCATTCCATCCTCCTACACCGTCTCCAACACTGGTTTGGTCTTTCTGATTCAGCACTGCACTGGTTCACTACTTATTTGAGTCCTCGCACTCAGTCTGTCTGCACAAATGGCACCTTTTCATCATCAGCTAATTTAAATTGTGGGGTCCCCAAGGCTCTGTTCTTGGTCCTCTCTTGTTCACTTTATACACGACTCCTCTTGGCTCATTACTGTCAAACCATCACCTAGATTACCACCTATATGCAGATGATACTCAGATCTTTATTTCATTCGATAAGTCTTCATCAGAATCTTCATTGGAAACTATTTCTCAAGCATTCTCTCATATTCAGTCCTGGATGGATTCAAACAAATTGCTTTTAAACCCGGCTAAAACTGAATTTTTACTTTTAGGCACAAAGCCCCAGCTCAAGAAATTTGATTCTATAAATGCTTTTAAACTTGGCGATACAACTATTCCTGTAAGTAGTTCTGCACGAGATCTAGGAGTAATTTTTGATTCCACACTTTCTTTCTCAACTCACATAAATAGCATTTGTAAAGTAGCTCACTACCACCTTCGTGATTTGTATCGTATTAGGAAATTTCTGAATAAACCTGCATTAATGCTTTTTGGCAATTGCCTTAGTGTCCAGTCGTCTTGATTATTGCAACTCCCTTCTTTTTGGCATTTCTAAATCAAACCTGGCTAAACTCCAACGAGTTCAAAATTCATTGGCTCGGGTAGTTTCAAAAACCCCAAAGCGTGAGCACATAACCCCAGTCCGTAAGGGTCTTCACTGGCTTCCAATTAAAGAAAGGATAGACTTTAAAATCTGCCTTCAGGTATACAAAACACTTTATTATAAGGAACCCAGTTACCTTCTTTCAAAACTTTCTGTACAAGCAAACAAATACTGACCAGATCCTCGTCTGCAATAGTTCTCTCCATCTCCCATACTCGGACAGTTCTTGGTTCTCGTGCTTTCTCAGTGGCCGCCCCAAAACTCTGGAACTCATTACCTCAGCATGTTCGCATTGCAAATTCTTTACAATTTTTTAGAGCAAGATTAAAAACCCATCTTTTGACCGGGCTTATCCACCATAGACTGTCACCCGTTTGTCCGGCCGGATACCCTGGATTTGACCTGGATCTTTAGTGATTAGGATTTGGTGTGCCATCGGTTGATGCTCCTGTGCATTATGAAAGTGGCGCTATAGAAGTTTAAGATTAGATTAGATTAGATTAGATTAGGTTTTGAAAACATCATACAGTTGAATTTCATTGCAGCCTAATAATTCGATTCAAATGATTTAGAACTTGTTCCCGGGCAAAGAAGATAAATTTGCATCTACACCCGAAACAGAAAATTTTAAAAATTAATACCATGAGTTAAAGATATTTGAGTCATTATCAGTCATAGTGATTTTTGAGCACATAAATCATACTAAACCATTTAAAATCCGGTTATTATAATAAAAATAATAACAATAACTATTATAAGTAGCAGTGGCGGTTCCACGTGGGAGATGGGAGGGGATGCATCCCCACCGGACTTCCGAACTTTTTTATCTTGTGAAACACCCATTTTTGTGTAAAAGTATATTAAAATTATGGGGAAAACCTGCGGATGATCTTTTTTTTTGATTTTCAACCTATTTTTCGGTAAAAGTGAGATAAAATTAGGGAAAAATCCCTGTTGTCAGCATTTCTCGGCAAAGTTTATTGATTTCTTCCTTCCCTTTTCATCCCCAACTAACTTCCTATTAGATCATTTCACCCCCCCCCCCTCACCAAGAAATCCTGGAACCGCCACTGACTGGCCTAGTTGTAGTAATGTTTTTAAAGTCTCTATTTAATGCACGACGCTGTATATCGACTTGGCCTTTGCCATGGTCTAGGCTAGCACATCTCCCATTTGAGTTAAGTCTGCGCCGAGATTGGGAGTTAAGCATTGTTTTAGCAGCATCATTTGTAAATAGGCCTACTGTGTTATAATCAATTTTAGAAAATAACGAATGATTTCTTTGAAAATGCAAACAATAACGAAAAAGTCAATATTCGATACCAATTGAATTTCCAAAATACAGTGTATTTCCAAAATTCTTATTTGGCAGCCGAGCGGCTGTCCATAAATTACGTAAACAATTTTTGGCAATTGTTGACCCCCTCTTCCCTTGTCGACAACTGTAAACTTTCAGTGACCCCTATAATTATGTCAACAACTTTTGACCCATAAGATCAGTGGCGCCTGAGGCGGGTTCCTAAAAAGTTTAGAGTGTTATTATTTTTTGTGCGGCGATGACTTCCCTCCCCCTTTTATTCTCATCAACTGTAAAACTGACTATTATTGCTTGTCAGGCTTTACGTTGTTGGTATAAATAGTATCCCACGAAATTTTCTATATTGGGATTGTAAAGAGTGAAATTGTTGACGTCAAATTCTCTTGATCCCCTTCTCATGCATAAAACTGTCAAACTTTTTCAAAACCCTCCCCCATATCTTGTTGACGTAATTAATGGACAGCCCCTGAAGCCTATCGTGTAAAAAATTCTAACATGAAGCTGATTTTGCACTTTGGATATCAAATTTAATCACATCGTCAATGTCCACTTGCTGCTATGAAGCCCAGGGGCGTAGCCAGTAATTTGATTTGGGAGGGTATAAATATTTTGGGTGGGTATAAATCTTAACTATAAACCACACAGACCATATAAACCACATATAACCACATGTAAATCACATAAAAAACTTTAAGGTAGACTTATATGGGGTATATATACCGATATACCCTCCCCGTCGCTACGCCCTTGATGAAGCCAACGATCCTGGACCGTAAATGCAAAAGTACACAGCTGTTCGTCCATTTCGAGACAGTTAATTTGATGTTCAGCTGCAGTTTTGAAACAATGATTTAGACTTCGACTTTGTTCATCGAACAGCTCTGAGGACCTAGTTTTCCAAGTGAATTTTCAGATTATTAGAATTCTTAACTAATCTGCGGTTGATCGTTTTTGGGTAAGATTTTGGATTTTAGAGATCAAATACTTCCAATATAAATGGGAAACTTGTGGGCCCACAACAGACAGAAAGATTCTAATAAATTCGATGTAATAGCTTTAAGGAAAGTCAGACAAAGAAACGATTCGGAAATTGTTGCGGATCTGTTACGAAAGAAATTAATATCTGCAGTTGAAGATGAAAACCACGACGTTGTAAAATCCGTGCTGAATATGAGAAAACTTAACCAACTACAAACTGCTCTTAGATTAACGTTGTATTTCTTGCGAATATTTGCGAATATTCGCTTAGCACTGCATGTAAATTCTCTAACATTTTATACATAACATTACCGCCAGGCTTTAAAGTGGTACGTTATTTTATTAGTTTAATATTCTCATTTTAAAAGACCACTTTAAATTCTTCAATTCTTCACATTAAACATGATAAAATACGGTATTTCTATTTTTCACTAACCGAAAGATAAGTTAATTGAAAAGGTTTGCATTTGATATTTTACAGAGAAACGCAATTTTCATTTATTCAGCAGATGTCGCCAGTATTAATCAATTTTTGCAGCACTATTTCCCAAACTGACGGTCGCGACCCAAAAGTGAGTCGCAGACAGGGCCTCCGAGAGCGGGGGGCAGAGGGGGCAAGTTCACAGGGGCCCGGCGGTCTGGAGGGGGCCCGGGCCGATGATGAATATGCATAATTAACAATAATACCAATAATAACACTAAAGAAAAGTGGCCCGGCAAGTAAAATGGGGGCCCGGACCTGAGGACATCAAAAGCATCAAAATGAACAGTGTGAACAGGAGCGTCATTTGGGGAGGGGCAGGCGGTCCCCCAAGGAAAATGGAGAGATAATGTATTAAGTAAATAAATACTGTACATGTGCAAAAAATCGCCAAAATTGTCCAAAACTTACCAAAACTGTCAACAATTTTCAAATTTGACAAAATTGGTCCCAAAATTGCCCAAAATTTGCCTATAATTGCTCAAATTTTGCCCATAATATGCCAAAATTTGGCCAAATTTGACCAAAAAATTACCTCGCCCCGAAGAAAAGTGTGAAATGACGCTAATGAGTGTGAAAAAGAGCAACAAGAAAAAGGTCATCGCTAGTTTTCGAGAGTTGCAACATGACATCGTCTCGGTTAATTTGGGTTAAACCAATGACAAGCAAAAAAGGGTCGTCAGCAATTTAAAAAAAAATTTCGGGGCCCGCCGGCCATTCTGCACAGGGCCCCGGAATTTCTCTCGGCGGGCATGGACGCAGAGCTCAGTCTTTTTTAGATGAGAAAGTAACGCCACACAATTGAGAAATTCCGCTTAACCTCAGACATAGCCGGTAGCCAGCCCTGGTTGAGAAAGGAGGAGCCAAACACACACACACACACAAACACACATAGACGCCCATCGTTTTTGATACGGTCGCGTCTATAAACAAACACAACACACATTACCCGTAAGGCAGAGCCATCTAACGTATAGGAAAAACCCACTTGCAAAATGATATGGCAGATATATTTCAGCTATTAAATCAAGGTTAATTACTTCATACTGAAGAGTACATGAGGCTGAGGTCCCATAAAATTATTATAGTGATGGCCCTGGTGGGCGACAACAACAAAAAGAGAACGCCTTACGTTCAGCTGTCATGCTTTAACTATTATTGCGAGAATGAGGACGAGAGAGAGAAGGAGAGAGAGAAGGAGAGAGAGAGAGAGAAAGAGAGAGAGAGAGAGAAAGAGAGAGAGAGAGAGAGAGAGAGAGAGAGAGAGAGAGAGAGGAGAGAGCAGATATAGTCACGCGTATGAAATGTAGACCCGATCTATTTTTTATTAATTAAATGGTGAAATATGTCATTCATACTTATTAAATTAGATAACATTTTGTGGAAGCAACGTAACCTGTTTATTTCTTTGAATGCAGTGGATGCGACTTTAATAGTTTGTGCAGTTGAATGGTTTCACATATTGGCAGACTTTATACGAAGAACGAACTTTCATTATAAACGAACTGCAACAACGCGTGTTAATAAACAAGTTGCAAGCTTTGCGTTAATGCAAACTCTATTAGAAAGGCGTCTCCGGGGATATGGTGATTGTCGATATGATCTACAAACTTACCTGCTAAACAGCTCTTCCAGTCTTATTGCAAAACTTAATTAAAATCTTTACCATATTAAAAGGTGTCAATTTAATAATATTCAAAGTGTACTTCATCTGAAGCCCCAACTTGGGAGTGACGGCCTCACCTACTTCCAAGCAAGGTTTAATCTAGGCAGGGTCCGGGAGGAAATTGCCCTTTCCCCAGGAAATTTCAAAATCCTCCCTTAAATTTTGACATACTAGTACTACATCAAGTTATCAACTAACAGCAGCCCCCCAGCTGACTTCCCCCCGGCTTTGTCAGTCCCCCCCGGAGTCCAGAGTCTAGATTAAACCCTGCTTCCCTGTGTTCGTGTATCTTAATGTAGGCCGAACCTCATATATTTAAACAAACGCAGACTCATGCTAATTAAATTAGGCAATATTTAGTGGAAGCAACGGAAACTGATTATTTCTGTAAAGGCACTGGACGTGATTTTAGAAGTCAATGTTTTTGATCAATTTGAATTCGTGACCCGTCTCTACTTCGCAAATGCAATTTTAAACGATTAGGCCTATTATAAGTGACACATGTTTATAAAGCCAGCATTACCGCAGTGTACATGGAAAGCCAATTTCAGTGAGATATTAAATATCATAAAGGGGTGCCCTTTTCACTTTTACACCATATATATATATATATATATATATATATATATATATATTATAGGATGACGCATAAAAAACCGGACTATATTAAATGCCAAACCGCGGATTCGAATATACACTGTATGCTAGGAAAAATCCTAAATTTCGATTCGCCTTCAGACACTAAAACCGTGAAGTATGACACAATTCTGAGAGTTTCTGGCCCCCTCTCTTCTGACAGTGTCAGAGCCTGTGACAATTGTCTAACCCCCTTAAAGTGTCTTCTATGAATGGCGTAACGCAGGTTTTCTATTTAATATGTTTGAGTTTCGAATTCACTTTAAAGAAGCGAAGCCCCTGTATTGAGCCCTGAGCCCCTGAGCCCCTGTATTGATTCAGACGCCAAGTCAGTGATTTGCGTTAGCGTCAGAACCACACCTTTATAACGTGTGAATTTTAAAATATAGATTGAGAAATCCCACTTAACCGCAATATATAGTCTGCAAGATATAGTATAGAAATGTTCCGCAAGATTAATCCTGGAGAAATGCAAACTGCTATGGAAGATATGTTTATGCTGTTAAATTAAGAGACAATATTTTACATTTAAAAGTGGAAGGTGGCGAAGACATATTTTAAAGTTATTGAAATGTGTCTGAGCAAAAACATCTCTCCCTTGTGTCTTCGGAAAGAGCGAACAGACGACCCAATTCTTTTATGAGAATAAGTGCGTCATGACTGAAGACCAGTGGCAAACATATATGTAATCGCCTGACAAGAGAAAGAGAGAGAGAAAGACAGACAGACAGAGACAAAGAGACAGAGACAGACAGAAAGACAGAGACAGACAGCGGCAGACAAAGAGAGAGACAGAGACAGACAGAGGCAGACAGACAGAGAGAAAGAGATAGAGAGAGAGAACCGTCAATGGCAGATAAGTGACAGCGACTGTCTGTCACAGTGGCATCCCATACCAAGCAGAGCCTCTGACAATTGTCGAACCCCTTAAAGCGTTATATTTCATAAATGGCGTAACGCAAAAATGACGAATGTAGACCTAATTATGCCTAACATTTTATGTGTCTAGAGCAAAATTTTATGAGCGAGAAGTCCTCTCAAGCGCATTTATTCCCACTATCTGCTTTTGACAATGTATTGATTCAGACGCCAGCAAATCAGTGATAGCATATAAATTTCTTGAAACCAAAGTCTACTTGCAACTTCCAAGGCTTGTGACGACGTGGTATTGGTTAGAAAATGACGCTTTAGAATCTAATTTTGCGCTACCCCTCTACCCACTAGACTGATCCCTGCGACCCACAGTACGGGAAGCACTGTCTTATAGAGTGAGAATGCTAATATAATTATGCATGTGTGATTTTTCATTTTTATACTCATATAAAGCGCTTTCAACAGCAAATTATAATTTCTGAAAAAGTTACTGACTTAATATACATATAGGTTATATCTTTTAAAGCAAACTTTCTAGCTGAGTATGTCATCATTTCATGTGTAGATCACGAAGGCGTACTTTCCAACGTTTTCTAAATTATAATTCGCGTTCACCTCACCTAAAAGTAGGCCTAAGTAACTTTAGTTTACTTTACTTTAATAACCGCCACTGTCAGTGCGTCTAAAATCTCTCAATTATGTTACAAGGTCTGAATATATTTCCAGCAAGAGAAAACTCGATTTTGTACTACGATTTTGTACAACCAGACTAAAATGGCTTTTATGCATAGTTAATTCTGAACACTTTATTTGTAAATAAAATCTACAGATTTCTTCTAAACCGTTTACATAATTCCTTTGACAATTTGCGGGACATTCCTAGAAATTCATTGCATCCCCCACAAGGAGTTCTGGAACCGCCACTGCTGCTAGACCACCTGTTAAAGTTAACAGCGTACTATCCACCTAATCCACATGAATAGAGCTAACCAATGACTGATTAACGAGCAACTACAAGTTTATATACAAAAGAAATAGGACTACACAGAAAAGAAAAAGTGAAAATGAAGTGTACTTTCTTCAGCGTTTTTGTTTCACCAGAAATTCCAATGTTCCATAGGCACGCACTCTGGAAGGCCTAGGCAAATAAGCGTGGTGTTTCCATTCAATAGGTTCATCGTTCAAGATATTCGAAATAGGAACATAATTCACGTCGTCTATATCAATACCCTCTCGAACAGTATCATTTGAATCGGTGCCTCCAAAGACAAAAAGTTTTTTCTTATGTACAACCATACCGAAGCAGTAGATGCGAGTCCTGAATTGGTCTCTATCACTCCAAGTTTCTGTATCGAAATTATAGATGAAACAGCTCTCCGCTCCCAGCAAAATAGCATAATTGTTATGCAAAGCAAAGCACAACCGATAACGAGGCTTGGGCATTGGGTCTCTTAGGATAGTGCAAGAATTTAACTTCGTGTCATACACTTGAACAGTGTTCACGTATACGTCCCTGGCATATACTCCTCCAAAGATGTAGAGTGATGCCTTATAAGGCGCACAATTCCAAGCTTCATGAACAGCATTAGTCAGTTTTCCAACAACGACACATTTATCATCAACTGCACCATAAGCCTCAACGTCGTCGAATACAACTTCATTGCATCCCCGTCCGCCGCAAATGTACAAAATGTGATCGACGAACGCCACACTTGAGCCTAATCTGCCTTTCACCAAGGAAGCGCATGCATTCCATTTAGAATGTTTTGCGTCGAATCTCCAGATTTCCGCACACTGTTCTCCAATTCCTATTACGAAGACTGAGCCACGGTAAACGGCGCTTGCCATGAAAGGTCTCAATTCGAACGGCGATTGATGAAGAGAAGAAGCTTCGTCCGAACGATTCAGATTTACCTTGAAAGCATCTCTTGCGCCAAAGACAACGAGGGAACTCTCTAAGCGCATTTTAGATCCTAAATGATAAAAGAAAACACCCAATCGCCTAAATCAGTGGTTCTCAAACCATGGCCGGCGGTCCACAGTCCGGACCGCGCGAATGGTTCTTGTGGACCGCCGCAGATCTTTGAATAGGTTGTATGAAAAATTGTGAGCATGAAAAGGAGGAGCCAAACTAAACCACAAAAAAACAGTTATTGTTGTAAATATTATCTTACTTACTTTCTGTTCTAATTACAATCATAATTTGATTTACTTCCGCCTCCTTCATGCTCATTCGTGCTGTTCTTTATTAATTGTTGACTAACAATTTATTGAATCGGCTGAAATCGCACGTATGGCGAAGAGTCATAAGTCATGAACCGAAGATTATTTCCATATTTTACCGGCCCGACACAATTCACAGCTGGCAGTTTTATACTCAGGGTACCAAAATTATTCAAGAAAACGTCTAACATATCAGGCATCAAAAAGTGTGTTTACCAGTGTTATTATTTCTTCAGTAGCACATAGATACAGAATAGATTATAGAATGCCAATATTTTAACTTAAAGAGAACTCAGTGGCGCTGCTTTTCGAGTTTCTAGTTCTGCTTACGATACTGATATAAACTGGACAGGAATTGTGTTAATTTATTTCGCTAGTTTAGTTCCTTAGTCCAATTTAGGCTTTAAAAATAACTTGAGGAGATCCCAGTAACAGTATATCTGTCAGTAGGCGTAATTGATATGACAAAATACGCTTACCTGTACACGTAGAGGTTATGTCCTTCATTAGAGGTTCATGAACGTCTTGCGGATCGACGTCAGGACCGAAATAGTTTTGCGGAGGTTTAACTTTGTTTCGCCTGTTTCTGTTTTCTCGTGTCCCTGTTGTGAGTTGTAAAAGAATTATTAGAAATGACCAAATCAAGTTAATCTACTCAGTACTAATTTTGGCCGATCTCTGAAATAACTGATAACTAAATCGCAGATTGTTAATTTATATCAAGAATACCAAAATTTTATTCACAAGATCATGTTAGCCTAATTCATAGTCGTTCAAATTGACTCTAGAAATTTTCCAGCAATTTTTGGGGCTTTGAATTTGAAATTGTATTAAAACTTATTCGTCTTCTTAATTGAATTAATCTTGCAATCACAATAAACGTCATGATTAAATCCATTTCAGGCGTATATGAATATATAATTATTCATACATTCATACATTCACCAGTACTATAGGTGAAACCTTTCTAGTAGAAGAAACTTACATTTTATAAGCTTTCGTATCAATATGACCATTCCAATGGATAGAATCAGAAGCCCCAAAACAACCGAAAGTATTATGGCCAATGTTGTTGATCCTTTGCAAAAACAAACCAGTGTCATTTAAAATGATCCAGAAATAACTGCGAAACTGCGCAATAGCAATGATCTATATATACGGCACTGATTCAATTGTAAATCGATCGCAGTAAGTTCTATATTGAGTCAAGGTGTCAGTGGCGGCTCCAGGATTTGGCAAGTGGGGGCCGTTGGGGTGGCAATGTCTAATATTGGGGGCCAACCATTTGTTGTTAGATATGTAGTATTAAGTATAGGGTCCCAATAGGGGGCCACTTAGGGCCAGGCACTCAATAGGGGGCACCGGCACCCGACCCCCCACCCTGTGGAGCCGCCACTGCAAGGTGTGTCAAATAAACTTAGAGCAATCAATCCATGGCAGGATTATTTCTAGGATTATCAATTGGGGAGGGGGTGTTCATATGCTATATTCGGGGGTCCCATCCGCCCCTCATGATGAGCGTCAAAATTTCATAATTAGGTAGATGTTACTCTCAGATTGAGGTGTTGGAGGCGTTAGGGGTGTAGAAATATCTCTCATCTCTGGTCCAGTGTTGGAGAACTGCTAAAAGTACCGACTTGAGTGACACGCTATTTTTCATTCCTACCTGTTCTACATTTTAACCGTAACACCGTCACTTTTAGCCTACAACCGAAGCATTTTCTTAATACCGGTACATCGCGTCAGTGGCGTAGACAAGGGGGGGTTGGAGGTTAAACCCCCTTGGGCGCAGATGAAAAATTTTTAAAATGTGTTTCCACGCATTTTCAATTTTCGGACGCGGTTTCGAGGGTCAAAACCCCCTTGGGTCTGCTGACCAAATTTTTAAGCGCCATACGCGTGGATAGATAGGACAGGATAGGATAATTGCATAGAGATACATAGGATGACCTTTTAAGTTTTTATTTATTTTTGCTTGTCAAGATTGTCGAAAGTTGATTACGGTCAGAAGTCAAAACCAACCCCCCGTTCCGAAAATCCTGGCTACGCCACTGCATCGCGTATCACAACGATACGCTGTTTTTTATGGTACTTACCAGATGTCCCGCCTTTAGTAATAGTAATTTCGTCGCTGACATTCATGACCGAAGCTACGGAAATGCAGGAGTAGTTTCTGATGCTGTAATTCACTTCACAGTTATAGATGCCGGGCGTTTGGATTACAAGATTTTGTTTTGAACTCAAAACTGTAACTTCATTGTCCTGTTTCACTGTCCACTTGTATTTGACGTCTAGATTACTATTTGTCGAGCAATTTACATTGTCATTCACTAATTTCTTAGCGGTGTCGTTTGTCGAAGAAAAATCTAAAAGCAACAAGGAAATGTAAAATATTAAACTCATAATTCACTATGCTACTGAATATTTTCAGTTTTTTACATGATTTTTTATTATTTTGCTAAAACTTTTCAAGCATACATTTACTTCACATTTTAGCGGCCATTATTTAAAAATAGGCAACTTTAGGTTAAAGCAGTTCATATCAATTATTGTATTACATCAGAAACAATTGATACAGTGCATGGTTGTATGTGATACACTGTATCAGCAGAACAAAGACATAACTTTCGTGCTAGTCTGATACCTTATGCCTCTGCTTTTTAAAGCATGTTACCAATTCATGCTATTTTCGTGGTCACGGTCAGGGCTATTTCTATGATTGTGAATTGAAGGGGGCGTCGGTAAAATTTGGGGATCTCTGCCGAATTAGTGTGAAAACGTAATCCCACAAAATAAAGTCTGACAGCAAAAATCCAAAAAACTTTTCAAATCTCAAAAAATTCTGATAAGCAATAAAAAGGTCATCAAGCGAAATAAAGTTGGGGGTGTTACTTCTCGAATTGGGGGTGTTCGAAGGCTATTTAGGGTACATGCCACACACATACCATTGTTTGTTGGATTAGAAACTTTTTGGAGGGTGTCGACCTCAAATTGGGGGGTTGTCATGGGTGTAAAAATATCTTTTGGCGCGGTTCTGAGACAACGCGAAGACCCTCCGCTGGCAACGCGAGAAGATTATAATATCATGCTATGCTATGCGAGGCTATATAAATAGTATAGGTTGTGGTGAAAATAATCACACAATATTTTGATTGCTTATACTTATGCAGTATTTCAGTATTTTGATTACTTACTTAGGCTACGCAGTATTTTGATTGCTTAGTTACGCAGTATTTTGATTTCTTGCTTACGCAGTATTTTGATTGCTTCAGTGCTGCAATTGAACCTCGAATCTTTCGAGGCTGCTATTTGGCAAATGAGAATGGATCCATCGTATTTTGGATCAGATTTCAGAATTAAACTGCAGTTTCGTCTGTTGCGTTTATCCTCGCAGATTGAATCGTTTAGGGTTCGATTGTCATTCAACAACCTCCACATGAGATTTGGAGGAAAGCTGCCGTTGAATGAGACAACACAGTTGAAGGTCATATTCTCTTGCTGAAGGTTGCAAGTATTCGGCCCGATAAAGCCCGCCGTTTGCATGTTGGAAAAACAGACCGGGTCTGAATCTGTCAACAAAACAAGCATCAGAATTTTGAAATGAGTGAATATAGTTTGAAGCGATCTCTCTCAACTTAAATATAATAAAATTCATCCAATCTTCGTAAATTATAAGAATTTATGTTCCTGCTTTCTTTTCCATTAGATAGGACAGGGAAGGTCTGTAGTCAACGTCATTTGCAAGATACTATCATAAAATATAAAACTAAATTTGGGTAAAATATATATATACATATACACGTACTTATATAGGGCCTACAACTATATAGGCCTACACGTTCAACGTACAAATTTATACGTACAAGTATATATGTACACGTATATACTGTAGAATGTAGATATATGTACACGTACAGTACATACGAACACGTATATATATACAGTGTTGGGAGTGATCTTAGCCTAAGATCACGATCTAAGATCACAATTCATGATCTTTGTGATCATGATTACTAGTAGATCAAAGATCCAGATCTTTGATCTGGATCAGTTTTTACTAGTGATCTTTGACTCTAACTTTTCATCACTTTTTCGGTGATTTTGATCTTTATTATCAACAGAAGGTCAAAAATCAAATTATACGTATTCTCCCAACTAAGTCAATCAATCAATAAACTTATATAGCGCCACTATCATACTATCATAATACCCAGGGCATCAGCCGATGGCGCACCAAATCCAAATTGAAATTATTGCCAACCATTATGAATTCTCTGTTGTTGTTGTTTCCGTGTATTGAGTAAAATGGCGGAAAAATCATTTTTTTGCATTTTATTTATCTATGTAGTTATTGTTTCCGTGTATTGAGTAAAATGGCGGAAAAGCAAGCATTCCTTGCATTTTAGACGAATATTTTTTAAATATATAAAAGTTATAAAGAAAAAGTTGTAGCTGATTGCTGTTACTGTGTGAGCAAGAAAATTTCCGGCGGCTTGCATTCAACAAGCAATTTTCTTCGACACCTCAAGGTTAGTACAGTCGCTGTCTCGCTGAATACAGAATACCATAAGGTTCCATCATGGGTCCTTTGGCCTTTGCTATTTATTATTTAGTTTACATGCATCGAACAGTGCACATTTGTTTCATTATCATACGTCATACATGATATAATAAATATATTTGTATGATCTTTGATCTTAGATCACTTGTAAAGAAATCCTGATCTTAGATCATTTATACTCTAGTGATCTTTGATCTTGATCTTAGATCAATTTCTCTCTAGTTATCTTGGTCTTTGATCAAGATTATTTTACATGTGATCGTTCCTAACACTGTATATATATACGTATATTTAACTGTAGTACACAGAAGTTGTAGTTATAAATAACCAGGGGAGGACCTTAGTAGTAGCCTTACTTACTTACTTACTTAGCATGATTTAAAGTGGCTTAGGAGGCATTACTGCCTGTGTGAAAGCCACTAGAGGCACTAACGGGGCTTGAACCCGCTCCGTCAGCCTGACGCTCCAGAACGTAACCCACTCTGCCATCTTCCGCCCCCAACCTTCGTAAGTTGTTAGCCTTGTGCTGATAATCAGTACTAGTCACTCTTAATTAGATAGGCCCAATGTATGTCACATATTAGGACATATGGATTGGTTGCATGATATTCTCTGATTTGCTATTGGATATTGTCTCCTGATAAAAGACCGTATACGGGGCAGCTAAGGGCTTCCTCTGAATGGCTTCCTCTGGACGTTCTATCATACATCAGACCATCACGAATATCATGGCGTTCATAGGATAGCACAGCGAACCGGACAGTCATAACCATGATTTAACATTTTGTATTCAGCTAGTTTCCCACGTAGTGAGCGGTCGGCCCCAACCCGTTCACTACACAACTATATAGGGGTATCCAGTGTTTACCAACAAGGTCCGGTTGCTCCGCCCACTGGTGGGCAGAAAGTTTCCAGAAACCATAGAAACCATTGTTGTCTATTAATAGATGCCAATGGCAGAAGCAGATTTCTTGCCCACCAGCATAGATACTGGCTATGCTGGTGGGCATAGAGAGTGTTCTGGATACTCCTATACTGTACATGTGAAAATCAAAATTCTGAGCAACAGCTTTAATGTGTACTGTAAATATAAAATCTGCTTATAATTAATTGGTAATTAAGAAGACCTTATCATTCGTAGTACATACACAGTACGGTTAGATGCGTTGAACTGATTGGTCGTCCACTTATCTCCTCTGAACAATTATACCATCCAGCGTCTTCGCTCCTTACTTTCGGAATTACAAGAACGTAAGCTTCGCCATTTTCCTTTTCCATACGCAGTCTGTCTCCTTGTTGATAGAATCTTCTTCCGGCATAGAGGTAATTGGAGATTGAGTTAAAATGCCATTGGACGTCAATTGACACTTTTGTGTAGCAATGCATAGAAACCGTATCGTTGACTAAGACATCGATTTTGTTGACCACACCTTCATTAGCTCCCACTAATACCACTGGCATAATAAGAAAAAGTAATTATTGCAAGTATTCTTTAGTGAAATCAATTTTCAAAGACATTACATGTCAAAGAAAACTATACTATGCAATTAAAGACTAAATTGTCGAACTGTGAGCAGGTAAATAATACACTTAATAATTCAATTTTAATAATACAATTTGAAAGTGGTTTCAACGTGGGAGAAATTTTAATAAATCTATTAAAACACCGTTATTATTATTATTATTATTATTATTATTATTATTATTATTATTATTAGTAGTAGTAGTAGTAGTAGTAGTAGTAGTAGTAGTAGTAATAGTAGTAGTATTACTGCTATTATTATTAATTTTATTATTATTATTATTAATTTTATTATTATTAGTAGTATTATTATTATTGTTATTATTATTATTATTATTATTAGTAGTAGTAGTAGTAGTAGTAGTAGTGCTATTATTATTTATTATTATTATTACTATTATTATTACTAGTAGTAGTAGTAGTAGTAGAAGTAGTAGTAGTAGTAGTAGCAGTCGTAGTAGTAGTTGTCGTAATAGTAGTAGTGGTGGTAGCAGTGCAGAAGGTAGCAGCAGTCGCAGCAGTGGTTGTAGCAGCAGCAGCAGCAGCAGTGGCAGCAGTAGCAGTGGTGGCAGTGGTGCAGCAGCAGCAGCAGCAGTGGTGGTGGTGCAGCAGCAGCAGTAGCAGCAGCAGCAGCAGCAGTGCAGCAGTAGCAGCAGTAGTAGTAGTAGTAGTAGCAGTAGTAGCAGTAGTAGTAGTAGTAGTAGTAGTACTAGTAGTAGTAGTAGTAGTAGTAGTGCTATTATTATTATAATTGTTTATTACTATTATTATTTGACTGTATAACGAAACTGATCATTGAGTGCTTCTGTGGGATCTCTATGTCTTAGATAGTTAGATAGAGCCATTTTCATTTTTTATGAAGCAAATACACTCAATAAATATTTAGAAATTTTATCGCGTGTTAATATATTAAGATACTCAGTATTATAAAACAGATTTACCCCTAGACGTTGAGACGAGTTTATTAGTATTTTAGTGGCGGGCCGTTACAGTATATCAATGCCCTTGGACGTCTGTAAATGGCGAGTGAGACAGCGAACTTATTTTAGATTAAAATCTGTACATACCATAGAACATGAAGCTGATTTTCATCATATGCCTCCAATTGTATTTCCGTGCTCTTAGTTTTCCCATCTTTTCCATATTCTACGCCGATTTTGGGTTATTACTACATGTAAAAAACACAATGGTTATATTGCAATTCACTTTTGTTACCCTTTGACGTTTAACCATTAAAAGATTAGATCACAAATCTGTCCATATTGGTAAATTGCCGAATCATCTTATCAAATATGAGGTCCACCTACTCAACTATAAAATTATTATGCCTATATGTGAAGAAACTCAGATAACAAAAATAATAACTTAATCGGGGATGCCTATTTCTTTTCTATCGCTCGCCTGTAAACTCAGTGCACAGTACACGAATCTACGACAAATAATCCAAGGTGACATCAGTCCTCATTGAATACAAATTACAGTAGTAGAAAACTTAGTATGATTTGAAGTGGCTTAGGAGGCATTACTTCCTGTGTGAAAGCCACTAGGGGCACTAACGGGGCTTGAACCCGCTCCGTCAGCCTGACGCTCCAGCACGTAACCCATACATTTTCCGCCCCCCCAAGAAGGATGAACAAATACAAAAACGGCTTCATATAGTCATAGCTATCTTCAATGCGGTAAATAACTTTAAATCTCTAGTAGAATAAGAAAAGAAAAACTGCTTTCTTTCATTTTTTAAATCATCGGAGTATTAGAAGTACTAAATAGCTAAATAGTCCGGTTCGAGGCAGTACCGCAGCGGCGTAGCCACGGGGTTGTTCAAACTACAAACAACCCCATTAAAATATGACAAACACAATTGATGTAAACCCGTTGACTTTTAGTTGAAGAAGGGGAGGGAGTAGTGAGGGGTGGGGGTCGGCCGCGGCCCCCGCTGGTGTTCAGTTGCATAGTACAGCATAGTCGCATACGTTGTCCACTGCCAAAACAGATATCCTGTGAATATAACCGCCCGCCTGTAAGGTCACACAGGCCTATTATCATGCTACCGCTCAAGCGTAGTGAATAGTTCTGACTTGCAAGATGCCAAAATTGGCAAATTGCCAGCATATAGGCCTGCCTACTCGTTTTCGCCCGTCCAGTCATTGTAAGTTTTTACATATATGTTGCTTTGCACCGGCATTTCGAAAGGGAATATATTGCTCGAATTTGCTAACCAATCATTTTTAAATTTTATTTATTTTTTAATTTATTTTTACTTTAGTTTTGTTCAGTTATATTTGATGATGTGCTTGTCACGAATAATGATTATTATTTTTTACTGTAATCAGTTAGACACAGCACACTAATCTGAAAACCCTCGGACCCCCAGTTTTTGCCCCTACCCCGTTGCTTCCAGTTAACAACTCCACTTTGCATAAGCTTTCTCTGCCATTGGTTCGAGGAGTGAGAAATATCTCCGGAAGGCGATTGCGTTGAAGCGTTGTAGTGTGACTGATAATCGCTGAAAGAGGAATCTGCCTTCCCTATACTGCATAGGCTATGCATAGGGAAAATTAACTCTAACTCTAGCATAGCAGAGCTTCCGATAGCAACCGTTTTGGACAGATCAAGTGCAGTATCGGGACTGTCAAACTCCCTTAAACCGAGCTTCAATATGGAGATGTAGCGCCTGAATGCAATATAAGAAGGCCAAGTGTCATGAATGTCATTGGCGGTTCCACCATGTTGATGACTGGGGATGCATCCCCCACCGGGTTTTTTTGCTTGTCAACCTATTTTTCCGGTGGGTTTATACAAATTCCGGAATCTAATGAAAAATACTGTCAATGACGTTTTTTGCTTGTCAGCCTTTTCCGACAAGGTTTACTAACATTTAGTGGACACAAAAACACTAAAAAAATACATTTTCCCTCTTATTTCTTTTTTTCTTGACTTTGCATACCCCACCAACTTCCTAGAAATTTTAAATCTCCCACAAAGAATTCCTGGAACCGCCACTCATGATTGTGAAGTAAATTTGTGATGTAAATACCGCAAGAGAGCCTGCCACAAACAGTTAAAGGCCGAACGAAACGCTATTGACAATAATATATTATGTAGCCTACAGTTTTTCTATGAGATTTATGAGTATATTATTATTATCAGTGCCGTATTAAATTTTTGGAGGCCTGGCGCAAACAAAGCAACAGGACTTTGAAAGACCCTCACCCTTCCAAGTTCGAAGTTTCAAACCTCTGCCAGAAAATTCTGAAAAGTAAATCTAAAATATGGAAACCTTCATTAATTAAATATATATTATAAAAAGGAAATACAAGTAATACTGTGTTTGTATTAACATTCATTATTCATGAGTTAACATAAATTTTATTGAAAAAAATAAAATTTGAACCAGTGGGCCTGGCGCAAGTGCCCAGTTGCGCCGTGGTCAATATGGAACTGTATAGGCCTATTATTCATATATTGGTGCATAATTATTTGGCAGTGATTGATTCAAATATGAGTTTAATAATAATGAAACATACAGTGGCGCAGTAAAGGGGGTTTGGGGATTTACCCCCCCTCTTGGGGGCCGACGAAATACTTGTTTTAATGTGTTTCCGTGCATTTTTAACTTTCGGACGCGGTTTTAAGGGCCAAAACCCCCCTTAGGGCTGCTGACCAAAATTTTTTCAAGCGCCATAGGCGTGACGACCTTTTTTGCTTGTCAGCATCTGAAAGGAAAAATTTTAGAAGGAAAGACATAGGATAGATACATAGGATGACCTTTTTTTGCTTGTCAAGATTTTTCGAAAGTTGGTTACGGACAAAAGTCAAAACCAACTCTCCCTTCCGGAAATCCTGGCTACGCCACTGGAAACATATGCATGCTTAGTATTATAACTTTTTAAACTTTAAGAATTTTATCACATATTGTATATTCATCGCCACTTTAAACCTTATTATTATTATTATTATTATTATTATTATTATTATTATTATTATTATTATTATTATTATTATTATTATTATTATTATTATTTTTAAGACAAGACAATAGATAACCTGCCATAAAAAGAGAGGTCGCCCAGACAGACGATGGGCGGATGATATAAAACAATAAAACAGAGGTGTCGAACCCGTGGCCCGCGGGCCAGAATGTGTCCCGCAGAGCCTTTTTATTTTGCCCGCCAATCCGTTCGGAAATTAGTCAAAATTTCATGTAAAGCATTCAGTCTCTCAGCTCCTACGTATCGTCGTCATAGAAAACGTAAGATCTTTGAAAATCGTTCTTTCGACAGCTCGTGGACATCGGAATTTTTGGGGGGGACATTTTGGATCTATTTTATGCTTGATTTGCCAAGAAACCATCGCTGTCATAAGAATACAACATTAAACGACATTACAAAACAAAGCAACATGTCATTGTCAATAAATTCGACAGCGTTGTTGGTCAACTCCGTACCAATCACATTAATTCGTTGAAACAATGTATTGTTAGACAAGAATCTGTCTTCAAACTACGAAGAAAGAATTTTGAATCAGCTAAATAGATCAGCTTCTTAGTAGCAGAAGCAATAGATAAGAGAGGAAAGAAGTCTTCAGATTTCAAGTTTGGAAAATTGTGCTTCAGATAATAAGGTAAAAATGGTGGAAACTTGCTCTTTGTCGACAGACTGTCAGAGATGTAGCAAGTACACAATAGTTCAAGTACAAGTACAAGTACCTGGCCTCCAAGTACAAGTACATGCATTCTAATAACTTCGAGTACGAGTACAAGTACAAGTACTTGGCCTCCAAGTACAAGTGCAAGTACATGCATTCTAAAAACTTCGAGTACATGTAAAGTACCAAAGCCTCAAGTACAAGTACCGGTGCTCATAGCCAAGTACAAACAGCAAGTAGTCCGACACTTTATTAATGGGTAGCTGTCTGTAACAGTCATTCAATAAAATGGACACAATTAGTAAAGAGGCTTAGTCATAATGTCAGTTCATTAGTTCATTACAGTGGTGAACAATCAAAATACCACCACAGTTGTCTAGGCGTTGAATAGCTTGATTGGCTACCCCGGAATGCTTTATAATTTATTAGTAATAATTTTGACCAGCCTGTCAGTGTTCTGCCTTTCCAAATGTTTCGCAAAGTTAGACGTCGTACAGCATTTGTCTGTTATAACTATCACTTTATTTGTACACAATTTACATTTACCTCTAAGACTTTTTCTCATCTTTATAATCAGTAAATGCAAACCTAACAACACGAGGCACTCTGCACTGAAATACTTTATCTTGGAGGAATAATACCCAGGAGTACGCCTGAGCCTGTAGGCTACGCTGAAGCCAGCCGTGGACGATTTGTTGACTCAAAACTTTGCGTTTGAGATGGGCGACATCCAAGGGTGAATCGAATGCATACGTTTCATATAATATAATTGAATAATTAAATAAAAGAATCATTGACAGTTGGATAATTGATACACAAAAGGCTATTAAGAGGACGGTCGAAGCGAATGTTTGAGTGAATCAATATGGTGCATAGGCTCAACCCACACGCCCATAGCTGGCTTCAGTCGTTAACCAAGCCTGCATGGGCTCAGGCGCCCTCCTGGTATTTTTCCTCCAAGTGTTTTATCTTCAGCCATGCTGATCTTGTTATTGTTTGCCTATACCACACAATATTTAATAGGCTGTGTAAAAATTATCAATGATCAGCAAACTAGCAGCTGCCTGCTTAGTGCTTAGTGACAGAGATGTAGCAAGTACACAATGCTTCAAGTACAAGTACCTGGCCTCCAAGTACAAGTACATGCATTCCAAATACTCCGACTACACGTACAAGTATCTGGCTTCCAAGTACAAGTACAAGTACTGAAAATTTGTACTCGACAAGTACCAAGTACTAAATCTTTGCAGACTGTTGCTCTAAGAGTCGACGGTATATCTATTAACATTGAACAGACCTTAATTAAAACACGTTCTGCACGCGGGTTTTTACAGTTTGGCACTTGATGAAAGCACAGACGTGAGTGACACTGATCAACTAGCAATATTCGTCAGAGGTGTTAATAAATAAAGAGATGTACGTACTCGAGAAAATGTTCAATGAAAGGCGCGACAACCTGTAAAGACACATTTCATGCTGTTAAACATGCAACGAACAATTTCAGTCTTAATGGAACAAGAATGAAAAATGCAAAGCGAAGCTCAAGGTCTTCCCTTACAGATGACATCAACGCTAAAAATTTCCAATATCCAGTGGCGTAGCGAGGCAAAGTGCCGCCCGGGACGAAAAAAGTGCCGCCTCCGAAAATTCTTGACAAGCAAAAAAGCCTTATGACATCATACAAGTAAAAAATTTAAAAATCTCGAAAACGCCGCCCCTAGAGCAAGTGCCGCCCGGGGCGGTTCGCCCCCACTGCCCCCTCGCTACGCTACTGCTAACATCAGAGCAGATATTGACTGCCTGTGCAAACCAGTGATGTTAATCATTGTTCTGGTCCTTGTCATTAAGGACTCCTTAAGGACCAATTTAATAGCTCTTGTCCTTGTCCTTGTCGTTGTGAAGTCAGTCCTCGTCCTTATCCTCGTCCTTGGGAGTTCGGTCCTCGTCTTTATCTTCGTCCTTAAGATCGGTCCTTGTCCTGAACCTTGTAACTTAGTCCTTGAAAAATCCTTATAAGGACCAATTTATTTGCATACCATTTTCAATTGTATTATTATTATTATTATTATTATTATTATTATTTTTATTAAGAGCATTTATGCATTTATTTAGCGCAAATATACGCAAATCAGCAAATGCGCTAGTGGCAGTTGCGAACCGGATCAAACAACAATGTCTTCAGCTGTTTTCTAAATGAGAACAGTGCTATGCTTGAATCAGAGGCGCGCAATGTTGCTAGCAGACTGTTCCAAACAACCAGGCCGGCCACGGCAAGGTTGCGGTCACCGTAGCGGCGTAGCCTGTCCGAGTTCGAGGCACTGCGAGTGTGCTGGTCAGGGCGGAGCGCAGATGCGACCGACCAGGTAACTTAGCCGTCAAGCAGAACATATCAGTTAGGTATGGCGGAGCAAGATTGTACTGATAATTATGTTCCAAGATAAGAGTATAGTATGTGAAATAGTGGATTTATAGCCTATTTACCTACTTGCTTTGGATTACTCCAAATGCGCAGTCATTAATTCTTTAATAATACCAGTTGAGGAGTTGATTCTTTAGCAGAATTCTTTGTTGCCCTGCGACGTCGGCTCCAGTTGAACGAGTGTTTTCGCAAAGTGGTCTCATAATTAGACTTCATCGTGCGCGCATGACTGATCAGTTGCTGGAAACACTTGTTTATTTGATATGCAACATTGCTGTTGACTAGATTATGTTTTACAATATTTTCTTTTTTGCATTTCTAATTTTGTGAATCGAATTGAAATTGTCTCTGGTTTTCTCCTTTCTGACTTTTTGCCTGACAGAGGTCGGTCCTTGTTCTTGATCCTTGTCCTTAGAGTTCATTCCTTGTGACCTTGTGCCTGGGGGTAGGTCCTCATCCTTGTCCTTGTCCTAGGGGTCGGTCCTTGTCCTTATCCTCGTCCTTGGGTCGGTCCTTGTCATTATCCTCGTCCTTGAGTTCGGTCCTTGTTAACATCGCTGGTGCAAACAAAGCATATGCCAAATTTCCCACTTAGATTTGAGATTCTGGTATAAAAGATTTTGTATCATAAATATTTAGCACTGCCGTCACTACAAGACAAGCGTTCCTTTTACTAATCTTGCACCTGCCCAAAGTTTTGCATAATTCTAGATACTGCTTCACGTTTCTGATTGTCACAACACCATCATCAGAGCCACCGCTTAAGATTTCACTGCCCTCGTCTGTTTTTCCTGCAACTGTTTCCAACCATTTCCGATTGCAGCTATCCTTCTTTTTCTTCCATCATCTATGATGACGATGAGTTTGATACGAGATGACTCCAGGTCTTCCTGTTTCTTGCGAAGTGTGTTGCTTCTTCTAAGTTTAGATTTTGTTTTCCGACATCTTCTTTTATATTATCTATACATCTCTTAGCTTGTCTTCCTCTACTTCTGTTTCCCTCAATATGACAGTGCAGAGCTCTCAGAGGCAGTCTTTCTTCTCCCATTCTTGTCACGTGTCGAAAAAACACTCTAAGTCTAGTCTTCTCCTTCGGATTATGTCTATTTACGTGTCTTTCTTCCTTTCTGAATTTTTTGTCTAACAGAGGTCGGTCCTTGTCCTTGATCCTTGTCCTTGGAGGTCAGTTCCTGTGATCCTTGTGCTTAGGGGGTAGGTCCTTGACTCCTTGTCCTTGTCCTCGTCCTTGGAGGATCGGTACTTGTCCTTATCCTCGTCTTTGTGGGTCGGTCTATGTCCTTATCCTCGTCCTCGGGGGATTGGATTTTGTTAACATTACTGATTATATCAACAAATATCGCGCAAATGTCGGTCGCGCAAATGACGGGTCACGGAAAATTGAATCACAATCCTTTTATTTTTCATGGTTCGACTTACCTCAGAATTCTTCCTGGTAATTGATCTTCAAAGAAAGCGTCCTAATTATTTCATAACGATCTATTGCTTGTGCAAGAAAGAAGTGTAGTGAGTTACCCTTTGAAAGACGCAAGGGCGTAAGAGAGGTCTAAAGTTATTTGCGTTAGGCGCCAACAGGTAGGTGCAAATCTGGGCTACGCTGCTGGGCAAGAGCGACGTCTATTGAGTGAGGGAAGGCCAGGACTTAAATGTTCGCAGTGCATAAACCAGAGGGTGATTTATATCTGTATATTTGAACTGGCGGCACTTATTTCAACAGTGCGTGTCCTGAATTGTGCTTCGAGTGTTTGTCTTCGAAAGCATGAACATGGTTCGTACAGCTGGTTTTGCAAGTCTAGGCCTCCATCTGTCGAGTAGTGTTATATGTGTGCTCCATACTGTTCACGTTAAGTCACGAAAGCGAAATGAAATCTGGTTCATTGAATTGGTATTATAATGCGCAATGGTTCGTCATCATAAAAGCTATATGCGGATACTACATCGTCCTTGCCAACACGTGAAAATTCGATGAAGATATTCACAATGTTATATGACCATTGACCAGACAGATTTCATTCTGCCCACATCACTTAAGCTATAATATGTGAGAGCCAATATATACAGTATCAACAATTTGCTAACTTTTCTCTCTTTATGATGACCTATATATGGGTATGCTATTTTGCTTTGTCATAAGATTTCACCATTTTCGAATGACAGTCATCTCTCAAAATCTGCAATCGCGCTTTCTCCAGAGTACGACATGGTTAAACAACAAAGTCCGAATCCTCAGTTCCTTTAATTCCTTCACTATCTCCGCAAGCCTTTAGGTCTAAACTTGAAACCTTCCTATTCCAAAACCCATTCACTCCATAGCTATAACACCTCGACCCGCCGCCTCATGGATACACTGACCTTTTCCCGGCTGACAACCTACCTTGCCTATAACTATTTCAAGAAAGATTAAGCGCATAAGAATAAGCTGCGACTTCTGTGCTGCTTATCAAAGCGCTATATAAATTTGCGAGATGTTACTTATTTACTTACTCACTTATTCCCCAATATCCAGAAAATCATTTTCATAACAGTGCTGAGTAGTCTATGTCTATATCGTCAGCATTAATGCCCAGACTGAGGGTTCCCCCCATATATTCAAGTTTTATACAATTTCTCTTAGATTCAGGAATTTTGATTAATAACGCTACAGTCAACAATAATATCCATGTGTGTGTTCGTGTGTTTCCTATTACGCTGATCTGTTGCGTTGTTTTCTGCCTGTGCGTTTATCTGTAGTGTTTGTGTATGTGCGCGTGTGTAAGTTTTGGCCAGTAACCGTTTTCATTGCTAATCCTCCTACTGTATGTGCCGGTTATTGTATGTTTGCATGTATGTGTGTGTGTTTGACTTACTATTAACTAGAGAATGTATTTATGCTGCTTGCCTCCAGTTGACCGACTGCTGTTGACTTAACTGCGGCTGCTACTCTGTATTTACACTGGTCTGTGTGGGTTTGCCAATGGCTTGAAAAGGCTTATCACTACAGGACGTACATCCTTTTTTCTCGGCTCTCAAACGATCTTTTGTTGCGCGTCCGTAAGTAGGCCTAATTGAGTGTGTGTGCGTGTGTGAGAGAGAGAGAGAGAGTGTGTGTGTGTCTGTGTGTGTGTGTGTGTGCGGTAGCGTCTTTTCACACTCCTCTGGGGGGTGGGCGAGACAATTTTTGGCAAATTTTTGTAAATTTTTGCGAATCTTAGGCATTTTTGGCCAATTTTTTGCAACATTTTGGAAAATTTTGGGCAATTTTGGCAAATTTTGGCAAATTTTAGGGCCAATGTTGGCAAATTTGCAAATTTTTGATATTTTTGGGCAAGTTTTGCGCATTAATACATTATAACTTAATTTTTTCATATTCTTATGGCCACCCAAATAACGCCCATGTGTGTGCACATGTGTTAATCCTCTTCTGTGGCGGTTGTCATATGTTTGCATGTATGTTTGCTAGTGTGTCTTTCTGCTCTCTGGATCCTCTTGAGCGACTGTTGATTGCCGACGTTATCTTCATTAAATTACAGCTGTTGCTGTGTGTTTGCGGCGACCCAGAGATGTGCATATCCCCCTCACTGCTCCCCTTTGAAGACAAAGCATCGCTGACAAAAGTGCAAGAATTAACTTATATTTACTGCAACTTATACTCGTATGTAGTACTCACGGATGTGTTATTCAATATTGTCTTAACTTTCTACTCTCCAGATGCAGCACGTCGCGGCGTTTCTTTCACTTCAACTGTCTCGCAACGACGAGTTGCTACGTTTTGCCTTACTCTTAGCACGCGGTTTAACGTTGGAACCGCCATTGCTGCTAGACCACCAGTTAAAGTTAACAAAGAAGCTACAAGTTTATTTACAAAAGAAATATACAGAAAAGAAAAAGAAAAAATGAATTGTACTTTCTTCAGCGTTTTTGTTTCACCAGAAATTCCAATGTTCCATAGGCATGCACTCTAGAAGGCCTAGGCAAATAAGCGTGGTGTTTCCATTCAATAGGTTTATCTTTCAAGATATTCGAAATAGGAACACAATTCACGTCGTCTCTATCAACACCCTCTCCAATCTTGAATCTTGAATCGGTGCCTCCAAAGACAAAAAGTTTTTCTTTATGTACAACCATACCGAAGAAGTAGATGTCAGTCTTGAATTGGTCTCTATCACTCCAAGTTTCTTTAACAAAATCATAGATGAAACAGCTCTCCGCTCCCAGCAAAATAACATAATTGTTATGCAAAGCAAAGCACAACCGACAACGCGGTTTGGGCATTGGGTCTCTTAGGATAGTGCAAGAATTTAACTTCCTGTCATACACTTGAACAGTGTTCACCCATCCGCCCCTGGCATATATTCCTCCAAAGATGTAGAGTGATGCTTTATAAGGCACACAATTTCCAGCTTCATGAACAGCATTAGTCAGTTTTCCAACAGCGTCACATTTATCACCAACTGCATCGTAAGCTTCAACGTCGTCTAATACATCTTCATTGCATTCCTGCATCATTGCATCAAGGTCGACGAATACATCTTTATTGGATCCCTGTCCGCCGCAAATGTACAAAATGTGATCGACGAACGCCACACTTGAGGCTAATCTGCCTTTCACCAAGGAAGCGCATTCATTCCATGTTGAATGCTTTGCGTCGAATCTCCAGATTTCTGCAAACTGTTCTCCAATTCCTATTACGAAGACTGAGCCATAGTAAACGGCGGTTGCCATGAAAGGTCTCAATTCGAACGGCGATTGATGAAGAGAAGAAGCTTCGTCCGAACGATTCAGATTTACCTTGAAAGCATCTCTTGCGCCAAAGACAATGAGGGAACTCTCTGAGCGCATTTTAGTTCCTAGAAGACAAAAGAAAACAACAAATGTCCTAAGTCGAGGGCACTAAACCGCGACCCCGCGTTCCACGGTTTTGGCCGTGAGGATGGTTCTTGTTCACTTGAAATGTGTGTTCTCTTTGAATAGGGCGTATGAAAAATTTTGAGCCTGAAAAGGAAAAGCCACACTAAGCCACCAAAATCCAGTTATTGCTGTAACCATTATCTTACTTACTTTCTGTTGCAATTACAATCATAAGTTGATTTATTTCCACCTCCTTCATGCTGTTCTTTATTAATTGTGGACTAACAATTTGAGGCTGTCCATTAATTATGTTAACGATTTTTGGGAAATTTTTGACATCCCTTGTCAACAACTGTCAACTTTCAGTTACCCCCTATAATTATGTCGAAAACTTTTGACCCCCTCCCCCACAAGACCAATGACAGGTACCACTAACACGGTTACTATTTTTGCGGTGATGGCCATTTTAATCCCTTTTTGGTCATCGATTGTCAAAATGTGGTGGTGTTGACCTTTTTGCCATGCTTTTATACATTGTAATAATTAGTAATCCATGAAATTTCCTATTTTTTGATTATTTGTAAAAAGTGAAATTGTTGACGTCAACTTCTCTTGACCCCTGTCAACAACTGTCAAACTTTTTCAACCCCCCTAAATTGTTGACGTAATTAATGGACAGCCCCTTTATTGAATCAGCTGAAATCGCACGTATGGCGAATAGTCATGAGTCGTAAACAGACGATTATTTCCATATTTTACCGTACCGAAACAATTCAAAGCTGGCTGTTTTGGACTCAGGGTACCAAAATTACTCAAGTGTCTAACATTTCAGGCACCAAATTGTATGTTGACCAGTATTATTATTTCTTCAGTAGCACATCGATACAGTATAGATTAATTATAGAAATGACAATATTTTAAAGAGAACTGAGTGACGCTGCTTTTCGAGTTTCTTATTGTGCTTACGAACTGATATAATTTTTTATATAAACTGGATAGGAATTATGTTAATTTATTTCACTAATTTAGTTCCATAGTCCAATATAGGCTTTAAAAATAACTTGAGATCTCAGTAACAGTATACAGTATATGTCAGTAGGCGTAATTGATATGACACAATACGCTTACCTGTACACGTAGAGGTTATGTCCTTCATTAGAGGTTGAACGTCCTGCGGATCGACGTCGACAAAATAGTTTTGCGGAGGTTTAATTTCTTTTCGCCTGTTTCTGTTTTCTTGCTTCCCTGTTGTGGGTTTTATAAATAATTATTAGAAATGACCAAATCAAGTTAATCTACTCAGTACTAGTTTTGGTTGATCTCTGAAATAACTGATAACTAAATCGCAGATTGTTTATATCAAGAATACGAAGATTATATTCACAAGATCATGACCTATTCTAATTCCAAGCCTTTCAAATTGACTCTAGAAATTTCCCTGCAATGTTTGGGCTTTGCATTTGAATCTGTACTAAAACGTAATCTTCTTCTTAATTGAATTAATCTTACAACCACGATAAACGTCATGATTAAATCCATTTCAGGCGGATGTGACGTCCATAAGGCAAAAACAACTCATTATCCTATGAAGTTTTTTATTAGTATTTAGTCCTAGTGTAAGACATCAAATTAAACATCAATCTTACAGTACATACATACATTCACCGGTACTATAGGTGAAACCTTTCTAGTAGAAGAAACTTACGTTTTATAAGCCTTCGTATCAATATGACCATTACAATGGATAGAACCAGAAGCCCAAAAACAACCGAAAGTATTATGGCCAATGTTGTAGATCCTTTGCAAAAACAAACCAGTGTCATTTAAAACGATTCAGAAATAACTGCGAAACTGCGCAATATCAAAGCTCTCTCTCTCTCTCTCTCTCTCTCTCTCTCTCTCTCTCTCTCTCTATATATATATATATATATATATATATATATATATATATATATATATATATTAGGGTGGTCCATGAACAATAGGAATAATTAAAATGTTCAAAAAATTAATTGTGCTAGGTTTGTAATGTGTTCCTTTGGTAATCAGTATATTCTATACTAAATTTCAGCCACATTGGTTAGCATTTAGAGGTGCCACCATAGCATTGAACTTTTATCAGATGGGCCATTCCATGTCAACTCAACCAGAGGTGTTCACCACACCCTCTCACATCTTCATGTCATTTGCAGGGCTTGTGGTACAGCTCAATTTGAGCAATTCTTGAAATTTTCAGCTTCTTATGTCAAAAACTCTCAGAGATATGGTATTTTGAAGGTACGAGGCTAATCGCGAGTCGACGCTACGTGTTAAGTTTTACGATATTTGAAGTTTAATATCTTGAGAATCACAGCAGATATCAGGCTGCAATTTTCAATATGCATACACTTTTTCCAGCTGAGTTGAATGGTATATTAATCTTTATCACAGGTGCTACACAGCATGCTCTACATATGTCCAAACATCCCATAACAGCCAGTTTTCACCGATATTTGGCCTGGTATTACCATGAATCAGCAAAACGTTAGACTATGTATGTTGTGTCTTTATGTAACTACTTATAGGTATTCATCAATTTCAGACAGGATTTCTGTCAATAATGAGACCTTGTACCCACTATGCGTCATCTTCTGAGTCACAGTCACATATTTTTGCACCCACAACAACCCATATATGATCATGTTGACAGTAGCTCACAGTTTTCAAACTTTGCAGGCTTGTAGTGCTTGGTAAGTACTAGCTATGGCGAAAACTTCATGTTGGTGTCTTGATTCTTTTTCATTGAAAAGTTTTGTACAAATATCTTTTTCCCTCTTCCGTGAGCTACATCTAAGGTCATGTGGTATGCATTTCACATAATATACTTCTCATTATGGATTCTATCATGTGACCCATATTTATTTTGTTGAGTCCATTGGTCTGATTCCAGCTAATTATGAACATTCAGAATCAAGCATTAACAGCAAAGTCCTTTTGATTGAACTCGCTACATGGCCGAATGGAGTTCCCGGCCTGTTTGTTTGGTCACACTGTTGACACAGGTCTCAAACTGCTCATCTTAAACAAAACTTGGATAAGATTAATACTTTTTTGTCTCATTAGCTTATTTATCTGCTTTCATGACACTTGTGAAGACATAAAAAAATTGTGTGCTCAAAATAATTCGCTAATCATAGTTAATGTGGTTTTTCACATACAAACGATGGATGCATGATGGTCAGTCGAAGCTGCAGTCAGTGGCAGAGACAGTTGTAGATTTCATTACTTCGCTGCGCACTGCTGTTGATAAAACCACATCATCACTTCACTGCTAAAGCACAGTCATCTTACTTGCATAATCTGAAGGAGTCTTTTGCCTGTTGGGAGAGCAATAATATTGTGCTACTGCACTTTGCAGAAAACTATTCATTTGTCTGTCAGGATATAGTGCAAGGTTTTCACTAGGAAACATCACAGGCCACATTGCATTCATTTGTTGTTTATTATCGTGAGCAACCCAGCAATGACCTGTCCTGCTTGTCCATCTGCATAATAAGTGATGACCGTGAACATGTGACAGGTACTGTACAAGCATTCATTGAAATAGTGTTAACATTTTTCAAGAGCCAAATCCCTGCATTGCAGAAAATAATGTACTTTAGTGTTGGAGCTGCAGCACATTACAAGAACTGCAAAAGCTTGAAGAATCTTTGCCTGCGTCAAGCTGATTTTGGAATAGATGCAGAGTGGAACTTTTTTTGCTACTAGCCACGAAAAAAGCCCTTGTGATGGAATTGGTGGCTCCATAAAGAGGCTTGTGGCAAGGACAAGTTTGCAGGCAACTCTGCAGCATCAGTGGGCCTCAGTTTCTTTGCTGGCGATGATATTGTGCCACTGGAAACAAAGCGTGAGTTAGTTGCACAATTAACAAAGCCTCCTCGCTGCGATGTACCAGATAAACGAGCTGACATAGAGCCGAAGGACATAACACAAAGTAAACTGTCAGATTTTGTCACCATACACACTAAACAGTTTTTCACGATCTTCGACATATCGCTGGACTTTCTTGAGAAAGATCCAGATGAATGGACCAGAGACCCAGCATACAGACAAGCAAAGAAAATGCTGTCAGAGCTAAAAGTGGTGAATGATTTGGCAGAAAGAGAAGTAGCTCTGATTGGACAATGTAACAAACTCTTGACCAAAGATGAAGAACAGAAACAGTTTCTGCTGCAAGTGGTTGAGGAGCATCGGCGTCGCTTTCCGGATGGTACAAAGACTTGTCTGGTGGCTGAACTTGATAATTAACTAAGTTTGTCTGTCATGTTGCCTACTATTTAACTGTCAAATAGCGATGACTTTCAGTAATGCCTGTGCCTGATTATCAAACATTGTTGTGTTTATACTTGTGTGACAAAACGATGAATATTTCTGTACACTATACACTACGGGTGAGTAAAAAAGTGTTTGGTGGCACCTCTTAATATTCTTCTATGACGCTAAAATTTTGTCATAAATTCTTTTTAACATATACGAACAAAATGCAAACCTAGCACCACCATAATTCAAGAAAAAATTGTGGACCACCTAATATATATATATATATATATATATATATATATATATATATATATATATATATATTAGTTCTATATTGAGTCAAGGTGTGTCAAATAAACTTAGAGCAATAAATGATTAATTATCTATGGCAAAGTTATTTCTAGGATTATCAATTGGGTTATGGAAGTGTTCATATATTCTGGGGTCCCCTACTCCCCTTATGACGAGCGTCAAAATTTCATAGTTAGAGAGGAGGTGTTGCTCTCAGATTGGGGTGTTGGGGTTGTTAGGGGGGTGTAGAAATATCTCTCATCTCTGGTCCAGTGTTGGAGAACTGCTAAAAGTACCGACTTGAATGACACGCTATTCTTCATTCCTGCCGGTTCTAAATTATACCGTAACACCGTAGCTTTAAAGACCGCGGTATTTTCGTAATATACCGATACATCGCGTATCACAACGATACGCTGTTTTTATATGCTAGGGGCCTACTTACCAGATGTACCTCCGTTAGTAATTTCGGCGCTGATATTCATGACCGAAGCTACGGAAATGCAGGAGTAGTTTCTGATGTTGTAATTCAGTTCACAGTGATAGATGCCGGGCGTTTGAATTACAAGATTTTGTTTTGAACTCAAAACTGAGACTTTATTGTTCTGTTTCAATGTCCACTTGTATTTGACGTCTAGATTACTATTTGCCGAGCAATTTACATTGTCATTCACGTATTTCATAGCGGTGTCGTTTGTTGAAGAAAAATCTAAAGGCAACAAGGACATGTAAAACAAACTGATAATTTATTATGCTACTGAATATTTTGAGTTTTTTGCACGAATGTAATCTTTTGCTCAAACTCTTTTAACATTTACTTCCCAATTTTTTATCAGCCATTAGTTAAAATAGGAAATTTAGGTGAAAGTAGTATTGTATTACATCAGAAATAAATGATAGGCCTACAGTATAGTGCATGGTTGTATGTGATAGCCTACATTGTGTCAGCAGAACAGACACGTCATTTTCGTGCTGGCCTGATACCTTCTGTCTGTGCTTTTTCATGCATGTTACCAATACTGACATTTCACTACCAGTCTTTACAGTCTGCTCTGCTATCAGTTTTACCAGTAACACAAGGCAGTTCACTGTAACAATTCCAAATGGCGCCATGCCATTCTCCGTGGCCACCGCGAGAGATGATGGTATCATGCTATGCTATGCGACGCTATATTCAGTCTCTCGTGGTGAAAATGATTAAATCAATAAACTTACACAGTATTTTGATTGCTTCAGTGCTGCAATTGAACCTCGAATCAATCGAGGCTGTTGTTTGGCAAATGAGAATGGATCCATCGTATGTTAGATCAGATTTCATAATTAAGCTGCAGTTTCGTCTGTTGGGTTTATCCTCGCAGATTGATTTGCTTAAGGTTCGATTGTCATTCAACAATCTCCACATGAGATGCGGAGAGGTGCCGTTGAATGAGACAACACAGTTGAAGGTCATATTCTCTTGCTGAAGGTTGCAAGTATTCGGCCCGATAAAGCCCGCCGTTTGCATGTTTGAATAGCAGACCGGGTCTGAATCTGTCAACAAAACAAGCATCAGAATTTTGAAATGAGTAAAGATAGTTTGAAGTGATCTCTCTCAACATAAAAACACTAAAATTCATATAATACGTGGAGTTTTTAGAATTCATGTTCCTAATCTCTTTTCCATCAGTTCGGGCGGGGAAGATCTGTAGTTAATAACATTTACAAGATAGCAATCATAAAATATAGCACTAAATTCAGCTAAAATATATATAGATATGCGACAATGAAAATCAAAATTCCGAGCAACAGCTTTAATTTGTACTGTAAATATAAAATCTGCTTATAATTAATTGGTAATTAAGAAGATCTTTTCATTCGTAATACATACACAGTACGGTTAGATGCGTTGAACTGATTCGTCGTCCGCTTATCTCCTCTGAACAATTATACCATCCAGCGTCTTCACTCCTTACTTTGGGAATTACAAGAACATAAGCTTCGCCATTTTCCTTTTCCATACGAAATCTGTCCTCTTGTTGATAGAATCTTCTTCCGGCATAGAGGTAATTGGAGATTGAGTTAAAATGCCATTGGACATCAATTGACACTTTTGTGTAGCAATGCATAGAAACCGTATCGTTGACTAAGACATCGATTTTGTTGACCACGCCTTCATTATCTTCGATTATAACCACTAGTATAAGACGGCAATTATTGCAAGCAATCTTCAGTGATTTCAAATGTCAAATACATTATATATACAGTATATATATATATATATATATATATATATATATATATATAACTGTATTACAAAATTAAATAATAATAATAAATAATAATAATAATAATAATAATAATAATTATTATTATTATTAGTAGTAATAGTAGTAGTAGTTGTTGCTGTAGTTGTAGTTGTAGTGGTCGTGCGAAGATTGAGTCAAACAGTGGCGTAGCCAAGGGGGTGGGGTTAAACCTTCTTGGCTGCCGAATGAAAAAGTTTTGTGTTTCCATGCATTTTTTATTTTCGGACGCGGTTTTGGGGTCAACCCCTCTTGGCTGCTTGCCGACCAAAAACAACATTTCTAAGTGTTATTGAATGTAAAGGTGCAAGGTGACGACTTTTGTTTAGTTAGTCAGCATCTGCAAAGGAGAAAATACAACAAGGAAAGATGAGGGTGACGTTTTTTTGCTGGTCAAATTTTTCCAAGTTGGTTACGCTAAAAGCCAAAAACCCCTCTTCCGAAAATCCTGGCTACGCCACTGGAGTCAACTACAATCGAGTCCATTCACATAGCTACAGGTAGGCTATATGCAAGATTCAACCGTACCTATTATACACATTTTATTTCCGATGATAAGAGGCGTATAACACGCGTACGGTAAAATTTGTGTGCGTTAAAATGCGTTCACCCTCATCAGTCACGACTAGCCGAGGTGACCGTTGCGATTGCTATTCATAATGTTCTATACTGAGCACGTTTGAGTACTTCGGTAGCACAGTAATCGTAGATTTGATGAAGCCATGTACTGTAGTTGGCGGTCTTCATCGAGTTTGGTGAAAATCACGGGCAGCTGGACCACCTTTTCTGGTGGATGCTGCTAGACGAAGTGCGGCAGAGGCAGGTACTTCGATCGAAGGTTGTGCTACTGGTCCAAAGAGACCGAGAAATGTATTTGTGAATTCATAGTCTCTTGGCCCGATCGTGAGTCAAAAAATCTCGTAGTTGTATATAAAGTCTGACCACCTGACATTTGTGTGGAATGTCACAATTTTCTGTCAGTCTCGACTGCTTATAGCACAGGTCTCACTGTCATAGAGAAGAATTGAAGAAACCAGAGAGGTGTAGGCCTACATCTGGTATTTGGTTTTAAGACTTAGATTCTGTTCGATCCATGGGGAGGAGGCAATATCTATGTGAAGAATAATTGATTAATCTCTCCGAGAGATTCTCTCGAGTAAGCTATGCTGTACATGTTCGAACCAAGATAGCAGAATGAAGCAACCTGCTCCACAGTTCAGGAGTCAATGGAAATAAGTGTCTTGGTATGAGCAAAGCCATTCGTCAAATCATAGGCAGATGACATTGACCGAAGAGTTCGTGGCCCCAGAAGTTGATGCCGAGATACGCCAACCATTCAACCAAGCTGAGTTGAATGACCATGTACGAGATCTTGATCTGCCGAAGTCATGAGTTATTGGGCGAAAGGCAAAGGGAAAAGACCTTTCTCTCTCTGTCACGATACATAAACGTGGTTCCCGGAGTTGATAGCGAGTAAATAGCGAGTGAGTGAATGAGAAAGAGAGAGAGATTGAGACAGAGAGACAGAGAGAGAGACAGAGAGACAGACAGAGAGAGACACAGAGAGACAGAGAGACAGAGAGACAGAGAGACAGAGAGACAGAGAGACAGAGAGACAGAGAGACAGAGAGACAGAGAGACAGAGAGACAGAGAGACAGAGACAGAGAGCTCATTTAAGATTAGAATCTTTGCTTACCATAGAATATGAAGCCGATTATCATCATATGCCTCCAATTGTGTTTTGGTGCTCTCCGTTTTCCCATCTTTCCCAGGTTCTTCACCAATGCCAGTTTATTTCTGTCAAAACGCACTAATTATATTGCAATAATTCACTTTTGTAACCTGCTGAAAATATAAAACGCGACATTTCAACAATAAAAGATACGATCGCAATTTTAGTCATCAGTCTCAGAATACTAAGAACTGTAAGTACTCTATCGGAATCTATTATTGAATCAGGGTCATATTAAGGCGGGGCTGAGGGGGCTGCAAGCCCCAGGCCCACCATGAAAAATAGGTCCACGGATTTTCCATCTTTTTTTGCTTGTTAGTGCGGCCTACTTGGCGCTGTGCGATCGGTTCCCGTCAGAACACCGAAGTTAAGCAACGTCGAGCGCGGTTAGTACTTGGATGGGTGACCATCCCGGGATCTAGCCGTGGTGCCGGCGGCCAAACAAGCCGTTCATCGCTTAGGCGTCGATAAATTGGTAGCAGCGCAAAGCTGCGAAGGGTAAAACGTGGGTCTAGAGAAAGTCATGGCAACCTACTCTAGATTAATGGCGCAAGCCACCTGCGTTGCTGCTTGCCTAGTAAGCGGAGATCAGCACCGGCCCCTACGCTCGAAATCGAGTATGGGACTACCTTTATCTTTACCTTTTAGTGCGTTTTGGAGGGGAGATAACCTTTTTTGCTTGTCAGATATTTTCAGTATAGGAGACGACCTTTTTTTCTGAGCCTCAGGCGCACTCGGACCTTAATCTGGCACTGATTGCAATGTGTGAGGATACCATCGTTTGATGCTCGTGTGCATTATGAAGTGACGTTGTAGAAGATTAAAATTAGATTAGATACGATGACAGATGTTTGCTTGTCAAGACATTTTGGTCACAGGTTAGAGGCGCCATCCATTTTTTGCCCAGGGCACTAACAACCCAGGCTACGCCACTGCACCCAAATTAGCTCTCGAAGCACTCAAGGTCCGGGTAGCTGATGCTATTAATTAATTGTCCGTCCTTCTACCAGTGGCGGCTCTAGGATTTGGCAAGTGGGGGGCCGTTGGGGTGGCAACTTCTAATCATAGGGGGCCAACCATTTGTTGTTTAATGTATGTAGCATTAAGTATAGGGTCCCAACTGGGGGCACTGCAGGGGCACCGGGGCAGGCAATCAATAGGGGCATGGGCCCCCGGCCCCCTCCCAGTGGAGCCACTGCCTTCTATTTGTGTTGCATATCCTCAGCTCACACTACTACTGCCAACATTAACATGAAACCAAATTTATGTGAAACTAGATATTTAGACCTGTCATGCTGCGACTGAGTAGTAAAAATCGAAGTTTGACTTTGATATCTCACAATGTGGCCACTTTACAGGCAAATGATATGAAAATACGCAGAAATGTGGGGAAATATGTGTTGTACACGTGTGGAAATTTTGCTAGAAATATATTTATGAATTTTTAGGAAATCATAGTTTTTCTGCTGGTTTTTTCCATAGAAACCCTGTGTATATATACATATGTGTGAGTGTGTGAATGTGTGCTTTACCAATTATGAAGATAATCTCTCCGGTGTTAGGCTCCTGTTTACTGGCTGTTGATTGCCAACATGTTTGCCATGTGGTTTAATTACAGCTAATTCTCTGTGTGGGCATACACTGGCCTGTCAAAGGAGTTTAAGTGTTGTTCCGTGATGAAGCACTTCTCTGCAATAAGGCGCACTCATCTATTTTTCGGCGATCCAAATTTCAAATGCTCTAAAGCAGTGGTTCCTAACCAGGGGTATTCGTACCCCTTGGGGGTACTTGAAGGACGTTGTAGGGGTCCGCAGAATTATCCGGAAATAAAGCCTGTTCTAAAAGCTTACTGTAATTTACTCTGCGCACTGTACAGATACTATATAATTTTTAAAACTAAATTCTAAAGAAAAATCCCACTTTCTGGTATGTGCGCAACCTGTGACATATGTTTGCTGCAGTCCATAATTTTTTCAAAATATTGCATAGCACCAAATTTTGTCCTGGGATATGCGTTATTGTCAAATAAGATTAATTTTTCAAAGTACTATAGGCCAGGGTTTCTCCAACTTTATGGAACTGTGCGACTGACTTAAGCGGCTTTGTAACAAGCCGTGACCCTGCAAACTTATTGTCAATTAAATTTTAATAAAATACTAATCATTTTAATATAAGCCGTGTATGGAGGATTGCAGGCATATAAATATCTTAAAACCTAAGCCTACTTGCAATTGTCACGCTTGTGACATTGTGGTAATGGTTAGAAAACGACACTTTTGAATCTTATTTAACGCTACCCCGCGACCCACTAGACCTGAGCCCTGCGACCCACAGTTTGGGAAACACTGTACTAGTGCACATTCAGGCACGTCGGAACGAATTTTCAGCAGGGAACGCAAATTTTCTCAAGATAAAAGTTGTGAAAAGGGGAAAATGATCGAAAACAAATTCGTTGACGAGCAAAAAAAAGGTCGTCGCTAACTTTACTCTATCCTCCTAAAAACCTTGACAAGCAAAAAAGTCGTCCCCGTTTCTTCAATTTAAAAATCATCGCAAGCAAAAACCAAAAAGAGCTTTATCTTTCAGGGGTGCAGCTGCACCCACTGCACCCCCTACGGGGCTGTGTGTATTATATCAATTGTTTGACAAACTGGATGTCAATTTAAGCCATTTGCAAACAAGTCATCTAAGTATTAACAGCAGCCGTCTAATTGCAATAATTATCACGAATCACATAGAGCACTTAACCGGACGTCAAATGACTGTTGAATGCTCTATTATGAATAACCCAGATTTAAATATATAGATAAAATAAATTTGTACGAAACTACGGAGCCTAAAAAGAGCGACAGAAGGTAGAGAGAATTGGAGGAAAATGACTGTCAACCCTCTGACAGAGGACGGCACATAAAGAAGAAGAATATGAAAATAAATTGAAAATATAAAAAATATATAGAAAATATATTAAATAAATATAAAAAATAATATACAGTATAATAAATATACAGAATAAAACTTATATATATAATATTCAATTATATATATTCAATTTTTTATATTATCAATTTTATATTCTTGCTAATTTCATTTATTTATTTATTTATATGTTTATGTGTCATTTTAAAAAATAAATAAAATAAATTAATAAGTGAAGTAAATAAGATAGGCCTAATCCAGATCATGCATTTTTACATCTGCACTGTATTCTTACACTGTATTCCGGGACAGAAACATGCAAGAGATTGAGCGAAAAAAACTGTCCACAATTCCACTCCAAACTAAATTCAGACTATAAGCCTGTAACCTAAAAACTGTACCTGCCAACAAATTTTGAGTTCGGATTTGGACTCAACGCATCCAAAATCATAAAAAATCACATGCCTTAATACCAGAAGTAAAACCTTTGCGATCCAATGGTAGCCGAGAGAGAGAGTTGAAACACTATTCTAAATTCCGAACTCCGTTGGGGTTGGAGGGCTAAAAGCAAGAACCTTTCGAATAGTGGCGGTTCTAGGATTTATTGGTGGGGGTGGAATGAATTCATAGGAAGTTGGCGGAGACGATGAAAAGAGAAGGAAAAATTAATAAACTTTGCCGGAAAAGACTGGCAAAAGAGGATTTTCGCTAATTTTACCACACTTTTGCCGAAAAATAGGTTTACAAGCAAAAAGATCATCCGCAGTTTTTTCCCCGTAGTTTTACTAGACTTTTACCCAAAACCAGGTTTGATAAGCAAAAAAAGAAGTCCGATGAGGGATGCATCTCCACTCATCCCCCACGACCTTACTTAGGATGGTTGTCTGTCAGCGGAAAGCAGTTGCCAATACGAGAGTCATCTTAATAGCCACGCTGCTGAATGACCGACATTTTTTTATCAGAAAGAATGTATCAAAACTTTACCTCCTTCTCACGAAAGTGGCGACTGCCTGCTTTTGGATTCTGCGTGCATTTAATATGATTTTTTATCAAGCACCAAATTTTTAGGACTCTTTAGTCGCGTCGACTAAGGCCGCTAGGCATGGCAGTCCATTTTAGACGACAGTGCCTACAACTAAAAGCGACTTTAGACTGATTGACGCAGTGACAGCGGTCTATGTAAATAGAGCCTTGAATTATACTTTATTTAGATAAATAAAAATGTAACTGTAATTTGTCGTCGTTATTCCACGAAAGTTCTTCACCGATTGTTTTCATACTTTTATACAACCTTCCTTACGAACACGATCGTGTTCGTAGGTTCATCAAAACATGTTTTTGGTAAAAACGTGGTTTCTAAACAAAAGTCCGTTCTTTTAATTAAAGAAACGCCATTTGTTCGTCTTAGTTGTATGCATCATATATATATATATATATATATATATATATATATATATATATTATATATATATACATTATATATATATATATATATATATAATGGAGCAGGAGGTCGCGGGTTCGAGTCCCTAAGGAGCCCTAAAGGTCGACTCAGCCTTTTTCATGGTGGTAAAATGAGGAGCAGTGGTAAAAATCTCTGCGACAAGTCAGATAGGTACGCTATGCGATACACTAGCCCCGTATCCGTGGCATTGCACGCCTGGCAGAGAGCTATAGCAACGGAGATCAGCGCCGCCCTATGAGCCCGTGGGGCTCGGGAAGAACTTTGACTTTTTTTACTGACATTATTATTATTATTATCATTATGGTGTTTTAGCCACTGATACTCACCACCGTATTATTATTAATTGCTTCCTCTTTTTATTATTAAATGTTTCAATGCTTGACTGTTTAACTTGCTAATGTAGTGTTTTAACTAATTAGTGCTAATTTGTACTACGGATGGTGGGCGAACAAAGATCGATAATTAGCACCATCAAAAAAGACAGAGGAACTGGATTGGACACGTACTGAGAGGAGAATCACTACTCAGAACAGTAATTGAGGGAAGCATAGCAGGAAGAAAGAGAAAAGGAAGACCAAGGAGGACGCTATTTGAATGGATGATGAAAACAGATAGGCAGCGTCACAAGACCTATGCAGAAATTAAAGAAAAATCAAGACACATAGAGGAATGGAAACAATGGAGCACTGAACCAGTCCCAGGACAGAGAACATGATGATGATGATGATGATGATGCTAATAATGTTAATTTATACGATTGCTTTGATTTTTTTATTATCATGTAATGAATAAAGACGCTCGTTTCCCCCATCACCTTCTGCCGCCAAGTCGCCGACTCTGCCTGATCGACAGCGTCTGTTTCTCCTTTCAATTCACGGCCATCACCAATTGTCGGGTCTGAAAAGATGCGATACAAGTCACCGACAGCCATAAGCAGCGACGACTGGTCAATTTCAGATGTCATCGACCCGCATTAGTGTCCCAGGCCCGACGATTGGCGATGGTTGAGATGGTTGGTGGCCGTGACTTTTCACGTTTCCCCAAGTATGCGTCGCTACAGCCGGAAAACCTTTCAAGAAGAAGTACAGTAGATCTCTCCACCAAAATCTTACTTGTGTGCAGGGGTACTATCTGGTCTACTCTGGTACATAATCACGATTTTCCACCAACACTACTCACTTACGGAACTCATCAGAGTATAGTTATAGTAATGCGAAAACTCTGTTTCTAACGGAATTCGTTAATGTATAACCGTACAATGTATTTTTGACATTATGACGACGTTGTGAAAATAGATCTCCGTTTAACGATTTGATGCTAAAGAATAGACAAACCTATAATCGTCATCATTATATCCAATATCCAATCCAATATAGTTTATTATTTCCAAATCCATCGGCAAATCAAATAATTATTGTAGGGAAAATTTAATATGAGCATAATAATTAACACATTTCAGTATAAATTTGTAATGTGTCCACGCAGTCACTGTATTAGTTGCCACAATAATCTCTACGTTTTAATAATAATAATAATAATAATAATAATAATAATAATAATAATAATAATAATAATAATAATAATAATAATAATAATAATAAATGACTTAATTAGAATAAACAGAAAGATAATAATTAACTATTCATAATTCATAACTCATAATTCATAACATAATTAACTATTCATAATTCACAACTCAACATAATTACTCATAATTATTAGTTCAAAACAGGGAAATAAAAAGATACCATAAGGGAAAGAATTCCCGCAAGTAGGTATCTCAGATACCTTAGCATCATAGACAATCCTGGCTGATCAAATAAAGCTAAATGACTCCAACATATCGTGCAAACATTTAGAATCCTGCTCTGTGACAAAGCTATGAAACACAGAGAAGTCGGTTAAAAGGTTTCCTTACAATTTTGCGCTTGACTGTGACTGCTCGATCAAGGCATCAGATTCAGAACATCTCTCTCTCTCTCTCCCTCTCTCTCTGCCTCTCTCGTTCTGTCTGTTTCTCTTTGTCTCTCTCTGTCGCTGTCTTTGCCTCCGTCTTTGTCTCTGTCTCTGTCTGTATCTCGCCTTAGCAGAAATGCAAACATTAGTCAATAAAGGTACAAACTTATTGTCCTCACTGCGGTACTGACCTTGACCGTCATGACCGTACCCCCAACGCGAAATATGTATATTTGTATCTTAATTTCTTCAAATTTTGTCTATTTTAGAAATTTATTTTAATTCCGATCTTCATATAATCCTGAAATCATTATAATCCTAATTGTTGACGAAACGCCAAATTTAGCGCATTTGACACAAATATTAATATGACAAATAATGAATAATATTGAATTGACAAAATAGTAAACTAATCGACTATAGTTTGCATAGAAAACAAATAATAAGACATCGAATAAACTAGGTAATTAATTTCGGAATAATTGATTTACGTTAATTAGGCATATAAATTGTATTTATAATTAATTTATTTGTAGTAATAAATTTATGTAACCAACGATTCAGATGACGTTTTGTCAATCTTATGACATCGTTATCTACTCTTACCAAGAATGTTCTCTCTCGGTGTCGCCATGGTGCATACTTAAAGTCTACGTTGCTCTAATCTTAGGGGCCGTCCATAAATGACGTTACGCATTTAGGGGGGAGTGAGGTTCAAACATTTTGTGACGACGGCGGAGGGGGCTTCCAGAAATGCGACGTCACATAATACTAAATAGTGTTATTAATACCTCAATGCTATGTTACCGAAAAGTTTAACGTATTTAACACATAATTTCATTTTTTAAATTTGAAAAAGTTTCTGAACTTCGCTTCAACTATAATAATATTATAATGAGTATTTTCAAACGAATTCATTGCAATATCCGCTTCATTCAGGAAATAAGTGAATTGAAACATTAATTTTGACATTAAAAATGTCAAAAAGTGGGGGGTTAACGCGTTGTGACATCATTTCTAGAAGTCTGACCTTCTGTGACGACTTGTGACGAGGGAAGGGGTAACAAAATGCCTAAATCGCGTGACGTCATTTATTTATTTACCTGGATGCCACAGGTAACTCAACAAGTAAGCAGGTTAGCATACGTTGAGTAAGGTCAATGTTTCAACGATAATTTTTGAGATATGATTGTCTTTTCTCAGTAATAGATTTTGCACAACTTTCGGTTTCTTTTATTACCGAAACATAATGGTGTAGACGGTGCCTTTTTTTGCTCGACCTCGGCTTACATTTCCCAAAAGACCTTGGGTGCACAGATGCTCAAACATTTCGAATAGTTTTGATGTTAGAAGTCTCCTCCTGGCCATCACCACGGGGAAGGCCCACGTTGGGCGCCCGGTGGGCCCCTCGTTGAGTCGTTGGGGACCCAGACTATCAGTCAACGTTCGTCAAGGAGGAGCCGAGGAATCAGGATGGGGAAAACGACCCAAAAAGTGCAGGCCAAATGATTGCAACGAAGGCGACGAAGTAGATCCCAGTCGGTAGTGAAGACGACGTTGACTTTGGCTTTGACGAAAAATATTCTGAAGACAAAATAAACGGGAAACATCAGAATATTTGGCGTCCATGGCACGGGGGAAGGGTTAGAAAATTAAATTGCCAGCTTGACAGATCTCTAATTATAACAATCACAACATTTTATTGACGCAAAGGATTAAAACTACAGATGCACTTTTCTTGCTTTTACTGATGCGAACTGGTCTATGATGTGTCCTTCAAAGCAGGGTTATTTCTAGGATTATCAATTTGGGGGAGGGGTGTCGGTATATTTTTGGGGTCCTGTCGAAAAAGTCAAAAAGTCTGACAAGCAAATAAAGGTAATCCCAGGCTCAGATGGAGGGTGTCGGTCTCAGGTTGGGAGCGGGGCGTTAGGGGGCGTTAAAATATCCCTGACTCAGTCAGTGTTCTCAGTTTCTTCTTCTCTTTCTACGCTGAGTAGAGAGTAAAATCGCAGTTTTTGCCACCCCCTTCAAGTGGCGCCCAGGGTATATCCCCTTCCTGCCGTATTCCATAGGTAGGTCACTGATTTCGGAAAAAAGCAGGAACGGCGACAAAAGGTAGTTTTGGACGGCGGGAGATTTTTGATGAGAGCAGTCATTCAATCTGGGGATACGGCGTCCCGGGCTCCCATGCAGAGCCGCCACTGAAGGCAGTTAGCGTTTGCATTAGAGAGTAGGCTATATATAGAGACGTCTTGCGCTTTGAAAATGCAACTCATCAACTGGTTTCAGTGAAAGCAATCTGCAATGGAGAAAGGAAACTTCTTCGTACGTCATGGGCTAAAGATGCTCATTGTGATTGTTCTTCTAATTCACCTGGGCGAAATGTGCCCAGGTAAGAAAGAATTTTACCATTAAACGCAATTTAGGAAGATCTTGAATACCTCACCCTTCGATTTGAATTAAAGCATGGTGTATCATTTTCTCGATGCCAATGCCGAGATAAGCACGCTTGCAAGTTGCTATATCATGCCTACCAATGTTATCGCTGAAATGATTACATTTCAAGTCACATCTCAATTTTAATTATCCTTTTTATAACCATAATATGCTCTCAAATTCTTGCATGGAACAACTACTAATCTTCATAGAACTCTTAAATTAATTTATTATCTTCTTCGTATTAAATTGCTATACAGACTCATTCATTCATTCATTCATTCATTCATTCATTCATTCTTCTCCATGGGTGCAATATCCGTCTGTGTCTATTGCATTTTGAGTTCGCCTTCTCCATTCGTCTTTGTCTTGTGTGGCTTTGAAAGTTTCATATATGTCCATGCCACATCATTCCTTAAAATTGTCTATTCTCATTAACGCGATTCAGTATATTATTCAGTTGTACTTGGATTTTATCGATTGCAGACGAAAGCGATCGTATATCCTTGTTGACTGTCTCCAATCTGTGGTCGTACTCCTCAAGACGTCTCTGAATACCTTCGTCAGATTCTCCCACGGAAGCAGCGCAGCTGGAAACCATGCTTTGCCCAGCCACAGGAACTGTGTTACACGAAAGCACACAATAAACGGATACGAATATAAACCAAAACATATTTTCATTGGAAATATAATGCAGATGGCAATTTGCTTTAGAACTAAAGACTTGCTCTCTTGACACTAACGAACCAACTCTGGCAAAGTCAAGAAGTCGAATGCTTAGCACGCTTTTATGACATTGGCTAATTAAGAAGAATTCGTTCCTTGTATGCAACTGATTACTGTCATAGATGGTCTACGAACAAGGAAATGTGATAATTACTTTCCACAAAATGACTACGAGAATAGTCCGTTTATTGTGCACAGTTTTAGAGTATTTGTGCCGACACATAACAGGATTTTCTCTATCTATGCCTAGGACCGGACTAAGCTTTCGTAGGTCCGTTTTACAAATAAATTTACAGGTCCCCCAATTGCGATGCCCGCGCAAAAATTACTTTAAAATACGAAATAATTATATGGCTTTATTTCTAATCGTTGCAAAAGCGCCTTTGTCTAATTGTACTGTTTGGTTCAGATTTCTAGCTTTCCATGTCCCTGCATACTCATATACACTATGCATTTTTTAATATCTAGGATTTGCAGTATTTGTGTCTTTTCCCAATAGCTGACTTCTCGTTCGTGCCCTGGGTCACTGTCCAACATGAATCGCGGTCCTTGTTGATCAAGGCTTTGTGCTCATTCAGCTTCTGTGGTCTGTGTTTCCATGCGGTGACCAGTGCTCTCGTGGTTTGCGTATTGGGTTTGTTTCCCTTTGTCTTCAAACTAGCTGTTTAACCCACATTTGTGTGTCAATCCTCACCCGTTCGCTTCACTGTAATATTCCACTCGACCAGTGATTGAACATCCCGTTACAGTTATTTATGATATATCGGCGATTATCAAACCTTTTAAGATTTTTTACGAAATTTGGTGATGACACTCGGACCTAGGCTACAGTACTTGTATTGTCAATCAATTGTTCATTCAGAAAATTGCAAATCTTAGTCATCAAAAATGAGAGAAAAGGAGAGAGATATTGACTTTTTTGAAAATTATCTTTTTAAATTTTTTGCAAAGAATATACCTTTGTTGTGCGTCTTAAAAATTCTATGAGTATGGCAAATCGCTTAACCGCCAGGTGGAATATGAACCCATTATCGAAGAGATTCCCTATTGTTAGGGGAGTTTCAGAGCAAAATGATCACGATGATGATGCGTTATTGCGAAATAAGATTAACTTTTACACGTACAATAGGCCATGGTTTCCTAAACTTTTTGAAATGCGACCCACTTCTCCGGCTTTGTAACATGCCGCGACCCTCCAAACTTATTGTCAAATAAAATTGGATAAAACACTAATCATTTTAATATAAGCCTTGCGTGGAGTATTGCAGGCATACAAATTTTTTAAAACCTAAGCATACTTGCAACTTTCAAGGCTTGTGACATTGTGGTATTGGTTAGAAAATGACACTTTTGAATCCGCCGAGAGGGGGCATGGGCAAATGCACAGGGCCCGGCGACCTGTTGGGGACCCGGGCAGGTCATGTTTTAACATCCTGAAAAAGACTTGCAAGCAAAAAGGTCATCACCAGTGTTTCACACTTGTTAGGGGCACGTGACTGCACTTCTGCACAGGGGGCCAGAATTTCTCTCAGCGGGACTGTCCCGCGACCCATTAGACTGAACCCTGCGACCCACTTTCGGATCGCAACCCAAAGTTTGGGAAACACTGCCCTAGGTCAAGCATGAAGATGTTTTGTAGTAGGCCTATATTATCATGACGATTTACAGGTACATAGCTCTGTAACATAGCTAAAAACCAAAATCAAAGCGCTTTGACAACGCTGACATGTCAATGAAGGTCGAAAGGTGGCGATGGCGGTGGCCTACTATGTGTAAACAATATGTGCCATGTATAAACAAAACAGAGAAATGTTTTCACAGTCCTTTTCTATTGATTAGTCTTCAAGGTTTTTGACAAAGCAAATACATTTTGAAATTCACGGGAGCAAACTTTTGAGATTTGCTAATTTTCTAAATTGTGAAAGATTTTATTTGAATCATTGACGTTTGATTTATTGTCTGCTTTCCATATAATTCAGTTTTTCAGCTGCTTCTCGATTTTCGGATTTCAACTATGACAGAGACAAAACGAAAGCTTTCATTATCAGTATGAAGATCTTGAAAGGGAAACAAACGAGTATACGATTTTCTAGTCTTAGTTTCACGCCTGTCTTTGTGGCTCAATTAAAATAATATATCGACAACAGTCAATTATCACCAATAAAAAATCAGCTTTTTAAAACATCTTGTGTATGCGGGTGTGTATTCGTACGCATCTGTGTAAGAGTGCATATGCACAGGGCATATGCACGTGTCCATATGTGTGTGTGTGTCCATGTGTGTGTGCATGTGTGCATAAAAGAGGATTCATTGAGCAGCACTAAAGTTTCTCTTTCCATAAAAGCTGATAGCATCGTTAAATTTGTAAACAAACGGCGACTGGGCTTTTTTTCATCTCTAGATCTGCGTTGTTTTCTCTTTCGAAGCTGTTTTGTCTTAATGATGTAAATTGGTAATTATCAGTAAAATTATTGTCATGTGAGAAATTATGACCATTTACTTTAAATTACACTGTACAGTATATCAATTGGTAATTATTTAAAAACTGATGTTTTCTGAGAAACAATTATATGTGCTTTTAAATTATGTTATTTTGTAATGTAATTATCTAAACAATTTTCTGTATGAACCATGCGCAGACCCATGAATTCACTCCGATTGGCCCTGGGACAGCAATGGGTCCGAGGCCCCTTGAAAGTTTTATTCATCGTCTGCAAGTTTCTGGTCATGTTTTTGCAAAGAACCAAAAAAAGCTTCCATTAATCGCCTGGAATTTCTCGCCTGAACGTCCGTTTGCGGTTTGAAGTGCAAAAGATTGACGTTGAAGCTGAACCTGAGTCACCTGCAATTTCTCGCCTAACCCAGACGTTTTTCGGCCATTGAGTGAAGTCATCTTCCTTCAAACAATCGCCCAGCGAGAGGCAAAATGATGTAGCCTACAGTGTAAATGAATCAAAAGTGCTCTTATCAACATGAATAATAACAGCAACAATATAAATGCTTCTACTACTATTACTACTACTACTACTACTACTACTACTACTACTACTACTACTACTACTACTACTACTACTACTACTACTACTACTAACAACAACAACAACAAAAACAACAATTATCCAGTGCTTCGGCAGTGAGCCAATTATTATTAACGAACCTCTATAGCGCAATTTTAATAACGCACTTGGCATCAGTCAATGATCATCATCGCTACCACGTAGATTCGTAATCCTGCACTGTCAAATCCAATAAATCATTGCGATTTCCCGGTCTTATTATGGATTGACCCGCAATAACTGAGAGCATTATTTCGTCTAAAATCGACAGTTTCCGTAGTTAAAAAATCAGTAATAATTTGTTAATTTTGTGGAACAGCTGTATATGAATAGCAAATGAATGAACATTAGGTATGGCAATTATACTTATGACAGTGCGGTAGTCAGATATATAGGTAGGTCTACAGATGGAAATCCATCAGACTAGTTAGGGGCCGTCCATAAATGACGTCACGCGATTTTGGCAGTTTTTGACCCCTCACCCTCGTCACAAGTCATCACAAAAGGCAGACCCCTTAAAAATGACGTACACGTAACAACGCGTTAACCTCCCTCGTCATTCTAATGTCAAAATTAATGTTTCAATTCTATTATTTCTTGAATGAAGCGGGTATTGTAATGAATTCGTTAAAAATACTCATTATAGTTAACTATCTTCTTGCGGAAGACCGCTTCTTCAGGACTTTTTCCGGTGGTTATATCCGCACGGAGAAACTCCTACTACCAACTCGCGGACTTTCGACATCATCTTCCGCTCCTCGTTGACATGTCAATGGGGCTACAGTCTTCCTTGAAGGACCGCTTCTAAAGGACTTTGGACCGGACTTCTTCACGGCAGCAAAGTTCTTGCCATCATCACAGCGGATTTTAACATCGCCACCTTCTGACCTTCATTGACATGTCAGCGGTGTCAAAGCGCTTTTGATTTTGGATTTTAAACCATGCGTACAGCGCTATATAAAATGTCTTTCTTCTTTAAGTTCTCTGCCCGGAAGCAGGTCCTGGTTCCCATTGGCGCCATCTATCTCTGTCAGCAGCTTGGGTCTTTAATCCTTTGTATCCGTCTTTTGGCATCATCCAGTGCAGTAGTGATGTACGTGGTCTTCCTCTGTTTATTCCCCATGTGCCCTTCCAGTATTGTTTTGAACAACGATTCTCCTCTTAAAATGTGGCCCATCCAGTTCCTTTTGCCTTTGTTTTATTGTTTGTATTATTGCATTTTCTCTTCCACGATATCTAGGACTTCTTTATTGGATATATGTTGAGTCCAGCTTATTCTTTCCATTCGCCTCCATATCCACATCTCGAACGCCTCCAGTCTTCTGATGTCGTCTTTCTCATCGTCCATGTCTCTGAGCCATATAACACCACACTCCATATCAGTGTTTTAATCATTCTCTTCTTTAGCCCTTTATCGAGATTACTCCTCATTATTTCCTTCCTTTGGTAGAATGCTTCCTTTCCCATTGCAATTCTCCTTCTTATTTTCAGCTTTGACATCTGGCATCTTCCGTGATAAGGCTGCCAAGGTAGCAGAATTGTTTCACTTGTTCTACCTTCTGTCCATAGATTGTGATGTTTGCCTCCTTTCCTTGCTCTTTACTGATGACCATCACTTTCGTCTTTTTGATGTTAATCCTCATACCATATTCTTCGGATACGAAGGCCAGTCTATCCATGATGTTTTGTAAGGCTTTTTCTTTGTTTGCTAACATAGCCTGATCGTCTGCAAATCGCAATGCTGGTACCAATACTCCTCCTACTTTGATTCCTTCATCCAACTCCTCTAGTGCTTCTTTGATCAGTTCTTCGATGTATATATTGAATAGCAGTGGTGACAGCGGGCATCCCTGTCTTACCCTCTTCCAATCTTTCCGGTTCTGTCATGTCTCCTTCTATTCTTATTCTCACTGCTTGTCCCATGTAGAGATTACTGATTAAATTGTCTTTCTCTCCAATCCACTCCAAGTCTTCGCAATGCCCTCATTAACTTAACCCAGTCCACTCTATCAAAGGCCTTCTCATAGTCTACACAAAGCATATGTAGACATCCTTGCCATGTTGTATACTTCTTTCACTTAGTACTCTTAAAGATCCAATGGCATCCCTAGTCCCCATTCCTCTTCTAAATCCAAATTGATCATTGCCAAGGAAGTGGATGCTATCAACTTTTGCCTGTATTCTTTGGTGAGAATTTTCAGAACAATTTTGGCTGCATGACTAACCAAGCTGATCATTCTAAATTCCTCACAATTTACTGCATTCAATTTCTTCTCTACAGGAATCATAACTGTCTGTAGGAAGTCTTCTGGCCATATCCCAGTTGCATAAATGTCACGACAAATTTGATATAGTACCTTCCTTCCCTTCTCTCCGAGTGATTTTAGCATTTCACTGGGTATGTTGTCAACTCCTTCTGCCTTGTTGTTTTCCATTTCTTCTATGGCCTTTGTTATTTCTTCTTCTATTATGTCTGGTCCTTTATCCTCCAGCTCTTCATTATATTCTTTTTCACCTAGGTCTATGGGTCTATTATCTTTCATGTAAAGCTCTTTCAATGTACTCTTTCCACCTTTTTCTTCACAGTTTCATGATCAGTTAACAGTTTTCCTTCTTTATCTTTAATTGTATTACCACTTCCTCCTCTTCCTGATTTCTTTGTCAGTCTTTTTACCCTTTTATATACTTGATCATATCTTCCTCTACATTGCATGTCTTCTATTTCTTTGCACTGTTCCTCCCACCATTTCTCTCTTGCACTGTCTGTTGTTTTCCGTAATTTATTATTTAGTCTTCTGTATTCCTTCTTTGCTTATATAAAATGTCTTGGATAATAATAATAATAATAATAATAATAATAATAATAATAATATAGTTATTATAGTTGAAAAAAATGAATTATAAATGTAAATACGTTCAAATTTGCAGTAACATAGCATTACGCTATTAATAGCAATATTTAGTATTATGTGAAATCACATTTCTACAACCCCTATCCCCGTCGTCGCACGTCGTCACAAATGTTTGAACCCCTCCCCTAAGTGTGTGACGTCATTTCTGAATGGTTCATTAGGTCACTACATAAATAGATATTCGCCACCGAGGAATCACCCTTCAAACGACACGACAGTCACTGTTAGGACAGCATAACCATTAACCATTATCGATAATGAAAAGCACTGAAGTGTGAAGTGTTTGAATTTACAAAAAGAACAGTTCTATAGAGCTAATAGGAGACATCCATAAAGTACGTCACGCTAGAGGAGGAGAGGTGCATAAGAATGTGTGACAGTTTGTGATAGGATGAGGGGTAAGGACCAAAATGACTTCACGCTTTCAGTACAGGGTTTAATCTAGGCCGTTTCCGGGAGGAATTGCCCTATCCTTCCGGAAATGTCAAATCCCCGAAAATTTGGGCATACTATATCAACTAATAGCGCTCCCCCAGCCTCTAGCTGACTCTTCCCCCGGCATTGTCACTTCCCCCGGAGTACAGAAGTCTAGATTAAACACTGTTTCAGTATAAATAAAACTCTATATATACGTGATACTATGGCTGTTCATAAATGACGCCAAGCACTTAGGGGGAGAGAGGTCACACATTTGTGACGATATGTGACGACGGGGTGAGGGAGGTTTCCAAAAATGTAACGTCACGTGATACTAAATATTTTTTATTGATGACGCAATGGTAGGTTACCGCAAAGTTGAACGTATTTTGTACTTATACACTTCATTTTAAAAACAGAATTTGAAACAGTTTCTGAATATTGTTTCAACAATAATAATGAATATTTTCAAACGAAACACAATTTTGACATTTGAAAGATGACAGGATGACTGAGGGGTTAACGCATTGTGACGTCATATTTGAGGGTTCTGACTTTTTGTGACGAGGGGAAGGGGAGGGGGGGGGGGTAAAAAAGCTGGCAAAATCGCGTGACGTCATTTATGGACGGTCACTAGGAGGAATAGTAAGAGACGCTCTTAACTGCTCATTAGTACTATTTTGACAGAGATACATAAAATTTCAGGTCCAAAGTATTATTCGTTAGCATTGTCTAGGAAGTTGAAAATCCGCCTTGCTGCTGAAAATTGAACGAGAGACTCAAATATATTAACGTTATCTACCTCTTTTCATGGGCGTCAATTTCATTTCGAACATCATAACGAACATTAGACGCGTGTTTCATCAGTATGGTTTATTCAATGGTCTTATCGTATCCCGTGCCGGTTGCCCATACTTAGAATGGTACGCCTAACTTTACGGGGATTTCCAACTGTCTCATACAGTAATTAATGTAAAACAGGTAATTTAAGTTGAAAACAAGACATTTAATATATATTCGGCGTGTGTTAGAAAAAAGTTACTGACCTTTTCAATATCTTCGCGATTCAATTCATAGTCCCTGGTGGGTGGGATATGACCTGCGACCGCCAGTTGGATAGCCTACTCCTGGTTTAACGTGTTATCCAACTCACCCGCTTCAATCGTCGACGTTCATAGATAAATTTATCTTATCACTTTTTAACAGGCACCAAGGAGTCTGTATTTAGCATTCAGCACTGTCGACACAGCTGTAGGAATGATGTACCACTGCCGATCATTAATAACACAAAAATTGTAGACAGAAGGTCAACATTTTCGCAGATTTTCAGGATTTTACATTAGCAATAATAATAATAATAATAATAATAATAATAATAATAATAATATAATAATAATAATAATAATAATAATAATAATAATAACAATAATAATAATAATAGTCAACTTGGCAATTTTCCCTTAGTTTCTTCATTCTTTGTCATCTTGCCTAATCCTATATTTAGAGCTTTGACATTGCTGTCCTTTGAAAGAAATTAAGCAAGAAATTCGAAGAGTTAGGGACTAATCAGCGTCTTGGTGAGCAAATCTTCAACATACTCGCAGTCGTTGAGTTCTTGTTATCTAAAGTGTTGTTGGACCAGAATTTTCAACCGAAGCGCTTATTTTTGCCTCGAAGTCATTTGAGCACTTTGTCGTCAAATGCGATACTTTTCTCTACAAAACAATTGTCTATCATAGGCGACAGTACTTTTCCGTCTGCTACTCGCCAGAGCCGTCGCTAGAGTATTCGGCGCCCGAGGCAAAGTATGCATTTTCCGCCCCTAAAAGTATAAAAACCGGTAATGACCTTTAACGCTCCTCATACTTTTCACGACGTTGCAGGAGTATAGTGGTGAAAGAATGAAAGAAGTTGCGTGCAGAATGGCCTTTTTCCTTGTCCGGCGTCCCCCACCAGGACGGACGGCGCCCCGAGCAGCTTTACCCTTCCCCCACCCGCCTCCTAGCCAGGGTTTAATCTAGGTCGTTTCCGGGGAGAAATTGCCCTTTCCCCCGGAAATTTCAAATTCCCGCCGGAAAGTTTGGCATACTACATCAACTAACAGCAGAAAACTAACTAGCAGAATTCCCTCCCGGTGTTGTCAGTCCCCCCTCCCCCCGGAGTCCAGGACTCTAGATTAAACACTGCCCCTATAGCTTCGACTCTGATACCAGCTTATCTTTGGAAGTTGCGTCGCAAGACAACACAAGTCCTTGAAAAAACTGCAAACGCACATCTTGAATATTTGGGACCGTCCATAAAGTACGTCACGCTCGATGGAGTCGAAGTAAGTGTAGCAGTCTGTGACAGGAGAAGGGGTCAAGGACCAGCGTGCCGTCACGCCTTCTGTATAAATAAAACCTTAATTTTGGTACATTCTATTATTCTAACGCAATATTTCGTTCGTCAATTAACTACGGTGGATGACTGTGACGATCATAAACAATAATTTTACGATATGCAATTTCTTTAACCTTTTGAATTTAGCGAATATTTTCCAATATTCGCGACAAAAACTAATTATAAAATACCATATATTTATAATTTTTTGATTTCTATTAGGTCTTATAGAATCTTACAAATATATACTTATGATGCAGTTATAGAAAGGTATGTAATTTAATAGCTTAGACGCGATTAAAAATGGCTTAGCCAAAATTCTTAAATGAATTAGATTCAAGATGGAATTAATATATTAACAAAAATTATGTTTTCACTAAACCAATCAGAGAAAATAAATCATGTAAGCGAAGCGAAATAATTAGCAATCATATTCAATTAAAGCCTAATATTTCGTCATTCGAAAGATGGCGAAAGTATCAATCACCACTGTCGTACAGCGCAAAGATCACTTTTGCTTAGACATATTTAACGATAGGTTATAAAGTGCCCCCCTGGCCCCCCGGTGGAGCCGCCACTGCTCACTAATCCTCAACACACACATTCACTACATGAACTCACTAACATAAAATTAGACTACCTCTTTCCAATGCACACACTTCATTCCTCTATCATAGACATAGTTGCACTAACTGAAACCTGGGTTTCTCCGTCTACTACTTCATGTCAACTGATTGAGGTAACCCCACCTGGCTTCTCCCTCCTAAGTTTTCCTCGTTCAAAAAAGTCCACCAATTGCTCTAGTAATTTAGGTAGAGGCACCGCTTTCCTTATTCGCGATCATATACAAATTAGCAACACCTCATCAATTAATTTCTCCTCATTTGAATGTTCATCTGTCACTCTCAATCTTCCTCTCTCAAAACTAACTATTTTTAACATTTACTGCCCCCCCCCCATCATCATCAAAATATTCAACCTCATTCATGACATTCCTGTTTTCGATGTGTTCTTCACATCAAAGGGACCTGAAATTGAGTTGTTTCATCGCCTGAAATCTCAATGGGAATTTTTTGACAAATCAAAGTTCGATCCCCTTGACAGTGCTGCTGCTGGCGCGGGTTGTCTGACTGCATCTGAGAAAAACCTCATGAGCTTATGTCGTATGCAACATACAACAGCATCTACTGTACTGCATAGATATATATATATATATATATATATATATATATATATATATATATATATATATATAATGCCCTCGGTACTTCATTCCCGAGGACTTATGACAAAAATTGTCCGGAGACATATAGAAATAGTGTGCTACTAATTCTCGTCCAGTTCGAGGTGTGGAAAAGAACCTCGGAAGGCGGAAGTACAATTATATATATATATATATATATATATATATATATATATATATATATATATATATATATATATATATATATATATATATATATATATATATATATATGGTACACATATATGGTACACATGATCCGTAAAAACAAACAGATAATAACAAGTATGCAACTCTATAGCGCCATTTCTAATGCACAAATGCATCAGTCGATGGCACAGATGTTAAAAACTGTTGTTATGGCCTACATTGTTCAAAGTTTTTGTTTTTTTTGTTTTTTTATAATTACTGCCTCTATTTTTGTGAGAATTTCTCAGTTACATGATGTCATGTGAGGTCAGAAATTACAAGAGACATTCATTAATTTGCATCATAAGTTGTTCTCAGTATTCCATAACAGGGAAGTTAGCAGAGTGGTAACAACATTGGACGATGGAACAGAAGGTCTCGAGTTCGGTACCCGTAGGAGCCTTAAGGTCCACTCAGCGTTACACGCTAGAGGACGGTAGTAACAGTGAAGAGCAGTGTTAAGCTGCGAGGTAAAACGTGGATTTGGAGAAGTAATACCCCAGATTAATGGCCTATACCACCTACATCGCTGATTGCCTAGACCGGAAATATGATTATGATTATTATTATTATTATTATTATTATTATTATTATTATTATTATTATTAAAGTTAAGATTATTGTGGTAACTAATCCGGAAGGACTACGTGAACACATTACAGTGTCAAAAACAGATTCATAACTAGTTCGAAATAGCCAGGTCTTTAAGTGCTTCTTAAACGTATCTAGTGATGGTGAGAGTTGAATGGCCAGTGGTAGACCATTCCAGACCCGTGGTGCTGCCACGGGGAAAGCGCGATCACCCACGGTGGAAAGACGCATTCGCGGGACGAGTAGCGCTGCAGTGGAGGCCGATATCAGACGCTGTCGACCATCGAGATCTGAGACACGATGCAGTTCTGTCTTTAGGTATGCTGGGCCCAAGCCATGCAGACACCGGAACACCAGCAACGCCAGTTTGTATTTGATACGTTCTGGCGCTGAAAGCCAGTGTAAGTCTACCAGTAGAGGTGTTATGTGATCACTCCGTCCAGATAGACGAATCAAACGCGCGGCAGCGTTCAGCATTGTCTGAAGCAGTGGCGGCTCCACCGGCGGGCCAGAGGGCCTGTGCCCCCTAGTGAGTGCCTGCCCCCAGTGGCCCCTCTGTTGGGACCCTACACTTAATGATACATACATTAAACAACAAATGGTTGGCCCCCATGATTAGAAGTTGCCCCCCAACGCCCCCACTTGCCAAATCCTGGAGCCGCCACTGGTCTGAAGACGATTGAGGAGATAACTAGGAGTCCCTGCGAGGGTGGCGTTGCCATAGTCCAGTCTTGTCAGCACTAAAGCACTGACCAGCGACTTAAGGACTGTAGTGGAGACGGATCGTCGGATACTCCGTATCAATCGTAGAGCAGCGAAACATCCGGCGACGGTATTGGCCACGTGTTGCTTCATCGATACAGTACGGTCTAAGTAGATGCCTAGATTCCGAACCGAGGTAGTCGGCTGCAGCTCCAGATCGTCAATACGAACACACGCAGTGGGTAAGAGGTGCTGCTGCCGGTCCGTAGCGATCCATAGAACTTCCGTCTTGGCAGCATTAAGCTGGAGTCGATTGATCTCAGCCATGCAGTTTGTCATCTCTGCAATGCACATTGTCACCATTGCTGCAGTTGTTGGGTGGCGGCTGGCGTGCAGCCCCCATAAATCTGTGTGTCATCAGCGTAGAGATGTGCCCGTAGTCCGTATTTTTGAGCTATGCCAACCAGGCCAGCCACACATAGAGAGCGAAACAGTGAAATACAGTAATTGCAGTATTCTGTTAACTTCTCTTTTATCCTAATTCAATTATGTGAGTACAATTATTGCAGCACGTGGTTTACTTTCTCTTTGACCCTAGTTTACGTGCCGCAAATTGCAGCTTATATTGAACCCATCATAAATATCACACTGCTTAAAAGTCAATGAAAGATCCAGTTAGTAAATGCGGTTGATAAGACCAAAAACGAAACCGCTCTCTCCTCCTCTCAGTCGTCAACTGGGTGGTGTAAATATCAAATACTTATTAGGCCATATTTATGGTTCGAGATACGCCTCTGCAAATAAACGGGGGTGTTATTTAGCGCGATTATAGGAGGACTTGTTCGTCATCCTAAGTCTAGTTTCACTGGAGGTTGCAGGGATGACATGAACACAAGATTTCAAAAGAAAGATGACCGAGCATTCCAACTAATGTGACCAGGGCCGGAGCGACCCACTCCGCGAGCTCCGCGAGGCAGGGGGGCGCACGCTTTTGAGGGGCGCCAAATTTCCGAAGTGATCAATTATTGTGATGACGCTCTGTTAAGTCTTTAGCACAAATGATCAGCTACTTCAACCTACTATACTGTTCTTTGCATAGAATTGAACTATAATACATATATTATTTAAACAAGACGAGCAGAAGGCTTACGAATTTTTATGAACCGGCGCCTAGTTAGGCTATTTGTCTCACGTGACCTGACTGCTTTTATGAATATTCATTTCTACGCGCGGTAGCACGGGTATCTCTTTGTTAAAGAAGTTAGAATATTGTGTTCAAATTTACGTAATCCTTGATTACTTGGTATATTAAATTGAGACGAACACTTGGCATTTGTACTCCTTTTGTTTTGACAGTTTTGTCATCCGGAAACCGCCGTCACGCCGTACCCTGGACGTTTAGGTTAACTTAAACAAAGACGATGGCTAGATTTTGACCGTTCACTCGAATGCAAGATATGATTGGGAGAGAGATATTATCTCTCAGTAGTAATTACTAATTGCGTGAATTTACTGTGATTAAGTAAACGAATTCAACTACATTATGTAATAAGGTTACATAATTTTTTCTAGACATATAAAGAAATATTCAAAGTAGGGGAGGACTGGGGAGGACGGGGTATTTTCGGCCAGCGGGGAATTTCGGCCATGTCCATTCTTCGCCATCAACCGACAAGAGCGCAAAAATAAATTACTGATACCTCCCTTTAGGCCTATTAGAGTAATCATTTCTAAATTGCGATTATTAATATGGATTCCAAAAAGACTCTCCGATGCAGCAAATAGAAAGCGAAAGGCAGCTACTGTTGAAATTGCCTGGATCTGGAGGTCCTTTTAACAGATAATTAAAAAGATGTAACAGGATTAGAATTATTTTCGGAAATCTCATCATTTAGAGTTTTATTTAAATCGGAGTCTAACCAGTTTCTTAATCCACGCGAAACTCTAAAGTTTAGTCATTTAGACCATCTAACTTTCCCCAACATGACCATTGCTTTACGGATTTTGCTTACACTTCCTGTCAGTGTGGTCAGTAGAAAACCATCATTTTCCAGATTAAAATTAATAAGAATCTATTGAGATCAACCATCGCTCATGAAAGACTTTTGGGCCAGGCCCTAGTTGCATTAGAAAATGATGTATGTTCTAATTTGGACATACTGTAACTGAACTAAAGAGAGATTTGCTAACATGAAAGCCAGCAGTTGTTGTAGTAGCTACATTTTTTCTCTGTAAGATAAAGATATTGTATTATTATTATTATTATTATTATTATTATTATTATTATTATTATTATTATTATTATTATTATTATTACTACTACTACTACTACTACTACTATACTACTACTACTACTACTACTACTACTACTACTACTACTACTACTACTACTACTACTAGGCCTACTACTACTATTATTAGGCTATTATTATTATATTGTATTATAACGAAGAAGTCCGTTATGTGCGCAGATCGTTTAGAAGATTGTTTATATTGAGTTCATATTGCCAATAGATTTATGAAGTTAAGGTGTGTCCGCGAGGAAACAGCCTGTCACTGCCGGGGGCGCCAAATACGAAGTTGCAGGGGGGCGCCCGATTGGCTGGCTCCGGCCCTGAATGTGACATATGCACGAAAAAAATCAGGTAACTTACAGATACGTGCTTGATTCTAAGGCAATTAATCTCTTCGAACATTTTGATTTATCAGTACCATATCCTGCAGTTACAATGGCCATTCAGAATTTTCTAGGGCCAGGGTATGCACATAGACTTTAATATCACAAGACAGAGTCCATGATATCAGAAAGGACGCCAGATTTCCACCATTTTACATGGAAAGGGGGAATCTAATGCATATTTAAAATCTATGAATACGCAGAGCGTTGTATTTTAATTTAAGTATCGTTTAAATCATTTTTATTTAGCCTAATATATTTTCGCACTCAGAATTACAGTTTGCATATCTAATATATTTAACTTATTAGCATAATTTCACAGCTATTTTCCCAGATATATGTAATTTGTTGTTAAATTTGTTAGCAATTATATATTCAAATGATGTTACTGCAGTAGTGGCATTGCCAGGATTTCAGAATATGGGGTTGAGGGCGCTTTGACGTTTTCCGGTCAAAAAGTCTTGATGATAAAAAAGGTATTCGTCTCAAACGCTTTGATGTCTTGTGCATTTTCCTCGATTCAATGCTACCCCAGTGGCGTCATTTCACACTTTTCTTGGGGCGGGGGCGAGAAATTTTTCAATAATTTTTTGAGTTTGCAAAAAGTTGACTACCTTTTTTTGCTTGTCAGTCCTTTTTTACTTTTTTTTACGATTAGTTACTTCAGATTACCTCGAGATCAAGCACTCCTTTATTCCTTTACGCCTTTAGGGGCTGCTGACCTTTTTTGCCCCCCCCAATTATGCAAGTCACATCCCTGTTTTTTTTGTTTTTTTGCACATTAATACATTAGAAATTAATATTTTCAATTCCTTGGGGGTCTAGCCCCCCAGCCTCTCCCAAATGACGCCTCTGTGCTACCCTTGCCCTCAGATACTCATCTGCTTTGAACGAATTCTACGACCGGTCCCGGTTCGAATAGGGGGCTCGCCCGTGTCCCCGTTGCTACACTGTACATCAATGTACTGCAGAGATCGAGGCCTGGTTCAATAATATTGATAACATAAGGCTGAATTTATGGAAAACCCCATTCCTCCTTCTTTGACTGGCTTAGCGACAAGTCTTCTCGTACATCCTCTACCTTCTCCTCTGAGGATTGTCACTCGTTTATTGACAGGAAAGTCACAGACATCCGTGACCGAACGGCGGATGCAGGTCCTGCCGTGTTTTACATACACACCGGACCTTCTTTATCAGAGTTCTCGGCGTCAACGGTAGCGGACGTTCTAGCGTGCGTTAGGTCGTAACCAAACAGTGTCCATCGGACCCACTGCCAATGTGGCTCCTGAAAGATTCTATAGATACGCTAGCTCCGTTCCTGACGACGCTACTGTCTGCGTCCCTAGCGAGGGGCGAGTTTCCACCGCCGTGGAAACACGCTATCATCCGCCCGCATCTTAAGCAGTCAGACCTGGACCAAACCGATGTCACGAATTTCCGCCCGGTCGCCAAACTCCCGTTTCTGTCGAAGTTAATCGAGTGGATGGTGAACAGGCAACTCGTTGCGCATCTGGCTCAGAACGGACTCATGCCGAGTCACCAGCCGGCCTATCGGGAGGGCCATTCTACTGAAACAGCCCTCCTGAGGATCTTCAACGATATCGTAGACGCAATAGCCAACGGAGAACTAGCCCTTCTCTGTCTTCTCGACCTCTCCGCTGCATTCGACACGGTCGATCACGCTATTCTCACCCGTCGCTTTGAGCTATCCTATGGGGTCAACGGTCAAGCTCTATCCTGGCTTGGCGATTACCTCATGGAGAGATCGCAGTCGGGCAGTTGTGAGGGTACCTTGTCTGCCTCGCGTCCTGTACGCTGCGGGGTGCCTCAGGGATCAGCCCTGGGTCCTCTACTCTTCATACTCTACGTAGCGGATGTCGGTCGAATTCTGGACTCGTTCGGTCTCACCTCGCATGCGTACGCCGACGACGGTCAAGTCTACTCCTCCTGCCTACCCTTGGACACTGAATGAATGCGGACTCGCTTTATGGACTGCATTCAGAAAATCAAGCAGTGAACAGCAGCCAATCGTCTTGCACTAAACTCCGGCAAGACCGAGCTCCTTTGGATCAGAACACCAAGGAGGAATCATCTGATAAACCGCACACCGTTGTCGATTGGCTCCTCTGTCTCCATTGCCTGTCGGAAGGCTTTAGATCACTGAATTTGCTGTACTGCTTTTTCACGCCTGCTCCCCGGTCTCACTTGATTGTCGGAAAGTTCGTGAACGCTAAACTTTTTGTGTATTTTGAGAACGCCGAACAGCTAGATTCTCCGGACTTTTTTCGAGAATTTTGCTTTCGCTCTCGCGCCATTCGCTGTCTTCGTTCTTCTGGAGTATCGCCATTCATTCGCACTTCATTCATTGTCAGTTATTTAACGAGATTATCCAGACTTTGTTATAGCGTAGTCTACACATACAAATATGCTTATTACGATCGAGGAATTACGCGTACGCATCAGCTGGTTCAATTTTAATCCAAAAGAATAACGCCAGATGAACGACGCTTCAATATTGTAATGTACTGTAATGTAATGTAATTAGCTATTTATATTGCGCATAATCAATCAATGTTAGCAAGCGCATTACAATTAATGTCAATTATGTCAATTATTATATGCACAATTAAACAGATGTGTCTTCAAATGTTTACGGAAAGCGACGGGCGACTTTATGCTTCTTAGCGCTGGTGGAAGGGCGTTCTAGGCATGGGGCCTAGCGTACGAGAAGGCTCGTTGCCCCATGACTGTCCGAAGACGAGGTTTCTGGTATTGACTGGTAGAGGCTGATCGTAGGCCTGGTCTACCGATGGCGGTTGATGTTGGCCGGAGCAGATCGGCCAGATAGGTCGGACAAAGACCATTCCGTGCACAGAACATCAGCGTGCATAGTTTGTGTTGTATCCGTGACTGGACTGGAAGCCAATGAAGTTCACGAAGCGCCGGAGTGACGTGGTCTCGAGGTTTCAGGTCCAGCACCAGACGTGCAGCAGCATTTTGTACGCGCTGCAGGTTGGCCAGTGTAGACTTTGGAAGGCCGGCAAGAACGGAATTACAATAGTCTAGTCTAGACAGAACAAACGCAGAAACCAGTTGCGAGGAGACTTCTTTGCCAGCGATTCGACAAATCTGGCGGATACGTCGTATGTGATAGAAGCAGCTCTTGGCTAACTGTCCAACATGTTGCTTCATGGTCAATTCGTTGTCGAACAGTACTCCAAGATCTCTGACGACGGAAGAATATTGTACATATGTCTTTATTATAAATATACAGTTGCATTGTACATACTAAAAAATCACGCCACCTAGCCAAGCTCCACGCCACGTAAAAATTATGTATGCAAAAATCACGCCACTGTGACAATTTGTGACGCTGTACACGTAGTAATTATGTACATTAAAATCCCGTCACTTCCTCAAGCTCCGCACACCAACGCATCGTGTCGCTGTGCGCATTATGTAAATAATAACGCGATAATGAACACATGTAAATGAACATATGTATAGTATTTATTAAATTTAAAAAAATAGGTTTTGAGGTAAGGATTGAGTATATATATATGTATATATATATATATATATATATATATATATATAACGGGGATAGGATTGGGAGAGGAAGGGAGGTTTAGGAGGAGGAAAGTGGGTTTTACGGGGTTTTCGGTGCAGCGCTGTGTGGGTTTGGGAACAGGGGTTTGGGGCCGTTCGGGTAGGGCGGAGCAGAGATGGGTTGGGGCCGGGGCGATTGGGAGAGGGATGGGAAAGGGAAGGGGATCAGGGGTTTGGGGTATGTGGGGTAGGGCAGGGCGGGTATGGGTTGGAGCCGGGGCGATTGAGAGTGGGATTGGGGAAAGGGAAGGGAAACGGCTGGTTGGGCCGGTGGGATATGGCGGGGCGGGGATCGGTTGGGCTGGGGCGATTGGGAGAGGGATGGGAGAGGGAAGGAGACGGGGGTTTGGGACCTGTGGTGCAGGGCGGGGCTGGGCTGGGGATGGGCGAATGGGAGGGGTACAACGTGCAGGCAATCTGGACAATTCGTCAGGCTGCAATTACAGTGTAAGACGCTTCGTTAAACGCTCCGTTGATTATACAGTTTTGATTATACAATTTGGTTACCAATGGCAACAACGTCCTCCAACATCTGCCGTGTATTGTGACCGACAGACAGACAGGCAGGCAGACAGGCAGGCAGACAGACAGACAGACAGGCAGGCAGGCAGACAGAGAATTATATATATATATATATATATATATATATATATATATATATATATATATATTGCCCCTCTTCTGATCAATATTTCCCAGGTCACTAGTTCCCATAGCGGGGTTTGGGAAAGCCCCGGTCGCAGAAATTTAGTAATATTAGACATAGATGGTGAGCTCCAGTACATAATTTAAAGACCTTAATTTTGAGTTATTGCAGAGTGACCAAAAGCTGTAATAGAACAGCTGGGCCGGATCGTGAGTTTCTGGCAATCTAGGCAAGCGGGTCCATGGCCGCTCATGACCACGATTTAAAATATATATAAGCGCTATTAAGCAGGGCCGGCCTTAAGCCTGGGCAAACCGGGCCTTTGTCCAGGGCCCCGCCACTCTAGAGGCCCGCGCAAATTCTTCGAAGGGCCCCGCTTTTGTCGATGACATTTTTTGCTCCCTATCTCGCCTAGAGCCCAGCAAAACGTAAGACCGGCCCTGTATATAAGTATCTTAACCTGTGACAACATTTATCTGTGTTGCAAGTTAAACCATTTATACATCGTCATGGCCAGACAATAAAATTGACAGATCATTATACAGTGTGAAAGTAATCGTCAATGTGTTTATTTCAGTAGGCATACTCAGTAGAATTCAAATTCTTCCTATCTCGTCAGCTGAATGTGAGCGGGTTTTCTCGTTCATTAATACAAATGATACACCAGTTAGAAATCAACACGGTATTCATATCTTGTTTTTATGAAGTTTAAAGGCCACCACCAATACTGTTCAATCCTGCCAGTTGTGTTGAAAAATGGGTATGCGATGGGCGACATGCTGCCTCAGATGCGCCAACTGGCAAAAAACTGACAAGACATATGCGTCAATTCCTGCCATGGCAACTCTGTATTAATGTTAAATGTTAAATGATAGTTGCTTGAATTTAGTTGCAGATTTTCTATTGGTGCAACTTGCAGTTGCGCTATTTCTTATGTGGTTTAAATAAATGGTATGTGACATTTTATACAAATAAATTTGAAAATTAGAGCAAAGTACATGTAATGGTGGCGGGACACTACCCGCGCATTGCGCGAGTTCATTTTGACGTCCTTTGCGATCGTGTTGAACGCGTAGGAGCGATTTTCCACACAGGCAAAACTTAAGCCGCGCCTACAACAGTTGATGTAGCGCTGAAAAAATGGCAGACGAAGAATTCGTTGCTATTTGCGGAATGATGATTTTAACAACATGTATCATCGCATCGGTACCTGCTTTGTCGAAAGACAAGAAGTCATAGAAACCCAGAAAGGCTAGACTTTGGCCTTGGTCATGACCACGGCGATACATAAGTTGTCTTGATAATAATAATAATAATAATAATAATAATAATAATAATAATAATAATAATAATAAAATATACCGGTAAATAGAGAAGCGTTTAGCTTTCAAATTTATTTCACTCCATTTCGTTGCATTGCGTGTAGATTCATTGTGTAATATATACATTCATGATTCACGTAGGCCTACTGGTGTGGACTGGAGTTTTCCAGCAATCTCGAGCCATATCGGTTGCTTTTATCACTTTCTTTATACGTATCGCATGTGCTATCCCATTCCCATAAAATGGGATGCGCCGCATTTCATTCAATATATTTATATCAAATTTATATCAAATTCACTTTTTATAGCCATGATTAATTTTCTCTTGTCTTCTTCTTATTTCAAATTATTTGGGGGGTTGACCATAGATTTATTATTAATATATTAAAGTCTATGGTGCTGACGTTTCAATCGATGCCTGATTGGTTGAAAAGCCAAAATGAACGCGACCGAAACTCGGGTGAATGTGCAACCACAATAAGTCGTGCGCGGCGGCGTTGATTTTCTCCCCTCCGTGTGCTTGCACGCGATCAATGTATGCTAATGTCCCAGTCACCATTCGAAAGCAGCTTATCATTCAAGCATTGAAAGCGCTTTCGCAAAGGACGTCAAAATGAACTCGCGCAAAGCGCGCTAATGTCCCACCACCAAAATGTACATTAAACCATGCATTTCTCATGCCCCCCACTGCTTGTCAAGTCCCCACTGTCCGCCATTCTATGCAAGACGATTTATATAGCGCCGTAAACATGACGATGGTCAAAAACAAAAGCGCTTTACAGTCAACTAGATAAATTGTACGAGATCTTAAATAAGTACGTCTTAAGCATGCGAGCAAAGGTTCCAGCCGAGGTGGCCTTGGTCACGTCGTCCGGAAGCGCATTCCACAGGAGGGGGTTCCCGTGCGACACGATCTCTCTCCGAGCTTCACTGTTTTCAACGGAGGAGGAACGTGCAGTAGGGACCGACTGCTGGACCGAAGCTGCATGAGTCGGTCTGTCTGATCGCGTCTTCGGACCAGAGTCGACAAGTACTCCGGGCAGGAGGTGTCGTGCAGAGCTCGGAATGTCAGCCAGCAGCGTTTGTATATAATTCGCTCGGGCACCTTGAGCCAGTGTAGTTTATCCCTTAATAATGAAGTGACGTGATCATGCCACCTGGCGCCAAAGATCAAACGAGCCGATGCATTCAAGACTGATTGCATCTGGTTCAGCTGGTACGCAGGAAGACCTAGGAGGATACTGTTTGAGTAATCCAGTCGCGATAGGATGAACGAGCGAACCAGGTGGACAGTGGCCCGCGTCGAAATGTAACGGCGGATCTCACGGATGTGCCTCAGTTGGAGATAGCACCCCCGGATGATGTTGTTGAGGTGCCCAGCGAAGGAAAGCGAAGAGTCCAGCAGGACCCCAAGGAGGCGTGCTTCTGTCACCGGAACCACGGCCGCGTCACCGATCAGGAACGGAGTGCGACTGATCAAGTGACTCCTCCTCGGGGTGCTGAACCAGAGTAGCTCCGTCTTGCCCGGATTGAGAGCAAGGCGGTTAGTCGCAGTCCAGTTCATGATCGCCAGAATGCAGTCTTGTGCGCGCAGCCGCAGGTCGTCCGACTCTCCAGGTTTGCAGGAGGAGAAGACCTGGACGTCATCCGCATAGGCGTGTGAGGCCAGGCCGAAGGAATCGACAATTCTTCCAACGTCCGCTACATAGAGGACGAACAGGAGCGGGCCAAGGACCGAACCTTGGGGCACCCCGCATCGAACGGGACGCGGACTGGATCTGGAGCCTTTCCAGTTGACGACCTGTGATCTCCCTGCGAGGTAGTCGGAGATCCAGGACAGCGCTCGCCCATCGATCCCGTAGGATAATTCGAGCCGACGCACAAGGATGTCGTGATCGACGGTGTCGAAGGCCGCGGAAAGATCCAGGAGACCGAACAGTGCCAAGTCCCCGTCGGCAATCGCTTCAACGATGTAGTCGAAAATCCTCAGAAGGGCCGTTTCGGTAGAGTGACCCGCCCGGTAGGCTGACTGATGTTTGGGCATAAGGCCATTACGTACCAGGTACGAGACCAGCTGCCCATTGACCCATCGCTCAAGCAGCTTGGATAGGAAAGCGAGGTTGGCAACAGGTCGGTAGCTGGCGACGTCGGACGGATCAAGGCCGGGCCGCTTGAGGTGCGGCCGGGTGACGGCGCATTTCCATATCTGTGGGAACTCACAGTTCTCAAGAGAGGTCATCAGTAGGGTCGTCAGAAATGGGGCAAGTGTGTCGATGGCTTCCTTAAGAAGCCACATTGGCAAGGGATCCGACAAACACTGCTTATCGGGCGACGATTTCACCCACGCCGTGACATCTACGATCGTTGGTACGGAGAACGTCGAGAAGGAGGAGCCGGTGTGGAGATGGTAATCAGGGGGTCCTGCGTCGGCCGTTCTGTTCCGAATGCTCGTGGCCCTGCGATCTGTGTAGGAGTGAAAATCCTCAGCGGTGAATGAGGACAGTTCTCGAGAGGACCTGTCGACAACTCCTAGCAGGCACCCGAGATGTCTCCATGTTTCTTTGATGTCAGAGCTGGAGTCGATTGTGTTCCGCCAATATCGGCGACCCTTGGTTCGCACCAGACATCTGCTCTCCTTGAGCGCCGCTCGCCAGGAAGACTGCGCTCCGAGTTCGGCCTCTGTCCCAATAGACTTCCGGTATGCTCGCTCCAACCGTCGAGCCCGCCTCCGAGCCTGCCTGCACTCTCCATCATAAAAAGGTCGGTGCGGCCGGGATCGAACTGATAACTCGACAACCGGAGCGAGCTCGTCCAGTATATTGGTTATAACGGTCTGGTAGCAGGAAGCCAGGCTCGAGGCAGACTCATTATGGTCGACCGACATGCAGAGAGGTGACGCCTTTAGCCGCTCGATAAATAGGTCTAGGCTGAAATACTTCCAAGTTCTACGGCGTGTCTTAGTGTACACGGGGCTGCGAGTGGTGACAGGTAGAGTCCAGTGAACGAGTTTGTGGTCGGACAGCCCAACGTCGGCCACGGCAACATCGCCCAGGGCGCTGTCTTCAGACGCGATCACAACGTCTAACAGGCCGCCAAGGTCGTGGGTCGGCTCGCTGACATACTGTTCCAGATTGAAGGCGCAAATCAACTGTTCGAACCTCGTGCTCTCTGTATCTGTAGGGCGCTCCAGATGGATGTTCAGATCGCCGACTATGTTCGCCATGTTCCCTTTCAATGTCCCCTCTCACTGCTCCAGGTCACAAATCGCACCATGATTATATGCAACGTAATCTATTTGTGGATATATTATATTATACATATTCTTAATGATCGGAGATCTCACTTTTTGTTGCAATGAACATACTGTAGAATACAAGAATTACGCCTATTGCTGAAAAAAACGATATTGTAAACGGAGAGGCTTTGACATGGAGCATAATGCGAATAAAAGAAACTCATTTGCGCAGACCAATCTGACGATCCCTAGAAACGTCGCTATTGTTAGAGTAATATTAGAAATGAGAGATGATGACGGCGAAAGAGTCTTCGCTAACCTTTCAAACAATGCAGCAATTGCACCGATGATTGAAAGGCATTTATTTTTAAAAGCAGTTGAAAATGGCGACACTGAAACAGTCAAAACCTATCTGACTGCCATAGAATCCAATTCCGAAGCTTTATGTTGTTGTGCAGAGACCAATATTCCCAGTGATCATCACAAACATAATTCTGAGCAAGTGAAAATACAATCTCCCGAGGATGATCTAGATGAAGATCTCCCACCGAAGAGATTTAATAAAGGAAATTTTTACGGACGGTCTGATATGACGATCCTGTTTGGACAGACTGGTTTGATGACCGGAAACATCGCTGCTGTTCGTGAAATATTAGAACGGAGAGATACTGACGGCGACAGAGTCATCGCTAGAGAGCAAAACGAACAAACGGCTGGAGATGACATCGATTTTGTCATTGATCATCATGAACAAACGGAAATTGCAGTGATGAGTGAACAGAAATTATTGTTAGGAAAAGTTGAAAACGGTGACACTAAAACTGTCAAAAGTCGTCTCACTGCGAGAAATTCTAATCGTGAAGTTTTATATCTCCGTTCAGACACCGATATTCTAATTGATCATTATGAAACTAATTCTGTTCATATCGAAATACAATCTCATGAGGATGATCTAACTGAAGAACTCCCACCAAAGATATTTAAAAGGGGATTTGAAGCAGTGAAAGATTATATCACAACATCGCTCTGGTTCGAGGCTGTTGCTATCGCACAAAACAAATGTTACGACGAAATACTTAATCTGCTGTTTAATGATAAGCGTTTCATCCACGAATTCAATAAAGATGGGCAAACTATTCTTCATCAAGTTGTGGCCAAATACTTGACAACTGAACATGACACCGGGAAGTTGAAAGCAATTGAAATTTTGTTGCAATCCGGGAAATTCAGTGCAAACGCTTTCAATATGCGGAATGAGACAATTTTTGAATTCGTTTGTACAACAGAGCCGTGTCACGCCATCAAAGAAACACGCTACAGGCAAATATATGAACTTCTGCGGGTCTTTCTAAAATATGGATTTGATTTAAATGACAGAAACGAAAACGGAGAAACGTTCTTGATGTTTGCGTGCGAAAATCGACGCTATGACATTGTTCGCAGTTTGATAAAGTTAGCTTCACCTGAATTTGTTCTTGACATCGACGCAGTCGATAACTCTGGTGAAACGGCATCAATGAAAGCGAAAGTAAAAGATTTTTATGAAATTGTTTTGGCTTTGTTAAAATTTAAATTTTTATCAGCAGTTAAAGATGAAAATGAAGACATTGTCAAATCCATGATAGTCGAGTTTCGTAATACATTAGATTTCAATGTGAAATCCTGGAGACAGAATCCAGACCTTGATGACTTGTCGACAGAACAGATAATGTACAACGCGGATCAAACCATCGATAACAAATCGGTATCACAGAACACAAAACGGGAAACGAAATCTGATATATGGTTAGAGGCCATGTGTATCGCAATGGAAAACGATACAAAATATTCAGAAGAAATTCTAAAACTTCTTTTGGATTGTGACATTATTTTAACTCAAGAGATTGAAACAGGTCATTTCTCATTTGATCAGCTCATGCATGGAGGGGACATCGACGATGATAAGAAACTGCTTTTATTTGAACTGCTTTTAAAATCTGGAAAATTCAATGTGAACGATAGAGATGAATATGGAAGAACAGCGCTACATTGGGCTAAAGAGGAAAAATTAATTTCATTACTCATTCGTTATGGTGCAGATGTCAATAAAAAAGACAACGAGGGAAAGACACCGCTAATGACTATTTCAGTTTTGCGGACACTTTTGGAAAAGGCGGAAACTTTGATGAATCTGGACGCTGTGGATTGTAATGGTCGAACGGCCTTAATGCATGCGGTAATGTTTAATCGTTCTCGTGATGTTGAATTGCTCCTGAATAAAGGCGCATCAGTCAATTTATCCGATCACCTTGGGTTTACTGCCCTCCATCATGCTTTGCATGAAAACATTAATGACCATTTCAGATTTTCCCGAAATTCTCAAGAATTGAGGAAAATTAAAGAAATGACAATTTTACTCTATGCAGGAGAGCAAGGACACTGTGTCTTGAGAAATGGAGACTGGGTTGAGAAGAGAATGAAAATTGTTGACATTCTGTTGCAAAGATCAGATATAGATGTGAATGCCTTAAGCCTTGAAAAGTTTTCGCCATTGGATATAGCTGAAGGACAGATTCCTCAAATTCCATCATCAATTATAGACGCTTTGCTAGAGAAAGGAGCTGTTTTAAACGTTTTCCGACAGACAGAATCGCAGTCAGCAAAGTGCAAGTTAGCTTCGAAAACACGTATTTACTCCCGGTTAACAAGTGAGTTTCGTTTGCATTTTGCGTGCAAGATGACTATGGAACTACTACTTAAAATGAAAAAATCACTAAGTATCGAAAACTTATATTTCCTTAAAGAGAGATGGGTGACTTTAATTGAGATATTTAAGGAGCAATTACTCTCAGACAAAGACCAACAGGGACGAACAGCTTTGCATTTGGTTGCCATTTCTTTTTTTGATTTTAGGCTAGCGGAAAAAGATTACGTAATGGATTTGGCGAATACAATTGTGGATAAGTTGATCACAATTGGTTGCAGTGTCAATGAAACTGACAGTTTCGGACGCACTCCATTACATTACGCTAACAGAAAGTTTTGGCAATTGTTTAGGTATAAAGAAGCAGATGCATCAATTCAAGATAAAGACGGACATATTGCGATTGACAAAGGATCACGGCAATTATTATCAAATGAAAAATCTATGATAGTACTTATAGCCACATATGGAAATGATGAAACCTATTTACTTCGTCCAATGAATAATAAGCAAATGGAAATACATGTTCAGTGTGACGATACTTATGCTAGAGCATCTGACGACTTTTGGCAGTCTGTTGGTAGCGAATTCGATCCCATGGCTAAGTTCTTGCTGCGGGATGTGAATCCTGAAAGTGCTCCTAGATTACTATGGAAAGAAGGTGAATATGCTTCTCGTCATCCTTTAGTTAAGCAAATTACTAAAGAGGTGACATATTTAATGAGCGCCATTGCCAAAGAAATTGAAAGACTGGATCCAAGATTTGTAATCCAACCAATCCTTGTTGGAAGCTCTAAAGAAGGAGCAAAACTTGACAAACCAGATGAATTCGATTTCTGCTTTGTTTTTACAAAGATCAGTAAACTTTGCGAAGTTTCTATGTCTCCAGAACTTCCCACTGGATTTGTACGTCTAAAGCGAAAGCCAATAAAAGAAAACGAAACAAGTGATTTTGACAGTTTCTTTGGCAAAGATGAAATTCTGAACACCGAGAAACTTAATTGGCAATTTGCAAACATTTTAAATAAAGCACGGTTAAATATTGATAGTCAATTGAATTTCGAGTGGATTTTGAAATTGCTTATCAAATATACCCGTATCTCTGATAACATAGATTATAATATGAAGAAAGTGCTACAGATTACAATGACTAAGCCTCTAAATTTCTTTCCTGTCGATTTAATTTCAATAGACATCGTTCCTTGCATTCATGTCGATGGCTGGTGGCCGGATGAAGCCATATACAATGTGAGCGATGAAATAAAAAAGTTGGGTTGCAATTTGGTCTTTGATTGTCCTCATGAACTCTATCCGTGGGTTCCATATTCGGAATGTTGCGCTAGGATTTCATTTTCCAAAGCTGAGAGCGACATGATTAAACACAGTTGTGACAATGCAAAGGAAGCTTATATGATTGGGAAAACGATGATTGGGAAACCGCGTGACAATTCCAAATACACTCTAAAGAATTCCCTGCTGTATTGCATTGAAGCATTAGAGCCATCTTCTGAGAAAGCGTCTCAACTGGGAATGAGTCTCGAAGACATGAATTCCAAATTCCATGAAATGGATCGCTATTTGTGGTTGAAATGCCTTTTGAAATGTCATCTTGAGTTTATTGCACAAGATTTCTGCCCGTGTTATTTTCTCCCGACCTTCAGTAACTGTTCGCTTAATAAACTCGGACATTATCTTAAAAAAGATTCCTTTCGTTGGATGGCCATTCACGACCCTACCTTACCCAATTCATGTAAAGACGCTTGCACGCTTTTTCGTTGCACTTCAAATCGTTTATCCGAGTCTTCATACCAGTTACCAGCTCCCGATCCACTTTGGGAACGTTTTGATCGAAAACAACTGATCGCAAGTCTGTGTAAGATGGCATACAAGTAATTGGAAAAAAACATCTAGAGATATTTGGTTGCAAATACTGCGAATTTTTTTGCGTATTTCACAGTGAGAACTTCAGTTGAAAAGATATGAATTTAATATGAGTGAGCATGTGTGTGAAGATAAATGTGAAAGTACTGTAATGCGAAGATAATGAAGATATGAAAACATCATCGCAAATGACAAAGCGGTTGCACTGCGATAGACGGATGAACACATTTCATTTTATTAACGATTTTGCTTCAATTCGTTGTTAGTGTTTCGTCTGGACACATGACCCCATTACTTAGCATTGAACCGAAGAAGGCGGAGCTACATCTCGGTCGGGTCTTTCTGTATCTGTCTAACATCTCGTTTTTAATTAAAATGTTTAACTCTGACGTCAACGCTTAAATTTCAACAAATGCGCTCAAATGCCGATCGAGATCTTATTGAAGTATTTTTCACTTTAAAATTTCATCATTTTATTAACTAATCAAGTTTTGGAAAAATTACTATCAGTCTAGCGTTGAAACAGGGCTTTAAATGCAATTGGTCTCATTCAAAAGTTGTAACCCGAATCCTCGTTCCACCGGCCACTTCATCGCAGAGTGGAGGCAGTGACTCATTACCGTATCATTCCAGCAACAAGCGCTCGTCACCTCTGTAGTTCTATAGTTAACCCTAGTCCTAGCTAAGCTCCAAATACTAGCAATGGTCCGATACTTTTACTTAGCCGAGTCTCTGAGTCGACACACAGATTGAAACGCACTTTGACAATATTTAACTTGATTAACGTTTAACGGTGATTCGGTGAATCTTCACCTCTCTCGTCGTCTCGCATACGCAAATACCCATACCCTGTTGCTCCCCATTCGATAGCATAACAAATCATCATGATACTTCTACTGCTCTACACATTCTTGCTAGCAGTTCACGTCCGGTCTCACAAACCTGATTTGCGCACGCCGTCAAATCATCTGACCTCTCTCACCGCTGTCGACCAGTATTCACACTTGAATAAAATACCTGTTTCCTTCGTTCTAGCTTTCCGTCGCCCGCAGTTTCGTCTCACCCAACACACAGATGCAATCACCATCCTTCTAGCTCTTGCAGGTGGCATCCTAATCATGGACCATCCCAATCACGCCTAACACTCTGCACTCTCAATATCAGATCCTTCATTAATCTTCACAACACGCATTCACTGATAGAAGCAATCCCACTTGTTTTTACCTCTTGAGCTTTCCACGTCTAAAACGTCTACCAATTGCTCCTCTAATCTAGGTGGAGGCACTGCTTTCCTCATTCGCGAACACATAAGCCTACAGATAACCCACTCCTCATCAATGAATTTCTCGCCATATGAATGCTCATCAATCACTTTCAAACTACAGTACCTCCGGCAAAATTAATCATTTTCTACGTTTACCGCCCCCATAGTCATCGAAATATTCAGCCTTATTGGAGCATTTTTGAGGAATTCGCCTCTTTCCTCGGTTATGCATCAACAACTCCTTACGAATTCTTAATTCAAAAATTGATTTCAAAGTGATTTCAAAAATTGTTGCTTGTAACCCTTGCCTTGGTGACATAATAAGAAACCTTAAATAACCCGTTTTTTCCAGAAAATAAGTAACCTCAGATAACCTTTGAAAACCTTAAAGTTCCTACGAAAACCAGGATTAAAAGTTGACTAAACTGTTTGAATATGAATTGAAACATATGAATTGATCATACTGTAGTTGTTTGTAACGCTGTCTTATAATGACTATTTTCTGCAGTAACGCTGGATAAGGTAATTTATTCAACTCCCGAATTATTAAGCTGTTTATTTCAGCTGAAATGTGACGTTATCATCAGCATACAGTAGAATATCAAAATTACTGTAAAGTAAAAAAAACTGTAATGTTAATGTTCAAAAGTAAAAGTAATTTAGAAATTCAATTTGCGTTTGAAAGAGGTAAATAGCCTTCACAAAATAAATAACCTTAGATAACCCTGTTTTTTTCAAAATCGTACGTAACCTTAGATAATGTTATGAACAACTATGATTTAAATATACACGTGGACAGAAAAGATGACCCTAACTCTACACAATTCGCACAACTACTGACAAAGACAAACCACACAGTTCATACATTGACTTTTCCAACACGTACCTTTGGACACCTTAAACTTTCTGATAACGTCAGCTTCTTCATCTTTATTTCCATGCTCAGCCACTAGTCAATGCTCCCCTTCTGATCATTTCTCTAGGTTCACTATTCTAAGCATCTGCCCGCCAGCTCCTCCTCCTCCTTGCAGCACCTATTCAATCTGTCGTCTTAACAATTTCCGTATTTCCGGAGAGACTTCCGGTAGCGCCATTTTGGCAGCTTGCGCGTATTTGTCCGTGCTTTGGAATGTCGCCGTTCTTGGCGGATTTACCGACGTCTTGAGCTTATTTCTTTGCGCTAATCGCGCGGATCGTCGCTTAGCCGTCGTTTTCGAAGCGGTCGGCGATAGTCTTTGCGTCTTCTCTGCGCCGAACGTTTGGATTTACGTCGCCCGTGTCGGCGTGGTTGGACCGCCATTTTGAGCCACCAGCCACTCGACGGAACCTACAGTCCATAAAGGGCAAGACTGCTCCGGTGGTTTTGTGCGCGGAATTCCATCTTCAGTCGATTACCGTCAAGTTCGGCGATGGATTACTGTCTCGCAGATGACCGCTCTCAAGGATTCGCCGCCTGATTTTTGCCACGCGGCGAATTTTTCCCAGCATCCATGCGGTCCTTCAACGTCCTTTCTGTGTTTTCGCTGACACTTCGACGGAACGTCTTCTTGCGGAAGACCGTCTTCTGAAGGGTTCACTGCCCGATTTCAACACGGCAGCGAACTTTTTTGTCCCATCCGAGCGGACTTTCACTCAAGACCAACATCGTCCGTTCCACGTCGATTTGTCAGCGTTGTTGACAGCGCCTTTGGCTTTGGCCTTCGCCATGCTACGGCGCTATAGAAGTTGTCCAGAACCAAAACCATAACCATAACAAAATTTATATAACCGCATTCTTTCAAAGCATAAATGCATCTGACCTTCTCACCAAACCCCCATCCATCCTAACATCACTGATCGACAAATACAATTCTGTGCTATCTAACCTACTCAACAAACACGCTCCTAACATCATACGACTGCTTTCATCTCACAGTAGCGAATCCTAGTACAAAGTGCCACTGCAAACAATCTTGGTTTCATTTTTTATTTATCTCTAAATTTCGAATCACAGATCTCCAAACTATTGAAAACCTGCTATGCCCACATTCGTGATCTACGTCGCCTCCGTCCTTGCCTTGACGCCAAAACTGCCTCCACAATCGCCACTTTAAAAGGTCCATTCCAAACTAAATTACTGCAACTCCCTTTACTAAAACCTTCATCAACAAATTACAATCAATTCAAAATGAATATGCCTAAGCAGTACCCAATTCACCAAAGTTCTGCCATATTTCGCCTATACTGGTCACTGCACTGGCTTAAAATATCCGAACACTTCCAGTACAAGAAAATAACAATTGATAATAACGATTACTTGCAGTTCACTTTATTCATCAAAACCGGTCTACCCTCGAAAACTCTTAACGCCTCACGCTTAGGCCTACACGAACGTCATCTCATCTCACACTTTCACGCCCGTTAAATCAGTCATCCCTCAAAATCTGCAACCACGCTTATTCACACGCCGCCCCAGAACTTTGATACCCAATTCCAGCTTCCTTCCGCAGTCTACTACATGGTCAAACAATAAGCTCCGAATCCTCATTTTCTTTAATTCTTTCAATATCTCCTCAAGCCTTTAGGTCTAAATTTAAAACCTTCCTATTCCAAAAGTCATCTCCGCGGCTATAACAACCGATCCGCCGTCTCATAGATGCACTGACCTTTGCCCGGCCGACAACCCGCCTTGCTACTTCAAGAAAGATTAAGCACATAAGAATAAGCAGCTACTACTGTACTACTTCCAAAGCGCTATATAAATTTACGAGATTTTATTTACTTGTTTGCTGTTTTTTGCGTAGCCATGGGGTGGGTTTGGAGCTAAAACCCCAATTGGCTGGCCGACAAAAATTGTTCTAATGCGTATTATCATAAATCGGGTTTAGAGAAGAAAATATTGTTGTGCAGTATAAGCTGTCGCTGTCTGAGATCATACACCATTCTATTACTATATAGCTAACTATAACTAGTTTTAAGTGGAATAATGAATGACGGCCATTTTGGCGTGTCAAGATATTTTCCGAATAAAAATTGTACGCCCCTTCGGGAAATCCTGGCTACGCCACTGTTACAATGGCAAAAAGTGCATATTAGCCAAATATAATTTCGCATTTAACGATTCACATTGAATCTAATTAGCCGCGACATCTGTAGCCTACTGTACTCTCACTTCATGTGATGTGAATCGATGTGGAAAACCTCAAGACAGATATAGATGTGTTAGAAATTATAAATTATAAATTAGAATTAGAATATAGAACAATTAGAAATTGCTGATATATGCAGAATTATGATCTTGTATCTTACATTTCTTTCAATCTTGATGATTTATACATAATCTGAAAGCAAATCCTTTTTAGTAGGTCGAAATGTTTTATCAACATGAATGCAAGGAACAATACCTATTGAAATAATATTGACTGAACTGAAATTCAGAGGTCTAAACATCTTAATGTTTGACGCTTTCTGTTTTGTATCCCAACTACTTGCCAAAATGCTTGAGAAGAGGAATCCCGATGTTTCATAACGGCGTTGGATGTATCAGCGCAGGACATCCCAGAGCACGCCTCCCCGACCCAATGAAACATAGTATCTAGGATCATTGCCTCAGATTATGGATGTGCAGGTATACCCGTACCCGCGGGTATACCCTACCCGTACCCGCGGGTACGGGTCGGGTAGGGTACACATGTTTCGGGTACGGTTCGGGTACGGGTATAGCGCTACGGGTGCGGGTATAGCGCTACTGGTACGGGTATACCCGTTTTAACCCGGAAAAAATTATTTTCATTTCTCACTACTATAGCAAATTAGCAATGCAGTAGGCTAATAGAAAAATATTATTTAGTAAAGTCTATAATTTTAATGGCGTCCTCCGACTCCTCCAGCGAGTAAGTTCCTTTGGTAAATCGGTTTGTTGTTTACTTCAGCTCTAATGCCTGCTCATAGCTAAACTATATCTACTAAATATTTTAAACAAGCCCATCGAGTCTTCTAGAAGTTCTAATCCATGTCCGACATTCATGTAGGCTTAGGCTAGCTGACTAGTTGTATTACACAATGTTACCAACCAGTAGTCCAGAACCCCAGAGAGAACCAGGGCCTAGGCCTACTATTTGCCAATGGATTACCCTGATTTTTAAGTCCTAGATCTGTCCTAATCTAAACACGCGTGCCATTTACACTGAATTAGTTATCCCAATTTCGTCCAGGGCAGCTCGGATATCTCATCATGATGGGTGAATGAAAATACAGTATCCTATACCGTTTCCCCCGGCGCCCAATGATCAATATAGTACTGTACAATGTAAATCGATATTATATAGGTGATAGGGCGGTATATACTTTCAACCGTAATTGATGGTAGCCAGTAGCCCCTAGCCGAGCTGTCCTGGATGACAAAGGGAAGGGTGTAACTGCAATTACTGTAGCATAACTGATGCAGTACAGGGTGGGACGAGGAATTAATATGCTGCCTAAATCTTTCATGTGCTGGATGCAATATTTAAAATGTAGCAGGATTGAATATCAGTGTGAAATGTTCCAAATTCCAACCAATGTCGGGTACGGGTACGGGTAGGGTAGGGTACACAGCTTTCGGGTACGGGTGGGTACGGGTATAGCGCTAGCTGGTATACGGGTAGGGTAGGGTAAAAAAGTTTTTGCCCGGGTACTGGGAGGGTAGGCATTTTGCTGTACCCGCACATCTCTAATAGCTAGTCAGTAATACTAAGGCAGCACTAAGGCTGCTTCTTTATAGTGGTATGCAGAGTACAGCGGTTAATATCACATTTTGAAATTCAGTATGTGCCTTGATTCACTTTGATCAATGTAAGCTTTACGAACATTACATAAGATAGCCTGTTCTTTCTTTGCCTCTCAATTAAGGCTGCTATGATTAAAAAGGCGCTCAACAGCTGCCGACGACGGAATAGCAGTGTTGAATCTGATGAACAGCTTTATGATGATGTGGTAACTGTCGAGGTGCTTCAACAACAGAGTATGACAGGACTAGACATGAGCATAGACGACTTCAGAAAGTAGTTCCTAAGACTAGATTAGATAATTACCTAGAGGAAATGGTCCAGAATTATATGGCTAAAAGTAAATTTACTAAGTAGTACTGACAAAAAACACATAGCCTCCGCTTTTATATTAAGTGTGACAGAAAATGATTTTGAAAATGATTTTGAGGCATACAAAATCATCAAATCACAGAAATTATGATTTGAAATCAAAATCAAAATCGCGTATTTTCATGTAATTTGAAATCGAAATCAAAAATCATGTCTTATGATTTAAAATCGTGATTTTAAATCATTTGATTTTAAATCCTCCCCAACACCACATTTAAATCTAATTATTTGAAAATCGGCCAAATACTGAACTTATTAATACTTGCAGACTATTTATTCAATGCAATAAATTCTAAAACGCTGATAGCCTATATTACATTTATATACTTTATTTCATTAGTCAGAATCATGCAAGTCGACCTATATTATTTATACGGAATTATATGATATTTTCATGCACTGTAATAATGTAATTTCTTCCCGCAGTAGCCTAGTCCTAATCTTTGCTGTGGGAAGTTTTCAGATGTCTGATAACTAATCAATTGCAGTCAAAGACACGAATCCCTTATAAATAACCAATGCCACATAAGCGTGCTAAGCTTTCGGAAGATGACTAATATCCACTCTTCCTGACCTTTAGGGCCTAACCTCTTTTATTCTAGCATTATTTAGCCCAAATAGCCTTGCTTTATAAAATCGTCCTGGCACGCAACAAGGTATTTGCACAAGAAAATCATTTTGCATAAACTGAACGAGATATTTTAATTGAATCTAGAAAAACAATCTGACGATATTCGCTAGGTGGCGTGGTTTTGATAGATAAATGAAAGTTATTACAGAATCAAATTAACATATATATCGTTGTGAAATACTGTACAGAGTTACAGAGTACATGCTGTACCAGCGTTTCTCGTTTGCAAAAACATATGAGCAGAGCTATTACCAATTAGGAGACCCGAGTCTAGAGACCTCTTATGCAAATGAATGACCAAGCGCTTCAGAGAGTCGCACAGAAATTGCCACTGTAGCTATAACATACACTGGCCTACGACGGCGACGACTACGACGACGACGAAAATGATGATGATGATTATGATGACGACGAATCACTGATTAATCACAGCGAGCAATGACTAATCCATCTAAAAAGCATTTACAAAAAAGAAAAAGAAAAAAGGGAAGTGTACATTCTTTATCAGATTTGCTTTACCAACATTTCCAATTTGCCAAGGGCAGACACTGTGAAAGACTTTGGTAATTTAGCGTGGTGTTTCCATTCAATCGTTTCATCGTTCAAGATATTCACAATCGGAACATATCTGACGTTGTCTCGATAAATCCCATTTGGATCTATACCACCGATGAGAAAAAGGTTTTCACTATGAACAGTCATACCAAAATTGTCAATTTCAGTCTTGAATCGATCTCTTGATTCCCAAGTTTCTGTATCAAAATTATACAAAAAACAACTCTTCTCTCCCAGCAAAATGACATAATTTTTAAACAAAGCTGCATGCAAATATGCTGCATTTCTAGGCAGTGGGGTTTTTAGAACAGCACAAGAATTTAACTTCGTGTTATACACTTGAACACAGTTCGTATCTTCATTCTGGGCATTCAATCCCCCAAAGATATAGAGTGATGCCTTATAAGGTACGCAATTTCCAGCACCATAAACAGCGTGATATAGTTTTCCAACAACGGAACATTTATCATCAAGGGCGTCATAAGCCTCAACGTCATCGAGTCCTTTAATTCCGCCGCAAATGTACAGAATGTGATCGACGAACGCCACACTGGGACCTAATCTGCCTTTCATCAAAGAAGCGCATTTTTCCCATTTAGAACATCTGACATCGAATCTCCAAATTTCTTTACGATATTCTCCAATTCCTGTTAGAAAAACCCAGCCACAGTAAACTGCGGCTGTCATAAAAGGATTCTTTACAACCGGCAAGTGTAGATCAGAAACTTCGTACGGACGATTCAGATTTATCTTGAAAGCATCTCTCCCAAAGACGATGATGGAACTCTCTAAGGACATTTTAGATCCTAATAATGATAAAATAAAACACACAATCGACTAAATCATGTTTTTTCGTTTTGTGCAACCATAGAGATTACTTTGAACTACAGAGTAAACGTTTTCATATACGAAGCAATTTGGAAACCAAATTATGCACAATCAAGATTTTTATCTGTAGCGTGCTTCATTTGGCGGATTCGGCATTTTATCACTTATTCACTGAATGCCTGGATCTGCCCCTGTATTGAAATACTTTAAATTCCAAAACGTTTACTGTTAACATCATCATCATAACCACCACCATAATCATGATTATCACCATCATCACCACCATCGTCATCATAGTCATCATCCTCATTGTCCTCATCATCATTCTCATCAACATTATCATCATCATCATCATCATCATCATCATCATCAACATCATCATTTTCGTCATCACCATCATCATCATTATCATCATCACCATCATAATCATCATCATAATCATCATCAACATCATTATCATCATCATTATCATCATCATCATCATCATCATCATCATCAACAACAACAACAACAATAACAACATCATCATCATTGGCATAGTTTTCGTCGAGGTTACAGTTGCAGATGATGACGAAGATGATGATTGAACCAGTTTCAAATGCAGAGCTGCAACGCCACAAAGCGTTTCTAGTGAATGACAGATCTCATCATCAGCAGGGCCGGAGCGACCCACTCCGCGAGCTCCGCGAGGCAGGGGGGCGCACGCTTTTGAGGGGCGCCAAATTTCCGAAGTGATCAATTATTGTGATGACGCTCTGTTAAGTCTTTAGCACAAATGATCAGCTACTTCAACCTACTATACTGTTCTTTGCATAGAATTGAACTATAATACATATATTATTTAAACAAGACGAGCAGAAGGCTTACGAATTTTTATGAACCGGCGCCTAGTTAGGCTATTTGTCTCACGTGACCTGACTGCTTTTATGAATATTCATTTCTACGCGCGGTAGCACGGGTATCTCTTTGTTAAAGAAGTTAGAATATTGTGTTCAAATTTACGTAATCCTTGATTACTTGGTATATTAAATTGAGACGAACACTTGGCATTTGTACTCCTTTTGTTTTGACAGTTTTGTCATCCGGAAACCGCCGTCACGCGCTGTACCCTGGACGTTTAGGTTAACTTAAACAAAGACGATGGCTAGATTTTGACCGTTCACTGAATGCAAGATATGATTGGGAGAGAGATATTATCTCAGTAGTAATTACTAATTGCGTGAATTTACTGTGATTAAGTAAACGAATTCAACTACATTATGTAATAAGGTTACATAATTTTTCTAGACATATAAAGAAATATTCAAAGTAGGGGAGGACGGGGGTATTTTCGGCCAGCAGGAATTTTGGCCATGTCCATTCTTCGCCATCAACCGACAAGAGCGCAAAAATAAATTACTGATACCTCCCTTTAGGCCTATTAGAGTAATCATTTCTAAATTGCGATTATTAATATGGATTCCAAAAAGACTCCGATGCAGCAAATAGAAAGCGAAAGGCAGCTACTGTTGAAATTGCCTGGATCTGGAGGTCCTTTTAACAGATAATTAAAAAGATGTAACAGGATTAGAATTATTTTCGGAAATCTCATCATTTAGAGTTTTATTTAAATCGAGTCTAACCAGTTTCTTAATCCACGCGAAACTCTAAAGTTTAGTCATTTAGACCATCTAACTTTCCCCAACATGACCATTGCTTTACGGATTTTTGCTTACACTTCCTGTCAGTGTGGTCAGTAGAAAACCATCATTTTCCAGATTAAAATTAATAAGAATCTATTGAGATCAACCATCGCTCATGAAAGACTTTTGGGCCAGGCCCTAGTTGCATTAGAAAATGATGTATGTTCTAATTTGGACATACTGTAACTGAACTAAAAGAGAGATTTGCTAACATGAAAGCCAGCAGTTGTTGTAGTAGCTACATTTTTTTCTCTGTAAGATAAAGATATTGTATTATTATTATTATTATTATTATTATTATTATTATTATTATTATTATTATTATTATTATTATTATTATTATTATTATTATTATTACTACTACTACTACTACTACTACTATACTACTACTACTACTACTACTACTACTACTACTACTACTACTACTACTACTACTAGGCCTACTACTACTATTATTAGGCTATTATTATTATATTGTATTATAACGAAGAAGTCCGTTATGTGCGCAGATCGTTTAGAAGATTGTTTATATTGAGTTCATATTGCCAATAGATTTATGAAGTTAAGGTGTGTCCGCGAGGAAACAGCCTGTCACTGCCGGGGGCGCCAAATACGAAGTTGCAGGGGGGCGCCCGATTGGCTGGCTCCGGCCCTGATCATCAGTATCGTCATCATCGTCATCATCACCGTTCATCATCACCGTCATCGTTGTCGTCGTCATAATCGCGATCGTCATTGTCATCATTATCATAGTCATCAGCATCATCATAATCATTTTCACATTTTCATTCTCATAATTTTTGAAACATTGAACACTGCTCAAAAGCTGTTTTTTTTCTCTGTCTTCCGATCAGTATTTCGCGATATATTGAAGACTGGGCTTATTCTTTAAAGACATTATTCATTTGCTGAGTAGATTTGTGATCGCACAATAACTATGACTTCAAATCTGATGATCATTAGTTATTAGATTCGCTGAAAAGGAGCTTACTTTTATCGGAGTTGTTCTGATCTTCGTCGTCTGTTGTTAGAGAGTCAATGTGTTTAACAATCTCAGAGTAATGTTCCTTCAGGGCTTCTTTGAGAATGATGAACTCATTCTCTTTGGAGCAAGAAAACAGAAGATCAAGAAGAGCTTTGCACTGATCATCCTTTGTCATTTGATTTTTCAAATAATATCTTTGCTTGAGGTTGACTATTTTATTCTGAATAAGAAAATCGAGAACCTTATCCGGATCCACTTTTGACACAAAATGATCATGAATAGCAACCACTCTGTTCCGTATTCTCTCGTTTTCCTCTTTACCTTCATAGAACAGATTTGAACATCACAAAGTGATAAACGCCATTTTGCAATTTCTCACTATTCATGCTCAAATCCGTGGTGACAACTTGTGACTACCAACTTTCGATTTGAAGATGGCACATGATTATGATTATATCGTCGACGAAGCTGCTGCTGATGCTGCTGCTGATGATGATGATGGCTATTGGACTCCAGGCGGGAAGAAGAAAGAGTAGTTACAAGGTGAAAAAGTCCGCTGACAGAACAGGATCTAATCCCGCTGGAGTACTAAGATCGGGATCGTTAATGTGCGAGGAAAAGCGTAGATCTAGACGATTGACTGACAATCTACACATATTATTGGAATAAGCCACCTGCGTTGCTGCATACCTCTGCAACATCAGCGCCAGCGCATAATTAAGAGAATAAGGACTTATAGAGCAGCAGAGCAAGATGAGATCACAACGTAATTGTCTCTTAATCCTAGATAAAAGTCCATGATGTAAAAGAACAAAGCATGAGATGATAGCAACCTGTAACTAAGTGCATAAAACCGATTAAAAACACGAAATGTAAAAGCAAATGCTAAGCAAAGTTAGACACATGAGAATTCAAAGGCTCATGAAGAAAACAGAAGGCAATTGGAACATCAGTTAAAGATCATGAAACTTACTTAAATGTTTACTAAAGAAAGCAGACAGTTAGGTGTGAACTTTTACATTAAAATAATGCAAATTTTGCCACCACATCTTTACAATAAAGAGGCTGAAATGATTAGGAAATATCCTTAGAATGTAAGCTCAGAGGCTTCCAGAGCGATTTTCAGACGCGCACCAACTGACACACGTCACACGGGGGAAATGCAAAGACCAGCGTGAATGACCATAGAAAAGTCGGAACAGGTCAACTCGGCGACGCCGACTCGGCACCGGCCAACTCGGCACCGGCCAACTCGGCGACGGTCAAATTGGCGACAGGACAACTAGGCGAACGGAAAACTCGGCGACGCGTCGCGCAAGTTCATGTACAAAGCTATGGAAAACATCCTGAAACAGAGCCGGTTTTTTATTAGCTGGACGCGGGCAAAGCAGTAGACATAACAAATTTAGATTTGGCCAAAGTTTTTGATAAAGCGACACACACAAGACGCTAAACTAAAGTCCTGTGGAATACGAGGGAATATTCTCAGATGGATTCAATCGGCGTGCCATGAAAGAGTGGCGGTGTTCTAGGTGATGGTTGCGGGTCCGGAACAGATCAACTAATTTAGGGATAGCCACTTGGTCTGCTGTCTAGGTTACAATTTTACTCTGAATAAGACACTACAGCCCAAAATATACTATTAAATGATTAGTAGTCACACATTCTTCTGGTAATTTGGTTTTAACTCAACACTTTAGTGCCGGGCGCGATTTGTAGGGGGAAAGATTCCCCCCCACTGCCCAACTGCATCCCCCTACTGCTACATCCCTTCACCACTATATACCCCCACTGCTACATATCCCCAAACACGTACATCCCCCACACTCTTTTTCCTCCTAAATATCCTCCCACTGCTCCAATCACAAATCGCACCCTGCTAAAAGTGTCCATTAACAATGATTGTATTGGTCCTCCTGAATTGGCGTCGAATTGACCGTCGCCGATTTGACCGTCGCCGAGTCGACCGGTCGCACACTTGAACTGGCGCCGAGTTGACCGTCGCCGAGTTGTCGGTGCCGAGTTGGCCGGTGCCGAGTCGACCGTCGCCGAGTTGGGGCGTACCAAATACGTTAATATATGTGTTTAATTAAACAATCATGCTACACTTGGATTCGTCGGCCTTCTTGGTGAAATAAAAACTGCTCAAGTGACATAGTATTTTAGCTGCTCAATTTTGTTTATCTTTCAACCTACCTTGCAACTCATTATAAATACCAGCGTGTTTTGTTTCATAACGGCGCCTACAATTGAATTCTTCATTGATGCTGACCGATGCGCGGCAAATCAAGCACGTTGATTTATCGTTAAGCGAGTCCATGAAATACCGGTGTTTCCATTTATCATTTACCTACCGTTTTTGTAAGTGCACTTTACCCTCTTTCGCTACGGGTTGAGGCATCTTCAGTAACCGTGAAAATAGATACTATAATTTGAAGGGAAGCACGTGTTCAAAGAAATTTTTAAGGTGTTTATTATCACTCACCTAGCACTGAGGGACTCTCACTCTGGTTTGCTATATATGAATGATATCTTATCTGATTGATATCTTATCTCAGATCTCGGTCTTTTCGAGTGTCATGCCGTGGCCAAATTTCTCTCACAGAGTAGATTGTGGTGTGCCTCAAGGATCCGCTCTTGTGCCTGTACTGTTCAGCCTTTACACAACACCACCTGACAGTGCTACTGAAAGTCACAGAAGACTATTGTTGATCCAGTGACTAGTCATACCCATATAGCTCTCATTATTCACTGACCATATACCTGATGTTGCACAGATATAAATGACTGTCTTTATTATTTCAGTGAGATGGTTTTTATTTTTTTTGCAAATGAGTTTAATTTGTGAGTTTAAAATAGGACCTTTATAACTTAAACTCACAGAAATAAGGAGTTAATTCAAACTCGTAATTCACATCAGTTGAAAAAAGTTAACTCAAACACAATTCACTACATACGAGTTAATTCTTGAGTTTAAACTCACGTGAGTTAACTCGTACCCAACACTGCTGAACGTATCCAATTTAAGATAATGACACTTATAGTTCACTTCAGATGACACGTATAGCTCACTTCAGTCATCTAAACTTGTCTACCTTAGAAAGCTGGAACACTATTAACACCTCAGCCTCCTAGACCCACACGATCCTCATCTCATCTCACTCTGTCACGCCCACTGAATCAGTCATCCCTGAAAATTTGCAACCGTGCCTTCTCATACGCCGCACCTGAACTTTGGAACTCGATCCCAGCTTCCCTCCGCAGACTTGGACACTTTATAACAATAAAATCTGAATCCTCATTTGCCATAATTCCTGCATTATCTACTCTAGTCTTCAGGTCTAAACTTAAATCATTCCTTTTTCATAAATCATTCCCTCCATAGCTGTAACAACCTAGCCTCGCTACCCTTCGGATATTGACTATTGCCTGGCTGATAATATAATATACCTTCCCCATAACTATTTGAAGAAAGGCTGAGCGCCTAAGAATAAGCAGCTACTTTTGCGCTGCTCCCAAAGCGCTATATAAATCCACTCGATTTTAGTTAATTACTTAATTACCGTTATCTACGTGTCCGGTTGTTCTAAGAAGACCTGTGCGCCGACGCTCTGGGGTCAGCGACGGCGTTTGACCGCTCTTTCACCGGCGGCGGCGGCGGCGGCGGCGGCGGCGGCGGCGGCGGCGGCGGCGGCGGCGGCGGCGGCGTGGACTTCATTGGCGGCGTCGGCGGCGTACAAACGGCTAATACAGTACAATACGTGTGACTACAATGGATAATATGATATCGTCGTTTTTGTTCAATTCTCATGATATTTGTCACCCAGTTCATTTGAAAACAATGTCACGAACTTATAATACACATTAAAATACAATTATACAATCTAAGAAGTGTATAAAAATTTAAAAAATGGTAAATTTCTTATCAGATAATATTGCTTCATTATATATCCGAAATTGACCATAAATGAAAACTTTTAAAAAGTTTATGTACCAACTTAGAAAACAAAGCACTCCCGACATCAGACTAAGAAGCTTTAAACTAAATTAAGAGAATTTAAACAACAAACGCTCTCAGTTACGATGCATAGGTTCACTGCTCGTATAATTAACTGTGCACAGTTCATTTTAGCATCGTGTTAGCATCTTTTTTGGTCTTCACGTAATTGCTCATAAATGTCATAACTCTTGATTAATGTGATGTCTGTGAATTCAATAGAACCATAGGTGTTGCAAACGCATTTTACGTTTTTTTCGCCAACAAAAACGCGTTTTTTTAACGTTTTTTTTATGTTTTACGTATTTTATGTTATTGTGTTTTTCAACGGATTTTTGCAATATGGTATTTCCATTATTTCTAGATCATAGGTCACACAAGGGGTGAATCAAAATGTTCAAATATTAATCAAGGCGCTACACAATTTCAATTACGTGAAGTTTATAGCGCGGAATCGCGGCGATATTGAAAGTCGAAATACGAACCACATTGAGATGAATTCTCTTGTTTTTGGTGTAAATTGTATGGAATTTATACGAAGAGGTGCGGTGTATTTTAAAATATTATCGGCATTTGCTTAGAATTCTTTAGAATATGAGCTTAACCAGCTTTGAAGGTGGTATGTTTACGTTAAGCCTAAGATGATCGCTTCGTGTCTTGACTGTCTATGGTTTTTAGAGGAGCTTACTAATGTTGCGCCATGACAATGCTATTAATATTATTCAAAAAAGCTATTAACAAATTGTCACAATAAATAAACAGGCCTACATATATAGCATTTTCTGCATTAGGCCTACTAATGAGTGTTTCTCGTTGTCTTGCTTTTCTTTGTTTATAAACTAATTACGCCACCACAGTAGAAAATTAACATGTTAATTTTTGTGTTGGCTAAAAAGTAAATGAAAGCTTTTTCAACGTTTTATTACGTTTTTTATATTTTCAGAAAAAACGCGTTTTTACGTTTTTTTATTTCAGATTTTACGTTTGCAACATCTATGAATAGAAACTTTGCATAATGAAGATTTTCACTCTATAGAAAATTCGAAATATTCATAAGTATTCATCTGTATATATTCACTGTATATGCAGTGTAATGTCTCAACATTTTCAAGAAAAATGAATGGTGCAAATCTTCAATTTTTGACTATGTTTGAATTATTGATATACATGTACACTGTTTGAAGATTTTTCATTCATTAGTTCTGTTGCACCACTTATAGTTTTAAATATATCGCGGTGAGAACCCAACTTCAGTATGTCTGTCGGAGGGACTGTTGCGATACTGCCAAAGCGCTATATAAGTCCACGAAATGTTACTTACTTACCGTTACCTATCTGTTCGGTTGTTGTAAATTGCACAGATATAAATTAATCTTACCTGTCGCGGTTTTGTCTTCAGCTTCATTGTCTGCACCAGAGGCATCAATGCGTTCCACAAGATTGGGATAAGGTTCTCTAAGAGCTTCTCTGAGAATCATAAAGGCATTCTCTTTGGAGCAGAGGAAAAGATGATCAATTAGAGCTTGACAGCGTTCTTTGGCGGGGTTTTTATTCATCACGGTCTTTCTTTCTTCCACGCTGACTATTCCACTTTGAATTAGATGATCGAATACATTCTTCGGATCGACTTCTGACGTGAAATCAATGTACATGCTGATGACTTTGCCTTTTATTCTCTCATTTTCCTGCATTGCTTCAAATTGAAATTAGCTCATTAGATATTAACAAAGCCAAAGGTTCGCCTTCTTTATGAACTATTATTACGTTATATCATCATCGTCGTTGTCATCATCACAATCTCTCCTCTCCCTCTCCCCTCTCCTCTCTCTCCTCCCCTCTCTCCCCTCCCTCTCCTCTCCTCTCCCTCTCCCTCTCCCCCTCTCCTCTCCTCTCCTCTCTCCTCTCCTCTCTCTCCTCTCCTCTCCCTCTCCCTCTCCTCTCCCTCTCCCTCTCCTCTCCCTCTCCTCTCCTCTCCTCTCCCTCTCCCTCCCTCTCTCCCTCTCCTCTCCCTCCTCTCCTCTCCTCTCCTCTCCCTCTCCCTCTCCTCTCCCTCTCCTCTCTCCTCCTCTCTCCCTCTCCCTCTCCTCTCCCTCTCCCTCTCCTCTCCCTCCTCTCCTCTCCCTCTCCCTCTCCTCTCCCTCTCCCTCTCCCTCTCCTCTCCTCTCCTCTCCCTCTCCTCTCCTCTCCCTCCCTCTCCCCTCTCCTCTCCCTCTCCCTCCTCCTCTCCTCTCCCTCTCCTCTCCCTCTCCCCTCTCCCTCTCCTCTCCTCCCTCTCCCCTCTCCCTCTCCCTCTCCCTCCTCCCTCTCCTCTCCCTCTCCTCTCTCTCCTCTCCCTCTCCCTCTCCCTCTCCCTCTCCTCTCCCTCCTCTCCTCTCCCTCTCCCTCTCCCCTCTCCCTCTCCCCTCCCTCCCTCTCCTCTCCCTCTCCTCCTCTCTCCCTCTCCTCTCCTCTCCTCTCCTCTCTCCTCTCCCTCTCCCTCTCCTCTCCCTCTCCCTCTCCCCTCCTCTCCTCTCCCCTCTCCCTCTCCTCCCCTCTCCTCTCCTCTCTCCTCTCCCCTCTCCTCTCCTCTCCCTCTCTCCCTCTCCTCTCCTCTCCCTCTCCTCTCCCTCTCCTCTCCTCCTCCCTCCTCTCCTCTCTCCTCCCTCTCCCTCTCCCTCTCCCCTCTCCCTCTCCCTCTCCCTCCCCCCTCCTCCTCTCCTCTCCTCTCCTCTCCCCCTCTCCCCTCTCCCCTCTCCCCTCTCCTCTCTCCTCTCCCTCTCCTATCTGTTATCAGTTAATTATTGCATAAATAAATTTAATCTCGAATGAATTTTGCCTATCAGTAGGTCTAATCAATGTTTTTACATATGAATGAGAACTTACTTATAACGGGACTTCTATCAATTGCGTTAATTCGTTCAACGATATCTGGATAATTCTGGCTGAGAGCTTCTTTAAGAACAATGAACGCTTCTCCTTCTTTAGGGCAGGAGAAAAGACGATCAAGAAGAAACCGGCATTTTTCCTCAGTCGTTTCTTTATGCAGCACATTTGATTTGACATCGGTGCTTATTACGTTCTTCTGAATTAAAGGTTCGAGTACATTCTCCGGATCGACCTCCAAAACAAAATCTCTGTACATTCCTGGAATTTTGTTCCGTATTTGCTCATTTTCTCTTCTCTCGTTTTCTCTTCTCTCGTGTTCTCTTCTCTCGTTTTCTCTCCTCTCGTTTTCTCTTCTCTCGTTTTCTCTTCTCTCGTTTTCTCTTATCTCGTTTTCTCTTCTCTCGTTTTCTCTTATCTCGTTTTCTCTTCTCTCGTTTTCTCTTCTCTCGTTTTCTCTTCTCTCGTTTTCTCTTATCTCGTATTCTTCTCTTCTTCTATTTTCTCGCTTCCCTGTTGTGAAATGCAAGGGAATTATTGCGAAAAACCTAAATCAGGGTTGGAGTTGCCGGGAGGGGGCGGGTGGGGGTGGGGTTGAGCTCCCAGCTAACTTTTCAACCCTCACAAAAATCGCATATCGGGTAGCCTACATGCAGTTTCTGTCATTCACTGAATTTCAGTCCCCAACCCCCAGCTCAAATTTCACAACTCCAACACTGACCTAAATGATCTACAGTATGCGACATGGTATATTAGTTTTGGTTCACCTCATCATTATTACTGACAATTAATCACAGCTTGTTTATAACAAGCATAAGAAAAAGTTGTCAGAAAATCGTTCAAATTGACTATAGAAAATCACGAGCAATATTTGAGCTCTGAAATTGAAATTTTATAAAAGATTTGAATTAGTCATAGAACTAGGGATGTAACTGTGAGTATGATATCAATGCGCGATTGCATTTGCGATCGCATAGTTTATTTAAGTAAAAATGTAATGAGCGGCATTTTCTGTCATTTTCTCAGTATATGCGTCTCTGTAGAAATAGGCGGCAATTGTATCTGTATTTTAAAGCTATTTCCGTCACATATATAGCACCTTTGCGATTTTTCCTAATAGAGGCGTAGATTTACAGTGATTTACAGCGCCTGTCTGTCTGACCTATTTTGCTCGTCAGCCCATTTTCACCGAGAAACACCACTACCTCCGCAACGCTTATTTCTCGAATATTTCGTATTTCTGAGTCCCGCATATTATTATAGAAAAATCACCGTATCGATCTCACAGCCTTATGTAACCACTATAAGCGCAGTGTTTTCATCCGCTGCAGGCAACTATGCTGGTAATATAGATCTTTGTCTTATGAGGTTTCTAATTGGTCCAAGTTTAAGGTATATCAATTGAAACATCACTCCTATGTTCTGCTACCTAGCGCGCTGCACAAATGTTGTCATTCAGAGTATCACTGCATATTGACAAGTCAATAAGATAAATGGATACACTTTCAAGGAAACTTTACGAGAGGCAGTCACCAGTGCTGTAGACAAACCCTTAAAAAGAAGAAACTTACGTTTTCTACACTTGCATATCAAAATGATCATTCCAGTAGATAGAACGACGAACATGAAACCAATCGACAATTTTATGAGCAATGATGTAGTCCCTGTACAAAAACGAGTCAATGTCATTTTACATTGCTGGCTTATTATATGCCGTTTTATTTGAAATTTAATTCTGCACAAATGTCTGTGCTTGGGTGCTGCTTTTTATTGCATTTGGTCCGATTTCTCATGGGAATACGAACCACAAGCAGGATTGTGCGGTATATTTGATTCGATTTCATACTTTGCAGCCAATCAGTGGACAGTATTTCTGCAGCGCGCGGATTATAAATTGTTCATGGATTGTCTGCTTTTTCATTCAAAATTCTGACTTGGCGAGGAGGAGGCAGTTTTTGTCAAGTGAGGACCGAGTCCGAGTTGTGGTTTTGCAGGAAGAGGGCTATTCCAGCCCAACGATTGCAGCAAAGGTTGACTGAAGTCAATGTACGGTTGCTCGCATTCTGCAGATGTACAGGGAGACCAGAAGCACCAAAGATCGGGGCCGTAGCGGTCGACCTAGGTAGTCGACTACGAGGGATGATAGAGTCGTGATAAGAACATTCCTTGGCAACCGCAAGCTAACTTCTCCTGATCTTCTGCGGGAATGGAATGAGAAGTGTCTAGTTAATGAGTTTGATAGGTGACTCTGATTCTAGCTGCCAGTGGGCGTTGTACCTGCTGATTAAATTCGTTTGCGTTGGAGTACGTGACGGTTTTTCTGGAGTGATTTCTCGGTATTCTGCTTGGGACAGGACTCCTGATATTCTTGTTCGGTTCGGTTCGGCGTTGCTCGAACTCGTTTTGCGGTTGAATCAGTGAGAAGCGATCCAACATTGCGTACTTGGACGGCGACCTTGGACGCCATACGTTCGCTAGGTGGCTTCGCAGTGTATTGTTGTTTACCCTGACCGTTGAACCGTTGAACTGCGAATCGCGTCGTAGACATGTGCGTTGTCGTATACACATGCTTAGAACTTCTCGACTATCGCGAAGGTGTGCTCGGCAGCCTGTCATCGTCCTTGCGTCGGCGCCTTGATCGGATGTTCGTCAACGTCCCTAGACACCGAAGTCATGGACGTGGGTGCAGGGCTGGAGCGCGGAAAATCTGATCGATCCCGTCTTGGTTGCTCAGCGTCCGTCTCCGAGTCGCGTGGACAGACCTTCGGATCCAGTACCTCTGTGTCATAGATCGCTCGTTCACCCGAAGATTGAGCGCCATCTCGATACGCATGGTCGTCGATTTCGAACCGGAATGCTCAATATTCGCTCGGTCGGCAAGAAAGTCGATAATGTTGTTGATCTCATTGCGGAGTATCGGCTGGATTTGCTTATTCTCGGCGAAACGTGGCACGAAGACGAGGACAGTGCTGCCATCAAGAGGCTTAGAGGCCATGGCCTCAACGTCATTGAGGCTACCCGGCGAATCCCGAAGGACGCGAACACTGCCGACATCAACTTCAACAACCATGGAGGGCTGGCGGTGGTTTCGAGCACCTCTGCTTCAGGGTGACAAGCGGGTGCGCACCTCTCACATGGACCCCACTCATGTACAGAGAGGCTTGCTCGACGCCGTTATCGCCAGCGAAGACTGCTCTCTCGAGGACGTCAGAGTCGATGAAGTCGGTCTATCTGATCACCACTTGGTCCACTGGCTCATACCAGCGGTCAGTGTTGGCCGGGAATATACGACGATAATGGGCAGAGACTGGAAAGCCTTTAAGCTGGATCAGTTTCTGCAGCGCATCCAGGAGTCGGAGCTCTGTCGACCCCTCCGAGTCAGCATCCGACCTGGCGATCAGGTTCCAATCGGTGATCACAGCCACCTTGGACGACCTGGCACCCATGAAAGTCAAGTCGGTCCGATTGCGGCCCGGCCGCCCCTCTACGACGCCGACTGCAGGCTTGCCCGTCGCACGGCGCGTCGTCTTGAACGTCGCTATCGAGCGATGAAGATCAAGGGGTTTTGCCACGTACCTGAAGCACTAAGCGCCTGGCGCACGGCTCTTAGAGAGAGTCGTAGCATGGTTAGGCGGAAAGGCGGACAGTTCTGGAGAAATACATTGCGATCGACAGAGCACGACCAAAGGAAGACGTGGAGGCAATTCGAGGATCTAGGCCTAAATAGCGGACATACCCGGGCTCCAAAACCGAAGCTTGCTTTCTCGGCTGAAGACTTCCACAACTACATCGACGACAAGATCAATACCATACGTGAGAAGACGTCTGCTGCAGGGCCGGCCACATATGAATCCTACCAAGGGCCACTGTTCGAGGCGTTCTCTGCCCCGACGGGTGCAGAAGTGGAGGCCTGCGTGCGAGCGGCTCCCAACAAGCAGTGCCATTCGGACCCGCTCCCCACCTGGCTGCTGAAGGAGTCCATTGGGACCCTGGCGCCGTATCTGACAAGCCTAATGACAGCCTCGCTGCCTCGGTGTCTTCCCGTCGTCTTGGAAGTCAGCTATCGTCTCACCACGGCTGAAGCGGACCGGACTGGATCCTGTGACCGTCGCAAGTTATCGACCGGTATCCAATCTTCCCTTCCTCTCCAAGATATTGGAGAGGTTAGCAAACAAGCAACTGGTCACGTTCTTGACAGTGAACGGCCTGATGCCTAAGGACCAGTCTGCCTACCGGCGGGGTCACTCGACCGAAACGGCGGTTCTGAAAATCTACAGCGACCTCGTAGACGGGATCTCCAACGACCAAGTCGGACTTCTCTGTCTGCTAGACCTCTCGGCGGCATTTGAGTCGGTCGATCCGGATATTCTGGCATAGCGTCTGGACTCAACCTTTGGCATAAAGGGAATCGCTCACTCCTGGCTGAGCGACTACCTTACGAACAGAACACAGACGGTGCATTGCAATGGCTCCTTCTCGGAGATGCGACCGGTACTTTGAGGAGTGCCGCAGGGCTCGGTACTGGGCCCCCCTACTGTTCGTTCTGTACCTGGCAGATGTGCACAAACTGATCAGATCGTTTGGCTTGCACGCGCACGGCTATGCTGACGACGTCCAGGTTTACGCGACCTGTAGGCCATCTGAATCTGACGAACTACGGAAGCAGGTCATCGAGTGCCTGCAGGCGGTCGAATTGTGGATGGCTACAAACCGGCTCGCACTCAATCCCGCCAAAACGGAGTTTCTTTGGCTCTCAACACCGGGACGGATCCGCCTGATCAATCGCGCTGCGTTCACTCTTGGGAACTCCGATATTGATCCGGTCAGAGACGTCAGGCTGCTCGGGGTGACTCTTGATGAGACTCTGTCATTCGGTGAGCACATCGCCAATGTCACCCGCTCATGCTACCACCAGTTACGGGTGATTAAAGCGATGCGCCGATATCTCACGGTGTCGGCGACGATACTACTGGTCCGGGCGTTAGTACTGATCCGGATTGACTATTGTAACAGTGTGCTGTTGGGCCTTCCCGCCAACCTGCTCGACAAACTGAAATCCGTGCTCAACGTCTCGGCGCGACTGATCTTTGGAGCACGATGGAACGCCTACGTCACGTCGCTGCTTCGCGACAAACTCCATTGGCTACCAATACGGGAGCGGATCGTCTAAAAGCGATGCCTGATAACTTACCGGACGTTACATGACCCCACCTGTCCGGACTACATTGCCTCCCTCCTACAGCGGACCACGACGCTGGAACGACGTCGGCTGCTAAGATCTGGCAGTCGCGTTAAACTGCTTGTTCCTCCCCCGTATAAAACGGCTAAGTTCGGGGACAGGTCGGTTACACGGGGCAATCCAGGACTGTGGAACTCACTACCGGACTTTGTCACAAACTCTGACTCTCTTGGAATTTTTCAACGTAATCTTAAGACTTACTTATTTACCATAGGATATTCGTAGTTTTGTAAAGCGCTCTTGTCTTTGGCCACTTTTGCCATGCTTATTGCGCTATATAAATCGTCTAGCTAATAATAATAATAATAATAATAATAATAATAATAATAATAATAATAATAATAATAATAATAATAATAATAATAATAATAATAATAATGTCTGCACTTCAATTGTGAGGGAAACGATACTTGGAGTATGGTCTGCGAGGCTGCAAGGCACGGAAAAACCACTACTGACAGCTGAACAGAGAAAAAGACGTGAGCTGGCGCACAGATTATTGCCATAGCGCAGGAGAAGGCAATATGGAAAATTTTGTGTTATTGACTGCTATTAAAACAATAGAAAATGAAGGCAGTCAAGCAACGCCGTCGCAGAATATGCGGCAACTTTAGGCACACCTCTACCACTTTCGTCAGTTAGTTAAGCCTAGTTCCTTTCGTCCTATTTCTTAGCGTGCGATGATGGTATCTCGTTATCATAGGCGGCAGTCATGATGTAAAGTAATCATTTTAACTCGAGAGGTTGACGGGTTTAATGTCGAAAATACGATGGCAGTTGTAACTTCACGCACATATATTACTAGCAAAGGCAATTTAATAAATCTGCTGTATGAGTACTGAATACGCTATTTCCATTCTATGAGATATACTATTCGAGTCATCGTCACACTTTTACAAGTGCTTTAATGAGACATTAAATGCAAGAATCCACTTGAAATATCCCTATTTTAACCAATTGAAAAATGATCATGGTTAGGATAATCTTTATTACGGCGAAATTTGGCAAAACAACGAAATAAATAGATGAACGAATGAGATGAAGCTTTTGCGCTCACAGACAAATCATTTACCGGATAGCTAATCAACAAGTTGTTTCAGTATACAGTACCACTCTTACCAGATGCTGTCTCGCCATTAGTACTTTCTGCGCTGAGACCAAATTTTGCCCCGCCATTAGTACTTCCTACGTTGAGACCACGTATTATCCCGCCATTATTACTTTCGAGGCTTACATTAACGACAGAAGCAATGGAAAGGCAGGAGTAGTTTCTGATGCTATAATTCACTTCGCACTGATAAATTCCTGGCGTTTGGATTTCAAGGCTCTGATTAGTACTTAAAAATGCAACTTTGTTGTTTTGCTGTAATGTCCAATTGTATTTGACGTTTAGATTGCTATTTTCTGAGCAATTTACATTGTCGTTCACGTATTTCTTAGCAGAGTCGTTTTTTGAAGAAATATCTAAAAAATCAAAAGGCAAAAGGACAAGTAGGCCTAAAAGAAACTCTCAACTGAATATTTTTGGTTTTTACATGCATTCATGCATTATTATATATATATATATATATATATATATATATATATATATATATATCATCTTTGACTGTGTCCATTCGTTGATTCCGAAACGATTTCTCTCCACTTATCTCTGTTGCTCGCCAGTTCCTCCAGAGTCGTCCTATTTCTTCCGGTTGTTTTCTCTTCCAGCTTGAGCCCCACCGTGTTGAGGTCTTTGCTTATGCAGTCCGTCCATCTTGTTCTCTGTCGTCCTTGACTTCTTTTACCCTCTTGTTTATGATAGTATGCTATGTTTGGCAGTCTTTCGTTTTCCATTCGTAATATATGCCCCAGCCATTCCATTCTTTTCTTTCTTACGATGTTACTGACGAAGGGTTGTTGCGTCCTGTCTCTGATTTCTTTGTTTGTTACATGCTCTCTATAGCCAACTCTCATGATCCTTCTTAGCCATTTGTTTTCACATGCGTCTATCCTTTTTCCCGTGCTGCCGGTTATATTCCACGTTTCTGCTCCGTATGTAAGTACTGGAATGACGCATGCGTTTAATATTCGCAATTTCAATTTCAAGTTTATATCATGTCTTTTGAACACCTTCTCCCTTAACCTATTGAAGACATTTCCTGCCAGCGCCAATCGCATTTTGATTTCTTTTTCGCTGCTTGCTTTATTGTCTACCTCACTCCCTATGTATACGAAGCCTTCTACCATATCCATTTCGTTGTTTTCTATTTCCACTTTTGGCCAAGGTCCGTGCTGATTTGTCACCGCCATAATCTTTGTCTTCTTATAGTTTATTTTCATGCCTATTTTCTCACTTTCGTTGGCCAGTATTTCAGTTAATTCCGTTATTCTTACTAGGCACTCCGCCAGTAAGCATGTGTCGTCTGCATACTCTGTGTCTTCCATATTTTGCGGTTGCATTGTTTTCCCGAGGTTATCTATTTTTTCTAGTCTTCTCGTGATGTAGTCCAATATCACATTGAACAGTGAGGGAGAAAAATACATCCTTGTCTAAACCCTGTCACTATTTTGAATTCCTCCGACTCTGTCCTCTACTCTCACCATTGCATATGTTACATTGTATAAAGCCTTTATCAGTTGTATGTATTTGTTGTTGATTCCGTATTTTTCTAATATTTCCCATGCGCCTTTCCTCCAGATGGAAAATGTGCAAAATCAACGAAGCACATAAATAGGTCTTTGTTGAATTCCCATTTTTCGATCATCTGCCGTGTCACGATATATATATATATATATATATATATATATATATATATATATATATATATATATATATATATATGGCTTAGAAGGCATTACTGCCTGTGTGAAAGCCACTAGGAGCACTAGCGGGGCTTGAACCCGCTCCGTCAGCTTGACGCTCCAGCACGTAACCCCTTGCCATCTTCCGCCCCTAGCTAAAAATGCGACCGGCATTTGAACCACGGACCTCAGATTGGCAGACCAGTGCGCTAACCCCTATTCCACCGCGCACCGCTGAGGTCTTGCGAGAAAAAATTGTCCTTAGACAAAAATGTGTGCTAACTCTCAACAGGTTCTACGAGGTCAGCAACGGAAAAAGTTTCTCGAAAAGAGACTGCGTTGAGGCGTTGTAAGGCCATGGAGAACCGCTGAAATAATAAGCTTCTTTCCCTTTTGTCTCCGAAAGACTCTGAAATACCGTAATACGACGACCTAATTGTCTGACGAAAAGCCGCGCATCTACAGGGTGTCTCTGAAAAAACCTCAGCAGATAAACTATGATTTCTTAAACATTCAAACATATATTTCTATCAAATTTGCCTTACGTGTAAAGCACATATTGTCCCAACTTTCTGCTTATTTTCATCTCATTTGCATGTCAGGTGGCCATTTTGTGAGTTATCAAAGTCAAACTTCGATTTTTACTACTCAGTCCCAGCATGACAGGCCTAAATATCTAGCTTCACATAAATTTTGTTTCATGTCAAACGCAGACACCCGCGAATCCCCAGTCCCTCATCTCTGATGGGAAGTGTAGCCTGTACCCATTGACTGTCTGAAAGACGCAGATTAAGGATTTGGTTCAGCCCCTCGCGCATAGCGTCGTCAAAGCTTTCTAATAGTGGATGGTCTGTGCATGGCGTGCATCGTTAAAGGTGCAAACGTTTAGAATGGGTGAGCTACATTCTAAGCAAAATTAGGGCGTCCTGTTTCGCGCTCAGCGACAATCGGTTCAGTGCCATGTTTAGCTCGTTAGTGCGGCGTGACATCAGGGACCCAAAGGCCTGCGTGTTGGAAAGGGGAGCCACAAGGAGGGTAGCGTATTGTGGCTCTATGCACCGAAAAATATCAAGCGAAGTGTCCGTAACTAGGATTGGGCCTTTAGATATAATCTTCGCAGTGGAGCCGCTTCACCGTCCTGCTAGTCGTCCCTCCTCCCTCCAGGACAGTGAAATTTGGGGAGAGGTCCCTCACGTGGGCAATCCCGCACTCTGGACCTCATTACCTATCACTGTGACAAACGAGTCAAATATTGATCTACAGTAGTCGCCAAGAAAGAAAAAGGGACTTATTTAACATCTCGTTCATGTGTGAAGCGTAAAGCGCTCTTGACCTTAGCTTTTTATCTGATTATTGCGCTGTATAAATTGTCTGAATAGCATAACATAACCAACTGGAACGACGCAGAACAGTCTCAGCAGGACACCCCAGTGATTGTCTTCATGCGTTACCGTTACCTCAAAGGCTTAACATACGGTCTGGATATGGATAAAGAGACAGTGCGTATTTTGTTGTCTAAACACCGAAAAGGGCGGGAATATGGCAGATTGGTAACACAATAGAGCGGTTCGTTGACGGAACTGGAGCTCATAAGATTGACTCAGCCTTAATTCTTTAGATGGCCTTGTCTGCGAAGGTAAAACGCGAGTCTGTCCATGTGATTAACTGTCTCTTGATTAACTGTGCACGTGATTGAATGTCTGTGATTAACTCCCCGTAATTAACTGTCTCGAGATTAATTGTCATTACACCAACAAATTACTAATTGTCTGAAAGCCCATTATAAATAATTATAATCAAAAACTCGGTTTGCCACAATATATACTGTAATGCAACACCTCGTTATGATTAATCGAATCTTAATATACTTTAATCTTATTCAAATCTGAATTGCCTTAGTGCCCTTTATCAACTCACATAGGATTTTAATGACTTCTGTGCTGCAATTACTGGCAATGCCATTCGATGATACTAATTGGCAAATGAAAATGGATCCATCATACGAAGGATGAGGTTTCAAGGTCATACTGCAATTTCTTCTGTTGGGCTGATCTTTGCAAACTGTGCTGTTTAGAGGTTTGCTGTCATTCAATGATCTCCATATTAGATGCGGAGGCTCACCGTTGAATGAGACAACACAGTTGAAGACCATATTCTCTTGCTCAAGATTGCAAGTATTCGGACCAATAAAGCCGGCAGGATGCATGTTTAAATAACATCCAATACCTGCGTCTGAAAATCAAGCAAGTATCAGAATCAGCAAATTCATTTAAGATATGAGGGATCAATCTACAGGGTGTAAAAGTGAAAAGGGCACCCCTTTATGATATTTAATATCTCGGCTGCGTGTATAGTGATTTCAATGAAATTTATAGGCCATATACCTGGAAATGTTTTTGATACAATTGCCAAATTTCATGCTGATACCTTTAGTGTTTGCTGAAATATGGCCAAAAAACTAAAGAGACCCACATTTTGAAATTGACATTGGAATATAACGTCGCGACGAAAACAACGTTATTTTTACAGTAAAAAACGATACATTTTATTATGACGTTATATTCCGTTGCCAATTTCAAAATGTGGGTCTCTTTAGTTTTTTGGCCATATTTCAGCAAACACTAAAGATATCAGCATGAAATTTGGCAATTGCATCAAAACATTCCAAGGTATATGGCCTATAAATTTCATTGAAATCGCTCTACATGCAGCCGAGATATTAAATATCATAAAGGGGTGCCCTTTTCACTTTTACACCCTGTATATAATCAAAGAAATGTATTAAAAGTCGTCGTATCCTACTGCACAATAATAAAGTCATTAGAAGACGTGAAAGCAGAAAGCGTGGTCGTTGCTTTCAACTGCAATATCATTTCTGCACCACGAGCTTCTCAAGGTGATACGCGTTATTTTAACCATATTTCCGGGCTGATACATTCTTTTTGTTAATGGGCTGATGCATTTTTCAGATCAAGGTCTACTGTAACTCGAAATATTGTTATAGTCGTAGACATTCGATTGCCTCCAATACAGAGTCCGAGTACAAACTTGTCGTGATGAAGTTTCACGTAAAGCCAGCACACAGCACAAGCGAAACACTACAGCACCAGTATGTTATAACTGAAAGCGATCAATATAGAAACTATGTCTTAGCTTATTATCACCTTAAAATCTAATTAAAATAGTTTCATACATATCACAGTTAGACTTGTTGAACTGATTCGTCGTGTGCTTGTCTCTTCTGAACAAAAGTACCATCCAGCGTCTTCGTTTTTTACTTCCGAAATGATAAGAGTGCACGTTCCGACATGGTTCTTTTCCATACGGAATCTGTCTTTATATGGATTTGTGATTCGGTTTCCGGCATAGACGAGAGTATATATTGAGTTAAAATGCCATTGGATGTCAATTGAAGCATTCGTATAACAATGTATAAAAGCCGTGTCGTTGACTAAGACATCAATTTTGTATGCCGAAGCGTCATCATTACGCACTGTCATTGCTGCTGGAAAGAAGTAAACACTGAATTATATTCAAGCACGTTTTTTTTTCAAATCAAAAGTTTATGACCCAAGGAAAGACGGGCCATTTTATTTAGAGCGTCTAAGAGTTCAACGACACCGGGGGCCTCTTTTCCCTTGCCAAACTCCCCAATGGTTTTGGTTCTCAGTACAAGCTACGCCTCCCTCCTCCCCGTGTGGATTTTTTCCGCTGGGTCCTGTCATGGTGATGGAGAGATTAAGAGATTGAGAGATAAAGCAAGCCTGATTTCTTTTCTGTTTCTTATTGTAATCATCAACGCTGGCAATCACACTCAATGTATAATCCATATAATAGCACAATCAATACAGTAGTGTTTTCGACTGTTTTAGTCCACGAGTGTTCGCAGTTCCGCAGTCGACTACGCTGCCTCAGTTGTAATATGCAGTCCTATGAGATATATTCTATCGCAACACCAATTACTACAATCTAATACTAAATCGGTCTACAATGACACAGTCTATAATGACACCTATGAAATAACACAACTTGAACTAAATCGCATTCTATGATTAAACAATACCCAAATATTATTCGTCTTCTTACCCTTCGGCTTCCTGTACTTTCCTTTTCACCGTCCCTTTTCCTTTGCTCCTTCTTTACCTCTGGATCCTCACGGCCGCCTCGCCTCCCAGTATCCCATGCTGGCGAACCTTCCGAAGAACTGCTTCCCGCGTATCAAAAGTCGCACCAGAAAAAGCCCCTCCCCCCTTTGGCGCGTCTCGCGCTCTTATACTTTTCTCGCGCCCCTGCTTCCACTTCGGCCTCTCCTTTTCCTCTCTTGGCCTTCTCGCAGCGGTTCGCGCATTATCTGCCAGCGTCTTGCCGGCCTTTGTCCTCTCTTTCTCTAGCGCCTTGCACTAACGGTGCAAGAGCTGCACTTACAGTAGGCATACGCGAGTGTCATTATTCCCCGTTTAAAAGAAACTGCTAATCCTCAATCAATTATGCCACAACGCTTGTTTGTTCAGGCTATGTTCCTCCGATTCTTAGGGCTTCATGACTATATATTATATCTAGGGTAGGAGTGAAGAATCGATTATACAGAGTTTGTGATCGTTTTATATCTTAACCAGCCGAGAGGTCTCCGAATTGAGCTACACACATATAGTGCGGCGTATGATAAAGCGCAATTACAGAATTTGTACGATGACTAATTTCAATGGACGCGAAAAGCGAGAGAGACAACGATCGGATGGCTCGAGTTTAGTCGATATAAAATTTTGCAGGTAGACAGGCTATGCCGAGCGAAGAAAGTTGTGAGTCAGTGATGTGTGTTTACACTGTTACCGATTTGATTTTAGAATTATTTAATGCGTGCTAATAGTTTAGCTAAATACGCTAGTAAGCACTTTTCTAACGCGTTTCTTTAGCTCTTTAGCTAAAAGAACAGTTCCAATAACTTAATTGGATTTATTACATCTCGGTCTCTGCTTGCCTTCGAACATCGAATTATGAGGCTAGGATTACAGACGTCTAAATAGAGGGCCATCTGGGACAAACGGGTACGTTCTTCCAAACTAATACCACAATTGTTTGCTAATCTTATAATGGCAAAAGTCGAAGGGTTACAAGACACGAATAAATACGCGAGTGTCTTCTTTTCTTTCATTTCAATAATTTCAAAAATACGTATCAATTCATATGGGAAGGGGCAGGACAAGGTGGAGTGAGGAATGGGATGACAAAAACGAAGTACCCTCGCCAAACTCAATTTTTGGATCCGCCTCTGTCTACAGATGGTTTAATCAGCAAGAGTAAATGTAGGGGCCTATCATAATTCTATTTCCATTTCTATTTCTAAAAAAGCAGAAACGTTTAGAAGGGGCATACAAGAAAGATATGAGAGCGTCGTAGCAGAGGAAAAGGAACTGACAGTGGAGGAGGAATGGGAAAGGTTTCGGGAGGACATGCATAAAACAGCGGAGATAGTACTGGGGTTCCAAAAAAGAGAAAATCAATGCTGGATAACAACAAACACAAAGCAGAAAATGGACAAGATACGAGACTTGAAAAGACAAATGCTAACAACTGGGTCAGAAGAGGATAAAAATGCATATGAGGTGAGAGAAAAACAACTGGAACGTCAAATAAAGGAAGACAGAAATAAGTATTTGGAAAGCATAGCAAAAGAGATGGAAGAGGCAGCCGTAAAAGAATATAGTAAGACTCTGTTTGCAAACGTCAATAAACTATGTTCGAGGGGAGGTAACAAGCTAATAGGACTAGAACCGATAAGAAATCCACAAGGAAAAGTCATTACAGACAAGAAAGAGATAATCAACAGATGAAAAGAGTATTTTAAAACCATGCTGAACAAGGAAGAACCTACGTCAATGGAGAGAACAATAAGGGAGATAAAAGGAATGGAACCACTACAAGAAGGAAATGACACAGCAGAAGAGGTGACCATAGAGGAGGTAACAAAGGCCGTTAGACAAAAATGAGAAAGAACAAGGCCCCATGTATTATTATTATTAATATTATTAAGACAATTTATAGAGCGCAGTAAGCATAGTGAAGACTAAAGTCAAAAGCGCTTAACAATGAACATTATAAGATATATTAAACATATGCGTCTTAAGGCACTTGATAAACAAATCAGGGGAGGTCACAATTGTCACGTTCTTCGGCAGAGAGTTCCACAGACTCGGATTGCCCCTCCGGAATGATCTGTCACCGAAGACAGCCGTCTTGGACGGAGGAGGAACCACCAATTGACGACAGTTGCTTGAGCGAAGCCGCGATCGCCGATCGACCGCCGTAGACTTGATGACCAGGCCCGATAAGTAGCTAGGGCAAAAGGGGTCATACAGCGCCCGAAATGTTAGCCAGCAACGCTTGAAGGCTATGCGCTCCGGAATCCTGAGCCAGTGAAGATTATCACGTAGAAACGGTGTCACGTGCTCGTTCCAACTCGAGCCAAAAATCAGACGAGCTGAGACGTTTAGCACCGACTGAAGACGATTTAGTTGGTTGACAGGAAGTCCGAGCAGAACGCTATTACAATAATCTACTCGAGCTAAGACGAGGGCACGGACGAGATTGACGACGACAGGCACCGGCAGGTATCGACGGATCTCTCTGATTCTTCGCAGCTGAAAGAAACAGGTACGAATGACGTTGTCCAAATGTCCGACAAACGAGAGTGTCTCGTCAAAAAGAACTCCAAGGAGACGCAGTTCTGTGCTCGAAGTGACATCAACATCACCAATCGGAAGCGTGTTCCGGCATATGAGATGCCTCCTCCGAGGAGTGCTTAACCAGAGAAGTTCGGTCTTCCCCGGGTTCAGCGATAGTCGATTTTCATCAGTCCACCTCTGGACTAAGGAGATGCAATCCGTAATACGGGAACGCAAACATTCAACCTCAGATGGAGGGCAGGAGGCGTAAACCTGAACGTCATCAGCGTAGGCATGATGGGCAAGCCCACACGTTTCAATGATACGACCAATGTCAGCCACGTAGAGTATAAACAATAGTTAATAGGTATATGTAATATAACCGCTGAGAAGCTCATGAACTCTGGAGAGGAAACTATAAAATGGCTCCACAGAATAATATGCAAAGTATGGAAGGAGGAAATAACACCAGAAGACTGGAGAAGAGCCATAATCATCCCAATCCACAAGAAAGGAGATAAGAAAGACTGTAACAATTCCAGGGGCATACCCTTATTGAGCGTATCAGGAAAAGTGTTCACTCGCGTAATTTTAAACAGAGTCAAGGATAAAATAGATCAGAACCTGAGAGAAAATCAAAGCGGTTTCAGACAAGGAAGACGATGCACGGATCAAATTTTCGTGATACGGCAGATGATCGAAAAAAGGGAATTCAACAAAGACCTATATATGTGCTTCATTGATTTTGCACATTTTCCATCTGGAGGAAAGGCGCATGGGAAATATTAGAAAAATACGGAATCAACAACAAATACATACAACTGATAAAGGCTTTATACAATGTAACATATGCAATGGTGAGAGTAGAGGGGACAGAGTCGGAGGAATTCAAAATAGTGACAGGGTTTAGACAAGGATGTATTTTTTCTCCCTCACTGTTCAATGTGATATTGGACTACATCATGAGAAGACTAGAAAAAATAGATAACCTCGGGAAAACAATGCAACCGCAAAATATGGAAGACACAGAGTATGCAGACGACACATGCTTACTGGCGGAGTGCCTAGTAAGAATAACGGAATTAACGGAAATACTGGCCAACGAAAGTGAGAAAATAGGCATGAAAATAAACTATAAGAAGACAAAGATTATGGCGGTGACAAATCAGCACGGACCATGGCCAAAAGTGGAAATAGAAAACAACGAAATGGATATGGTAGAAGGCTTCGTATACATAGGGAGTGAGGTAGACAATAAAGCAAGCAGCGAAAAAGAAATCAAAATGCGATTGGCGCTGGCAGGAAATGTCTTCAATAGGTTAAGGGAGAAGGTGTTCAAAAGACATGATATAAACTTGAAATTGAAATTGCGAATATTAAACGCATGCGTCATTCCAGTACTTACATACGGAGCAGAAACGTGGAATATAACCGGCAGCACGGGAAAAAGGATAGACGCATGTGAAAACAAATGGCTAAGAAGGATCATGAGAGTTGGCTATAGAGAGCATGTAACAAACAAAGAAATCAGAGACAGGACGCAACAACCCTTCGTCAGTAACATCGTAAGAAAGAAAAGAATGGAATGGCTGGGGCATATATTACGAATGGAAAACGAAAGACTGCCAAAAATAGCATACTATCATAAACAAGAGGGTAAAAGAAGTCAAGGACGACAGAGAACAAGATGGACGGACTGCATAAGCAAAGACCTCAACACGGTGGGGCTCAAGCTGGAAGAGAAAACAACCGGAAGAAATAGGACGACTCTGGAGGAACTGGGGAGCAACAGAGATAAGTGGAGAGAAATCGTTTCGGAATCAACGAATGGACACAGTCAAAGATGACAGAGAGAGAGAGAGAGAGTGAGAGAGAGATTTCTAGTTTGCTGTTTTTGAGCGCTATGGTTGTATGTTTCGATTATGTAATGTAATGTAATGTAACAAAATATTTGCATAGCGCCTCTTCTGAAGAATCACTCAGAAGCGCTCCCACAGCAAATTACTGCACATTGACAAAGAGATAAGTTTTAAGTTGTTTCAAAAAAGAGGGCCATAGAATTAGGAGTTACTAAGCAACGCATACTGGAGTCAAGAGCACTCCAAAGGATAGGGCCAACTGATTCAAAACCTCGCTTCAGGAACATGGAAGTTCGTGCTTGGGGCACACTGAGAAAACCATTGGTCGTGGACAGAAGACATGGCCGACCAGGGATAGAGCTAAGAGGATTAGATTAGATTAGGATTAGAGACTAAATAATATGTCATTGCCAACTATAGCATTACTTAGTCTAGAGACTGAATTTATTACTTGCCTTGAAATATACAGATGATTAGTGTCATGTGTTGCAATCTTATGTTCTCCATATAGAACTGCACCATTGTTTCCAATGAATCAAGACTAAAAGTCCGAAAATACGTTGCGTTGCTGAAAAGTTTATTGAAATCAGTAAGAAACCAAAATGCAGGCGGCATTTTTCATACAATTTGTTTTAAATTTATTGAAATAGCTAAATTTAAACGAATCAAAATGAAGAGTGAATTGCTTTTTCAAGCTAAACAAGCTAAGGGAATAGAATCGCGAAGGTTGGTCAACCTAGGTATTTAAGCAATGCTATAATGGACTTATGCAAATTGAATACTGTAAGTTGGATACAAGGTGGTACAAATATAGTATGTAGTAGAAAACTAAAAATCATGTAAGATAACTGCAGAAGAAATTATACTTATATATATATATATATATATATATATATATATATATATATATATATATATATATATATATATATATATATATTAAAGGTAGTTAATTGATTTAAATTTTTATTTCTATAGGTAGACTATTCCAGAATCTGGGTCCAGAACATTTAACAGTAAATAATCTGATGTTAGTTGAAGCAAATTGGATATAAATATTTTCCTTGTTTCTAAGATAAAGATTACATTTATTATTTATTATTTCAAAAAATTTATTTGCATAGAAAATAGAAGGTAATATATTAAGTCGATATTTGAAGATAAATAAAGCAGATTTTTGTTTATGTATATTCTCAATTTTTAAAATGTTAAATTTACTGTACAGGTTAGTAGTATTGGTATTATCCAGATGGTTCTTCGTTCAGCAGCCAGGGTGATTGCTGGTGTCACAAGACGTGATCACATTAGTGATTATATGACGTCTATTTTACACTGGCTGCCTTATCCTGCTCGAGTTGAGTTTCGTATGTTGAGAGCGGTTGCACTTTCTCTTTATGGTGCCACTCCATCTTACCTTTCAGAGCTACTCCATCCCCTTAGCTCTATCCCTGGTCGGCCATGTCTTCGGTCCACAACCAACGGTCTTCTCAGTGTGCCCCAAGCACGAACTTCCATGTTCCTGAAGCGAGGTTTTGAATCAGTTGGCCCTATCCTTTGGAATGCTCTTGACGCCAGTATGCGTGTCTTAGCAACTCCTAATTCTATGGCCCTCTTTTTGAAACGACTTAAAACTTATCTCTTTGTCAATATACAGTAATTTGCTGTGGGAGCGCTTCTGAGTGATCTTTCAGAAGAGGCGCTATACAAATATTTTGTTACATTACATTACATCTAAATCTTTAAATATCAGCCTTATTACTTTGTTTGCAATATTTGAATTCTATTAATATTTGACTTATATGTGTTTTCTCATATTATACAATATGTTAGTCATGCTTGATATAGGCCTATATATATATATATATATATATATATATATATATATATATATATATATATATATATATATATATATATATATATATATATGTTGTTCGTATCCAGAACATTGATCGTTGTAGGATATACGGTTTGTTTTTAGTTGCAAGGTGTCCTAGTAGTACTTGTACGATATGTCACCATAATCAGTTCATGATTATATTATATATATATAGTTATATATATATATATATATATATATATATATATATATTATTTGGTCACAGTGTACAAGATGATTAAACAAAATGGGTAAGATAGAGGAAACTCCTTGTCGTTGGTGCATAATGCCATCTCCACAATTTTTCTGCCATTCTTTCCTGTTTATCGTTCAGATCCTGTACACTGCTTCGACACCGTTATTCATTATCATCACGCCATTCCATGCTTGGTCTTCCGTTTCTATTGGCAACTTCGTTATTCCAAACATTAAAGCCTTGGTCTTTCTATCCTCTTTCATTCTGCATATGTATCCAAATAAATGGAGAGTCCTTTGTTTTACTCTTTGCAGTATGCTTTGTTTAGTCTAAATATTCTCCTGTATAGTTCGTCATTTGTAATTTTTCTATCCATCCATGTCTTAATACTTTTCTATGGCATTTCCTTTCCTATCAAAGAACCTTTGCTGCTCTTCTTGTGAGCTCTTGTCTACAGTCTAAGTCATGAGCCATGTTACAGTGTTACTTCCAATGTAGGTAAAGTATTCTACGTTCTTTACTTCTATCCCATTTAGGCCTACTTGTCCCTTCCTTTCTCTTTACAGCCGAGCATCATCGTATTTGTCTTCTCTGTGTTTATCAACAGTTTAAAGCGCTTTGTTTCATTGCTCAGTGTCTGTACCGTGTCTTCCAGATCACCTTCATCTCCCTCCAGGATGTTAACATCATCAGCAAACAAAAGCTTGTTAAATGAGAGTACCTAATCTAACATGCCTTTTACATGTTCTTTGATTGTGTGCATTGCTCTTTAAAGGTCTGTTATGAAAATCTTAGGTGGTATGTTATCTCTTTGTCTTGTCCCTCTGCTTGTTTTTAACCATTCTCCAAATTATCCACAGATTAACACTGCTGATTTTTATTTTGCTTTAACAATCAAACTAAATTCTAGTCCACTCCAAATGACTCAAGTACAGCCCTGGTTATTGTTTGATCTATGGCGTAGAATGCCTTTTGGAAGTCAATGAAGCAGCTCTAGATTTTCTTGGTTTTTCAGCCCGTAATTTTAGAAAAGATCGAATCACAACGCAACAGAGACTAGCAATAAATCCGCTTGTTCATCAGCCAGGCGAGTCGTCAGTATATCGTTCAGGATGATCATTAGTACTTTCTCAAGGTGACCTAGCAAAGCTATTGTTCGGTAGTTTTTGCATTGCGTCATGCTTCTTTTCGTTTTGAGGAAGCTCTACTTTATATCATTTAGTTTATCAGGAACATAATCGAATAAGCAACATTAAACTTACCTTAGAATAGAAATTTAAGTGTAATTTGTTGTGCCTTTAGTGCTCTTTTTGAACGCCTTCATTCAAAGACAAGATCACCATTGAATCAGAGCCATCTGGAGTTTGAAACAATCATAACGTCAAACGTCTTCTTAGTTGCCACTTATAGGGCGTAGCTGATGCGATGTCCTATTATCTTTATCTGAGATTATAAACAGAAAATGTCATTAAACTAACCGTTTGCCCATCAAAGTATGACAGTAGAGTGTTGGTTCTTTTTACCAGATTTTTTGTTATATATTCTAGCATTTTGCCAAATGATGTCTTTGACCGTAACATGGCTTGATGTTTGCGAGATTTCTTGCTCGCAATATATAGTTGATCATGGAAACATGGAAAAGATTGGCTGGCTTAAATATGCTCGTATATATATATATATATATATATATATATATATATATATATATATATATATATCATATTCCTTCTTCCGTCGTGACCTTCGCCGCCTACGCCCTTGCCTAGATTCTAAAACTGCTTCCACAATTGCCACCTCAATAGTCCACTCCAAATTAGATTATTGTAACTATCTCTACTATAACCTTCCCAAAGCCTCTATCAACAAATTGCAATCAATACAAAATGCACTTACTCGTGCTGTTACTAAGTCACCTAAATTCTCCCATATTTCACCCATACTAAAATCATTACATTGGCTTAAAATAACTGAACGTATCCAATATAAGATAATAACACTTACATATAGCTCACTTCAGTCATCAAAACCTGTCTACCTTAGATCACTATTAACCCCTCAGCCTCCTCAACCCACACGTTCATCATCTTACCTCACTCTGTCACGCCCACTGAATCAGTCATCCCTGAAAATTTGCAACCGTGCCTTCTCATACGCCTCACCTGAACTTTGGAACTCGATCCCAGCTTCCCTCCGCAGACTTGGACACTTTCAAAGAATACAATCTGAATCCTCATTTCCTATAATTCCTGCATTATCTCCTCAAGTCTTCAGGTCTAAGCTTAACCATAATCCTACCAAGTGGGGTCATTAATGACCCCACCTCAGATCTGTGTTGCGCTATTCCTGCACTACTTTGAATTGTCTTAGGCGGTTTCAGGAATTTGTTACTTAACATCATTTCCTGGTTTTATTTCAAAGAAGTATTTTTTAAAATTTGTAAATATTGTAAAATTTCTGTTGGAGTCACTTATGACTCCAAATTTCTTACTGCAGTGATGGCATCAAACAGCATTAGATTTGCAGAATACTCGGCTACACAGACACCGCAGGAGATTTTACTCGAGCCGTATAGTGATAGCGATGTTAGCAGTGATGAATTGGGCAGTGATTATGAAGACCATATATCTGAACAGTCAGAAGCTAGTGATGAAGAGAACGCCATTCCGGAACACGAAGAGACGGCTGCGTGTTCATATGCAGCTGCAGTAGGGGTGTTCAAAAAACCACAATTTTCAAAAAGTTATGCCTACTGGACGGATTGTCATGCTACTATCAATATTGAATTCAGATACACTTTTTATTTCACATTTCTATGATGTCCTGAGGTCCCTCAAAGGCCTTGAACGCATGAACCCCCAAACCATGGAAAAACTGCACAATACTGCACAATGATTGGGACTAAATACTTCATAACTCTCTAAAATAATCATAGATATGTCATAATAGACTCATTTTGTTTGTATTATCCTTGGGCCGTGTCCATAGAGTCAGTAGCGTGCAGAGAGGATTTGTGGGGGGCGTGACCCCGGGCGCCGACCAGATGGAGGTGCCAAAATTGACTCGGCGACCTTCATTTTTTTGCTCGTCAAACGTTTTTTAGGCTTGGCCTCGGGCGCCCACCACTCTCTGCGCGCCACGGCATAAAGTGGCATATGTAAAGGTTCAGCTACTCTGGTGGAACAGCCACCGGATTTTTAAAAAAATATTTTAAAAAAATATTTTATTTCGCTTGCAGGCGTCATGTCCTTGAATTGGCATTTTGGGCTGTCTGGAAGTTCGGTTAAGTACCAGGACCAGGCAATAGACTGTTTGCCGCATTCAAATCAACATGTGGTAGGCTACTTTGGGCAAACAGATGCAAATCAACACAATCGAACTGTGCCATCCCTGGCTGAGAGAAGTTAAGGGTCACGTTGTCCAGGAGCTGAGAAATATCTGGATACAAAGAGAATCTGGAACCATGCCCCGTGACGACTATCATAAATGAGCAGAGAACAATCTACTCATTCTGGGTGAAACACCTCCACGCGGGGTACACCTCATGAAACCCAGAGTCATTCACCAACACAAAGCACACCGTTTTTGAGCTCAAATTGCTGCCATGTAATGGCCTACTCCATCTCTCCTAACTTCTACGAGAATTCGGGTGCTAAGCATCTTTGGACGGCCTAAATGTCAGGGCCGGAGCCAGCCAATCGGGCGCCCCCCTGCAACTTCGTATTTGGCGCCCCGGCAGTGACAGGCTGTTTCCTCGCGGACACACCTTAACTTCATAAATCTATTGGCAATATGAACTCAATATAAACAATCTTCTAAACGATCTGCGCACATAACGGACTTCTTCGTTATAATACAATATAATAATAATAGCCTAATAATAGTAGTAGTAGGCCTAGTAGTAGTAGTAGTAGTAGTAGTAGTAGTAGTAGTAGTAGTAGTAGTAGTAGTAGTAGTAGTAGTAGTAGTAGTAGTAGTAGTAGTAGTAGTAATAATAATAATAATAATAATAATAATAATAATAATAATAATAATAATAATAATAATAATAATAATAATACAATATCTTTATCTTACAGAGAAAAAATGTAGCTACTACAACAACTGCTGGCTTTCATGTTAGCAAATCTCTCTTTTAGTTCAGTTACAGTATGTCCAAATTAGAACATACATCATTTTCTAATGCAACTAGGGCCTGGCCCAAAAGTCTTTCATGAGCGATGGTTGATCTCAATAGATTCTTATTAATTTTAATCTGGAAAATGATGGTTTTCTACTGACCACACTGACAGGAAGTGTAAGCAAAATCCGTAAAGCAATGGTCATGTTGGGGAAAGTTAGATGGTCTAAATGACTAAACTTTAGAGTTTCGCGTGGATTAAGAAACTGGTTAGACTCCGATTTAAATAAAACTCTAAATGATGAGATTTCCGAAAATAATTCTAATCCTGTTACATCTTTTTAATTATCTGTTAAAAGGACCTCCAGATCCAGGCAATTTCAACAGTAGCTGCCTTTCGCTTTCTATTTGCTGCATCGGAGAGTCTTTTTGGAATCCATATTAATAATCGCAATTTAGAAATGATTACTCTAATAGGCCTAAAGGGAGGTATCAGTAATTTATTTTTGCGCTCTTGTCGGTTGATGGCGAAGAATGGACATGGCCAAAATTCCCTGCTGGCCGAAAATACCCCGTCCTCCCCTACTTTGAATATTTCTTTATATGTCTAGAAAAATTATGTAACCTTATTACATAATGTAGTTGAATTCGTTTACTTAATCACAGTAAATTCACGCAATTAGTAATTACTACTGAGATAATATCTCTCTCCCAATCATATCTTGCATTCGAGTGAACGGTCAAAATCTAGCCATCGTCTTTGTTTAAGTTAACCTAAACGTCCAGGGTACGGCGTGACGGCGGTTTCCGGATGACAAAACTGTCAAAACAAAAGGAGTACAAATGCCAAGTGTTCGTCTCAATTTAATATACCAAGTAATCAAGGATTACGTAAATTTGAACACAATATTCTAACTTCTTTAACAAAGAGATACCCGTGCTACCGCGCGTAGAAATGAATATTCATAAAAGCAGTCAGGTCACGTGAGACAAATAGCCTAACTAGGCGCCGGTTCATAAAAATTCGTAAGCCTTCTGCTCGTCTTGTTTAAATAATATATGTATTATAGTTCAATTCTATGCAAAGAACAGTATAGTAGGTTGAAGTAGCTGATCATTTGTGCTAAAGACTTAACAGAGCGTCATCACAATAATTGATCACTTCGGAAATTTGGCGCCCCTCAAAAGCGTGCGCCCCCCTGCCTCGCGGAGCTCGCGGAGTGGGTCGCTCCGGCCCTGCTAAATGTCGACCAGCTGAGGGTCTTTCCAAGGCATGACACCTGAAATATATGTTGCACACATTTCTTCTAAATTCCAGCTGATCCTTTGGCTGGACCTGTGCTGCTGTTGTCACCATTTAAAGCAGCCATGCACTTTGCATTGCCACATCCAGTAAACAAACAAACACAGGCCACCACCATTAACAGGATCAGGTCGAATTCTATAACAATAAATATTTTGATCAATCCGATCGACCCTCCCACGTTGCCGTTGTATTGATGAATCATGAGGGGTCCTAGGGGCCCGTGCCACCATCCCTCTATTGAATGCCTGGCCCCGCCAGTGGCCCACCTGTTGTAACCTTGTACTCACTACTACTGCATACCAATCAACAAATGGTTGGCCCCCAATGATTAGAAGTTGCCACCCCAATGCCCCTCCACTTGCCAAATCCCGGAGCCGCCACTGACAACACGGGTCATTTGGTTGAGCTGCATACACATCAGCTGCATGAAAGTCCAACTCATCTTCAAGCATAGACACAACTTCACGTACCTTGAATTTTCTGCTTGCGGCCATCTTTTGTAATTTCAACATTGATATTTGCCTAAAGTGTCTATGTGATAGACTGATAAGGCCTAGTTATCAGCCTAAACATCTAATGTAACCACTAATATAGAGCACAAACTCAATTCAAGCAAAAGATACAACGAGTTTGACATATTTACTCATGTAATAAAATTCAGTGTCCATATATAGTTCAAATATTGCACAAACAGCCCACCCTCTCGTGCCTAGCGTCCCATACAATGGGACACCTATTTTATGACCGATAAAGAAATCACAGAATCGTAAAATAGCAATTAAAAGTACACAAGTACACCAACGACAAGTAAACTGGTCTACCTAGCAGGATTACTCACGGATACCAACCAAAAGCAATCCAAATAATAAATGCAGGTTTTTTTCTTGCCATGAAAATTCAAAAACATCATTTCAGCTTGTTGCCTAACAAAAGCGCTTCATGAATCACAATTATTGGATTTTAAAATCAACCATTAACCCAATCTGAAAATACAGCTTATTAGGAAACATTTGGAGCGATTTTAAATTAAAATTCGGCTTAAACAGCCTTTTACATGTAAATAACTTTTTAGAAAGCGTCCCATTTATGGGTTTTAAATATTTATGCCAAAATTGCAACTGAAATTATTTAGTTATAGTAGCATGAAAATAAGCAATATGTTCTTGGCATATAATGAAGGTATTCTGATTTTAAGCAATCATGGCCATTACACTGTGGCCTCAAAGCGTTGTTTGGGCGGATGGCAGTGACTGCCTCAGGTCACTTGAGGACGAGAACGACCAGTCCATGGGGCATGGGGTACTGTTCTCGTTGGTTCAAATCATGTTGGGAGGCGTACATCTAGGATTGCAGATGAAATTATTCTAAGTCTCCTGACACGTCTCCCATTTTAAAGATCCCTTATAAAGAGACAATCTGCAGCCTCAGCCTAAAATATCTTAATAGATTATTTGTAAATGTCATACTCAATTGCAGTGCAATTGCTGTGCAACCATTAGTGTCTTTGTCTGTCTTAGTCGACTTTGACGCATTCGATGTTGTATGCTGATAAATTTACGACGTGGACATCACGACATGTCAGCGAACCAGTCACAATGGATGATAGCAGGGAACTAGCATCCTGTAAATTCACGCTAACTCAGATATCCTGTATTAATATTATTCCACCAAGCAGCTGAAGTTGCAATTTCTTCAGCGATAACTTTCTGTGTTGCCCTGTTAAGTATGAGCTTCTGTCTTTTAGCTACATTCTGCATTACAGAACATTTATCAATATCAATATCAATATTGAAAAGCATCTGCCAGTCCACAGACCACTGAAACAATTTTCTTAGATCTTCCTGTAAAATGTTAGCATCGTCCTCCGAGTCTATATTTCTGCATATATTTGTAGCATCGGCAAATTTTGAAATTTTTAACCCCTTAACTGGGGATCCCGGATATATCCGTCCATTTTACATTGAGTTACAGTTAAATACAAGGTTAAGAGGTTAATAGTAATCCTTCATCGATATCTTTTATATATAATAGAAAGAACAAGCATAACAGAACATTTATCAATATTGGAAAGCATCTGCCAGTCCACAGACCACTGAGACCCAAGCGCTGAGCCCTGAGGCACTCCACTAATAACTCTTACCCATTCCGAATAGCCACCTCTAATGCAAAACTTCTGTCTTCTTGCATTCAACCAATTTTGAATCCATCTGAGAACCTAGAAAATATAATTCGATTGGCTTAACGAAATATATATATATATATATATATATATATATATATATATTCGTATCACTGTACCGCTGGACCATAATGATAAATACAATTGGCACGTTTTTATCGAATATACAGTACAATATCATACCTGTTTTTCCTTATAGCAATGAAATCAAGTGACTTGCATTTCAATGTCAAATATCAAATGTGAAAGTAGACAAAGTCAATTCGTTATTAGGCCTATATCAAAGTCCTGATTCACTGTACTTGACCGGTCTCGACTGGTCTTGACTGCCAAGTAAGCCTAAGTGGTTCCGTCGTAAACCGCGTGTATGCATTTATAGACATGGTAATTGAAATGCAATCTATCATATTAAACTCGTTATCTGTATGTCTGCTACCTTCAAGCGTTCTGATTGGTTGACTATTGGTAGACGGTTTAGACCGTTTAGTCCTTACGTCGCGATGCGTTCGTGGGCGAGCGTTGACTATTGTTAGACGGTTTAGACCGTTTAGTCCTTACGTCGCGATGCGTTCGTGGGCGAGCGTTGACTATTGGTAGACGGTTTAGACCGTTTAGTCTTTACGTCGCTTGCGTTGGTGGACGATGTTCGAAGACGACGTTGCTATTGGTAACAATTGTTCGTAGAATCGTAGTTTAACACGGTCGGCTGGGCGTGCGACGACGTTGCTATTGGTAACAATTGTTCGCAGCCTCAGGTAGTTGTGCAATTTAAACGTACATTTTAACGTACACAAAAAATACGTGTACAGCGTCACACATGGCCACAGTTGCGTGATTTTAACGTACATAGGCCTAATTATTACGTGGCGCAGAGCTTGGCTAGGTGGCGATCATTGAAATGTTGTTCAGCATGAATTCAATGATTGGGTATTAGGTATAGGTATTGGATTAGTATTATCCTGCACTGCGAGCGAAGCGAGCGCGAGCGAAGCGAGCCTCTTTCTAGTTTATACTTTTATAGTTGACACAAAGTTCTCGAAATACTGAATTGCTATGCCTTGCTCATAAAAAGTCAGTTGAAGGGGAGTGTAAAGAAACTCGGTTGTTTTATGACGATATACTTTTTTCTTAGTCATTGACTGTCGTTCATCTACAGTAGGCCTATAGTCGATGCCATGAGTCTCCAAAGTTTTTCAGCTGCGGGTCACATTGCTGACTTTTGACGGCTCCGCGTGCCACATGCACACGAAATTAGATTTAGTTAAATACAGCTATAATGAATAACCGACAATAAGAGATTATTTAATGCTGAATTATGATGCAGCGCATAATTCAGACTGCAGAATATCAGTTACAACTTAAATGGTTTTTACCTACTGTGAGATAAATGAAACTGATGCATTTCTTATAGAATTAGGCCCAACATCAAACCGTGTTTCAAAGTGCACAGTCCATAAAAAGTAAGGATTTTAAAAGTTCATCAAATAATGCTGATCTGTAGCAGGATTTAACGTAGACCTATTTCATTTTAGAAAATGTCTTTTCGCACAAATATGTAGTTCCAAAAAGCAGAAATGAAATAACGAGTAAACTTTTTAATGAATAAACTGATCACATGGAAGGCATTGATAGAATTATATCAAATTTCCTTCCTTAAATTTGTCCTTCAGGATATTGCCACAAAGTGAAAAGTGATTGTAGATGCTTCTTGATTACTGATTTTCAAAAAGTGTCAATTTCAGACGAAAAGCTTTAACGGTTAAAGTTTTAAAAGTGGTACAAATAATTGGCGTAGTCACTGGGACACGGGAGCCCGCCCTTACTCGGATCTGGATCAGATGTGAGATTCGCCCAAAACCGGTGGGTTGTTGTTAGGGAGGTAGATGGTAGCATTAGATCGAGGAAAACGCACCGGATACTATACGCACCGCAGAGCAAATTTAAAGCATTTGACACGACGTCCATTTGTGTGTCAAGACTTTTGGGCCCAAAAATGTCGAAGTGCACCTTTTTCTGGAATCCTGGCTAAGCTACTGCTACAAACCATCACAAATTTAGGTATTTTGACCTGCAGGGTTGGCTTTAATAACAAAACGAGGGAATTATATGAAGGCGCCAAACGACTTTCTCATACGATGAGACAGAAGCATTGTTAACTAGCAGCTAACCCGTCAAAAATTACGAGGGAGAATGGCTGTTTTACTACCAGATTTTGAGCAAATGTTATAGCATTTTACGCAATTAATTATCCTTAACTTGCCGCCTTTGCCATCTACGCCCATTCACAGCTTAGTCGACTGGGGGCGCTTGGTACAGAAACAAAAAAGTGTTGATAAAGGACTTCCTTGTCCGAAAGCTCGTAAACGCTGGACTTTTCGTGTATTTTTAGAACGACGAACAGCTAGACTTTCCGGACTATGGTTGTTTCTGGAATTTTGCTTTCGCTCATTTCGCTGTTTTCGTTCTTCTGGAGTCTCGTCATTCACTCGCACTTCATTCATTGTCGGTTAATTAAAGAGATGATCCAGACTTTGTTATAGCGTAGTTTACATTACGAATATGGCGATTGAGGAATTACGCGTGGTTCAATGTTAATCCAAAGAATAACGCAAGAGAAGCAACGTTTATATATATATATATATATATATATATATATATATATATATATATATATATATATATATATATATATATATATATATATATATATTAGGTGTCCCTTACGTCAATGGTATAACAAATTTTTTTGTGATAAATGCGGTCTGACCCATAAAATGGTTAAGTTCATGGAAAAAAACACTGTGTTGAAATTTGTTTTCAAGTAATGAGATATTTAGAGGTTGCTCAAACACTAGAAAGTGTCCTTAGCTAGACGTTCATTGCTCACTGTTGATGTTCAGTTTGAATGCATTGTCAAATCCTCATTTTGACCCATTAACAAATGTTTGAGGGCCTGTTGGTATTGTTTTTGACTCTCAGCTATGACCTGTAGTACTGTAGGTACTGCAGCTGTTCTTCATTCCTAGTCAGACTGCCAGAGAACTGCTGAATCAACGCCTCGCTCTGTGTGGTCATTTGTGACTGCAATTTTTCGAATGGTTGAAACAACTGCCTTGTATTCATCGTTACTTTCCCACTCTGAAGTTGGTAGGCTCAGAAAGGTCTGAGTTAATTTGAACTTAGCGAAAAATGACCTTGTGTTTTTCATCACGAAGTCAGCAAGTGACTTGTTTTCGAATGCAGGCAGTGTCATTTCGAAGAGTTTGACACGTTTGTGTGGAAAATCTTCACCATCAACTTGACATATGGCTGTAATCATGTTGTGCTTGACATCATTTGGTACATTGCTGTCAAAGAAGGCCAAGACGACCAACTTCTCTGAGAGGTACCACAAGTCATCTGCGAGCTTCCATCAGATTGTACGAGAAATTGCTGGATTGACTGATTGATATGTCAAGAGTGACTTCATAAGTGTAAGGTCCTTAAGAGGGGCTGCAACAGTGAACGGTGCCATGACCCAAGCTTTTACGTATAGCACGCATAAAATATACACAGGCCATGCAGAGCTTTCTTCTCTCGACCAGTGTGAGCGAACAGTGACCTAAACATCCATATACATTGAAGGCGTAGATGACTTTAGCCATCTAGCATTACTTGTGCATTGCACCAGGTGTGCGGAAATGCCATTCATGAAGTGGTGAAACACAGAGAAAAATGAGTTATTTCCATTAGCTCACGGTAATCATCACGTGGTTGAGCCTCCGTCAGAGCTGATAATAAGAAACTCACTAATTTTTTTATTTGCTGCTGGATATAGGGCCTATAAGATGCAGCTACCTCGTCAGTCGACGAATCCTCAAATCAATCTTGAATAATGTGGGACCAATTGGATTGAAATATCTTAAAGAGAAGGATCTCAGGTGCTGAAGATGAACCCATTGCCTCAATGAAAGCAGCGCCAGTGTCCAGTTCCAGTATATGGTGTCGACTTGCTAAGTGCAGAAGATAACGCCCAAGCAACTGTTCTAGTATTGCACTGTTCCTAATTCAAGACCAGTGTTGCTGCTTGTCGTATCAAGGCACAATCCTTGCACGTTGTCAACAATTTGCCACGAATTGAGTGTTTCAAAGACAGCATTTGCTTGTACAACTCCAGTTCGTGCAGGAATCTTTGGCACAGCCATTTATAGATCCTGTATAAGGATCTATAATTAACAATATGGGAAATGTGTTTGCAATGAGAGAAAATATAGTTACTATACAGTTTACAGAATAAAAGTTGCAACTCTGAAATAAAGAGAAAGGTTCCCTATTGAGAGCTAAACATTGAATATCAGGAAAGGAGTAATTTTTTTCTTCTATTTTTGTGACTCTGAAGTGAGGACACTTTTTCCAAAAGACAAAGTCTTACTCTTGTTTTATGAAATACTACTAGTAGTGAATAAGTCCAGAAAGTTTCAGCCCCCAGCTATGATATTTCTGAAGTTACAGAAGTCTGAAGTTGTGAGATATTTAAGTGCTGCCGCGAAACGCCAAAAAACGGCCTACCCCAGGTACAATAAAAGTTGAATATCTCAAAAATTGTTCAAGAGAACAGGCTAAAATTTTGCAATCTTTCAGATGGATGTTTGGGGAGCATTTGTGGCAAATTTCATAATTTTTTGAGATGGTCGAGCTGGAGCCATTGGTTGAATTGGCACTGAATGACTCAAATTTAATGTTTCATGCAAACTTTGACCCATTTGAGCTACCTGTAAACAGTGAAAGTTTTTCTTCTAATTTTTTACTAAATGTTTTTATCAGAATGGAACCATTTTCAAAGGTCAGACCTGATTTTTTTGAAAGTTGGGTTTAAGGGACACCTAATATATATATATATATATATATATATATATATATATATATATATATATATATATATATATATATATATATACGTATATACGTAGAGACATTTTTGCTTGGAGAGGGGTAGTCTGAGCCGGGTCCTGGAGGTCCCATGATTAAATCATTAGACCCACCCAGTAAAAAACAGCGCCGCCCCTGCATGCTCGAGCCAGACGAAAATCTTTCGCGTGCCTTATCCAGCCCGTGGGCCGTATGTTTGGCACTCCTGGTTTATGCTATAACAGGGAGGAAACTACGGAACAATTGATATCATCCGTACAACAACAGAAGACACACGGAAAGGGAGTCCATAATTGCCGACGCAGTCAACCTGCAGGGCTCCTACAGTGGAGAAGAAGGAGAAAGCAGAGAATTATGAAAATAGATTTACACTGTAGGTTAGATAATAGTTAAAAGAAATACATACTAGTAGAAAAATAATTCAGGTCCGATAGTAGGATGAGCTCTTTTGAAGTAAGGAATTATGAATGCTCTCGCTGCCCATAGTTTGTGCGTAGCGCGTCACGTGATCCAATGAGACAGTTGGAAATCCCCGTCAAATTAGGCCTACCATTCTAAGCATAGGCAACCGGCACGGGATACGATAAGACCATTGAATAGACCATACTGATGAAATACGCGTTTAAATTATGAATGATTAAAAATTAAGATTTAAATTTTACCAGTTACCTATACTTAGCATCAATTAATAATAATTAGTACCAATGTCGATACCAACGACAGCATTACGTAAACATACGTTGAAAACGACCCGTAGAATCCTGGCGGGACACCAGATCCATCATCCACGGAATCTGAAATCTGAAATACTGCGCGAGGGCGTAATATAGTATATATATATATATATATATATATATATATATATATATATATATATATATATATATATAGGGTTTTATTTATACTGAAAGCGTGAAGTCACTTTGGTCCTTACCCATCTCCTGTCACAAACTGACAAACTGTGACACTTTCTTAGACACTACTCCTCACGCGTGACGTACTATGTGGATGTGCCTTTAGCTCTGTTGAACTGTTCCTGTTATCAATTCAAACACTAGTCCATAGTTGGCCTTGAATATCTTAATAACTACCGCCCGATCTCAAATCTTTCTCTTCTATCAAAACTTACCGAGAAAATCGTCCTTTCTAGACTCACCGATCATCTTTCAAATAACTCACTATATAACACTCATCAATCTGCCTACACTAAACATCACTCTACAGAAACTGTCCTGGCCTACATTTACGACAGACTCTTAACTGCTATCGGTCTCTGACAAGTCACTGGTCTTTGCCTCCTCGACCTTTCTGCCGCATTCGATACTATCGATCACAATATTCTACTCGAGCGACTCTCCCTCTGGTTCGGCATATCAGACAAAACCCATCACTGGTTCAAATCTTACCTCAAGTCTCGTTCCTTCCAAGTCTCGTGTCTCAAACAAACCTCATCATCTCATAGCGTAAACTTCGGAGTGCCCCAAGGATCCGTCCTAGGGCCTGTATTGTTCAGTCTCTATACCACACCACTATCATCCTTAATCAATTCCCTCAACTTGAATCACCAACTCTATGCCGACGACACTCAGTTATTCCTGTCCTTTTCGCCATCCTCATTTGACACATCAATTACTTTGCTTGAATCAGCATTCTCGTCTATTTCGTCATGGATGTCATCTAACCTTCTTGCTCTTAATCCATCCAAGACTGAATTCCTCTTAATAGGTCTACCCCAACAAGTTAAAAAAATTGACAGTCCCAAGCTAGTCCTGACTCCAGATACCACAATAACCCCTGCTCCAACTGCAAAAAATCTTGGTTTCAAAATTGATTCATCCCTAAATTTAGAATCAAGATCTCCCAACTATCGAAATCCTGCTATGCCCGTTTTCGCGATCTACGTCGCCTCCGTCCTTGCCTTGACACCAAAACTGCCTCCACAATCGCCACTTCAATTCCAAACTGGATTACTGCAACTCCCTTTACTATAACCTCCCCAAAACCTCCATCAACAAATTACAATCAATTAAAAATGCACTAGTCCGAGCAGTAACCAAATCACCAAAGTTCTGCCATATTTCGCCCATACTGAAGTCACTCACTGGCTTAAAATATCCGAACGTACAGTATACTGTACAAGATAATAACGATTACTTACAGTTCACTTCAATCGTCAAAACCGGTTTACCTTCGTAAACTCTTAACGCCTCAGCCTCCCCGACCTACACGATCATCATCTCATCTCACACTTTCACGCCCGTTAAATCAGTCATCACTCAAAATCTGCAACCGCGCTTTCTCACACGCCGCACCAGAACTTTGGAACTCAATTCCAGCCTCCCTCCGCAGCCTACGACATGCCAATTTATTCCACTATAACAAATTCCGATATAACAATTATTACAATGATGATTATTATTAGTGAGTTTATAGCGTCAAAGCGCTCTTGTTTTCAGCCTAAGCTATGCTTACTGCGCTATAGAAGTTGTCTGATAATAATAATAATAATAATAATAATAATAATAATAATAATAATAATAATAATAATACCGCCAGTTTACGCTACGCATCTGTCGAAGGCGGTTCGGGATTTGAAACTTAATCCCCCTTGTCAAATCCAATAATTTAGTCCTATTGTCCTGCAATAGGTTATTTGCAATTCATGCGCAAATGTCAAATCTGTATTGCATATTTTATAAAAAAAAAAGAAATCATTCACATGATTGCATGAGGCACACCATTTTGTCAATTTTCCCATTTCAATCCAATTAAATGAAGTCAAAGAACGTTTATAATTTTCCGGTTCCGGGATCAAATGTCGGGGTATCAAGTGTCGCGGTATCAAATGTCGTGATACCATTTTTTCAGGATACAATTTTCTCCACCTTTTGACATCAAAGAGAAGATACCGACTGAGAATTGATATGGAAGATTTCGAAGGAGAAAAGCGTTACGCAGAATATTCGACATTCACCATCAGTTCATCTGTGGACAAATACAGACTTGGAATAGGAACTTATTCTGGAACTGCAGGTTGTTACATCTTTAGACATCTTTATCTGAAAGTTAGTCTTAAATTGCCGAGGAACGTACATCTAGGCCAGTGTTGGAGTTGTGAAATTTGAGCTGGGGGGGATTTGAGGACTGAATTTCAATGCATGACAGAAACTGCATGTACCAGATATGCGATTTTTGGGAGGGTTGCAAAGTTAGCTGAGGGGTTCAACCCCCCCCCCAACCCCTCCGGCAACTCCAACCCTGATCTAGGCTAAGTTTAGGCGCTATTCTGTGCGGACCGGAGTTCAGGAGACAAATACATTGTAGACAAAGACAGAAGTTATAAGATGAAACAGCACATGTAGAGGCGCATACCTCAAGACGTCCAGCAATGCAGGCTTTTTCTTTTGAAAACTTACGTTAGACTACAATGATCTCACTTGTCAGAGTTTAAGGCAAGCGGCGGACCATTTAAAACAGTGAAATGTATTTAATATGAAAAACAAATAGGATAATTTTTGTTAAATGTTCTACACTCGAAGGAAAGTTAACGAGAAGACGTCTGTTACTCCAATTTCATCCATACATTAAACGAAGAAAGACCAAACTTCCTCCACTAACAAGAATCTCTTGCTTCGATGACTTAGTTGTAATCCATTGCCACTGTTCGTAACTGCTGCTGCAGAAAAGGATGTCTAAGTCTATGCGTTATATGTGCCTAATATTTGGATGGAGAATGTCAAATGAATGTGATGATCGTATTTTCATTGAATCTATTGATTTCGTCTGTGATATTATTTGCTGGTTTGATCGAAAACCTTGTTTTTAATGATTTCAGGAAATAGTCTTTATAAAAACAATGGCCAGAGATTCTCCACAAAAGACAGCGATAATGACCAAGACTCTTCCCTAAACTGCGCTGCAGTTCATCTTGGAGCTTGGTGGTACAAAGACTGCTCAGCCTCCAATCTGAACGGGCTCTATCTACGCGGAAGCTATACGTCAAATGGTTCGTTTAACGGCTGGGAAGGAATTATGTGGTATCATTGGCGCAGCTACTGGTATTCACTGAAGACGGCTGAGATGAAAATCTCTTCTTATTAAGTTTAGAAGCGATGACATTTAACATTTTAGATGGATTTCTTTACATTTAAATTTAATCATTTGGGAAATTTTCCAAATAGGCCTAAACAATGACATGAACTCTCTCAGTATCACCGACTTCGTGTAGTGCTTTTCTAAATATCAATGCCGTTGGGTTTAGGGTTATAGTATTACGATTTTTAGATGCAGATAACCCAGTTTTATACTCCACTTTACCTTTCTGGCATTCCTCAACTGTTGCAATGCTTTTGATAATGGAGTGGCCCTCGCTAGAGGCATTGGGCAGTGCATATATCAGCTGCTCACCAAGAGCGCTAGCATCTAAGTCTGGTTCCCTCTCGCCCGATCGATGGCACATAAACTAAATAAAAATAATAAAAGAAGGGGCTTCGGGAGAGGTTTGGAGTTAGGTCCGAAGAAGTCAAAAAGAATATCAGTGATCCTCAGGTGCTTCCTGATTTCTTTAGTACGTACAGTAAATCCCGTTCATCATTACTTTAGCTGCCCCGATCCGAATTTTATCATTGCTCCCCATTCACCCTCATACACCGGTTTGCAGAGTTTAACACATCCCGGTCTCCCCCTTTTAATATCTACTTTTTATCATTTCGCATTTCATCGCACCGTGCTTTATCTCACTCGCCATCATAAAATCTTACACTAAACGTATTTGTTGGAACATTGGTCTTATAGGCCTACTTTCGTCAGCATAGTAGTATAGTAAACGGGAGTTTAGGCCCGTCTACTATATGGGGAACCAACTCACACGAGAGTCTTATGATGATGGAACTGACTGCTCGGTTCGCCGTGCTATCCTCTGACCCCGTGTAATATTCTCAAAGTCTGATGTCGCTAGCGAGTCAGAGGAAAGCCGTCAGCTGCCCCGAACTTAGTCTTTTATTATAGATAACATCCAATAAGAAATCAGCTAATAACATTACAGCCAATCCCTATCTACTATATCTAACAGACATGAGGTGAATAATGATAATAGTTATGAAGGCGATTATTAAGGTCCGCCTCTGCACTTCTTTACTATAATACTCCCTCCCTCGGGACATCACGACTCGGGATGTACAAAAAATATATGCTATAAGAGTAATGTGGGTCCACCCAACGAATTTTAAGAATATATATGTAATACTTGTAAAAATGCAAGGTGGTCATGGGGATTTCCCTTCGTTGAAATCAAAATCAAGGTAACCATGGACTAGAGGTATAGGAAAGAGGTTTCGGGGAGGGGATGGGGGAGGAAGTATGCTTAAATAAACGTAGATATGCGATTCTAAATCAGACTTAGGCGAACGATTATGGAAACTCTCGCCAAAATTCTCAACGACTTGTAATACGAGACAAAACCATTAATAAAGCAAGTTATAAAAGCACAGAGAAACTTGGCAAAGGATGTTGATGAAACACCCACAATGTGCAAGACTAATTAGTTTAAACTGAGTTCAAATCTGAAAATTCTGCCTCGCTATAGAGGGTAAAATAAACATGAAACTGATGAGGACATCTAAGTGATCTCATAACTGCAAAATAACACAAGGTAGAGATTATTTAGAATAGACACATCCGCTGATTAGACGACTTGCAAAAAGTCTACAGGAAATGAAATCTAAGATCAACATGTTATATACAACAATCATGAAGTGTACTTCCACGCTCAAGATTAGAATTGGCATGCAACCAATGGAAAGATATCGCTTCAAAGACACCAAAATCTCTCTGAAAATAGCATATAACCCGAAGTAGAAAAGTTGGCAACTGCGAAGAACTGGAAACGCATTAATTAGGAAACACACGTCAAAAGACATTTCCGGCAACTAATGATAATGAGCGAATACAACACTTCAAAAGAATGCGTGGAAAGCCAAACTCTGGAAAGTCATTTGTGGACTCGGGCCAGGATATAATACGACTCTTTCCGACGACACTAGTTATCAAAATGTAATAAGAGACTATTTGGACAGGAACTCGAAAACGATTAAGGCGAAAATGTTAAAAGCGAGTCTAAGCGCATCCACTTAGATTTAGAGATAACACAAATATATGTTGGCAAAAGTTATATAGCACGGCTTAAAATAAGAATATCAATTTAAAGTGAATAATGATCAAAATAATTCAATACAACTTATACAATCAAATTCTAGGAAAGCATGGATAAGAAACGAAATAATGCAAAATGCTAAAAAAATACACGTTAACTACGAAATAATCTTGAACTTTGATGGTAGGCCTAAACTGAAAATAATGCTGTCTCAATCTGTTAATATTGTCTCAAACTGTCTCAATCACTAAACAAATCCACAAATTTTAAGTAAATGCACTATCTCAAGGAACATTTGTCCGACTGGAAACCCGAAGCACTAACGGCTAACATAAAGAGGTTTCACGTGTCTAGCATTCTGTCATTACTTAGGACATTATTTGAATACTGTATTGACAACCGGCGTCGAGATATATGATTCATTTAAAATAATGCAAAACTTGAAATTCAATCTCACTCTCTTCCAACATAAAAATGACTTGACTTCTAATATAAAGACACAAGCATTCTAGCTAAAATATACTAACATGCAAATCTATATTTTAAGGGTAAGATGATATTTTTCTGTTTTTCATATATTTTCTGTTCTGTTCTATTTTTTTGTATTTTTCCAAATAATGCAACGCCATTCTCACGATTTATCTCAATAAAGCAATTTTTAACTACAATCATCAAAATTCACCCAATTGACTCTATTCAATGAAATAATGACTTTAACTGATGATTAACGATTTCAACTTTAAATTTCGACTACAGACATCACCTACGTACTCTAAGGACTTGGCCAGAGTCACCTAGTGAACGAGAATAACGCCTTAAAAATAAAAATTCTGCAATCATAAAATGCAAATGTGTACCAACATCTGAAAATCACCTGCAATGACTTTTAACCAACAGTAACAAAAATTTGATCTAACACACTCCATGGGCAGAGGCTCCGTCGATGTTCAAATGAAATCTAATATATTTTCCACGATACTGCATCCAAGAGAATTACTAATCAATCTCTTCTTAAAGATTACAGTACTTGTGACCTTAAAAACCAAAGCTCGCCACCGCTACGGAGTAAGTGTTTAAAAACCCTGTACGTGTCGACTAAAAGTAGGACTGTTTCCCAGGAACACTCTCGAACTCCAAGTGGACCCAAACTGGGTGCCATTAATCTTTTATACTAGCCCTTTTCTAGTGGCCCATTATGGTACATCTGATTATTCACTGCGCGCGCAAAACAAGCGTGGCTGCTCCGTTCCAAAACCCGGTCACTGATATCGTTATAACTTCTGCAAACAACTCGTATAGAAACGTGAAAAATAATCCGGCATTGACCTCGGATGTCAGAGCTTGCCTCATTCTTTACATTAACTTTGCAATGCCATAACTAATGCAATCTGGAATCAATTAGACTTATCATAAACTCCTTTAAACATTTCACATAGCACTTTATTCACTTAAAATAAATAACTGAAATTCCTTGAGGAAAAAAATTCACGAAAATGAACAAAACATAATATGAAATTTCAATTCTGTATATTATGGACGAGTGATATTGTTTTAATTGTTCTGCAGTCAAGAGTTAAAAATTTTAAAATATTACAGTGATGAATGAACGATTAATGAATAAATGAAAGAATTATTGAATGTTCAGGGAGGGGGAAATGTTTTTAGAAAGTTACTGTCTGAATGTTTTCTTTCCTGGTGTTGCATCGGAACTTTGGCGGTCTCTGTCGTCCAGCAACAGAGAGATTGGCGACGATGATAATGTCCAGGAAGGAAGGAGGGCGTCGATAGGATTCAGCGACTGGTTTGATTACCGACGACGTGATAATGAGGAATTGCTCTCTGACAGCACGAAAGGAACGCGCTGTGAGACAGATTGAAGACGATGTTTCCTGGCGAGATGACATCGGCGTGGTACAGCGTCGCGTCGGAAACACGACAGCTACTGAAGAATGAAGACGATTGGCGATGAACCTTGACGACAGGTTGACAGACGCAGAGCCATTCAAAACTCTGCTGAGACACAGACGTGGAGTTCTGCCTCATTGTAGACTATTGACGATGAACGAAACGATATTGATACTGACTGCGATACGATGAAATGGACGTTGACTGGCGAAGACGAAGTTTTTGTGACCCCGCTACGTTCTCAGAAGGGGTGGCGGTGGGGACGAGGAGGACGAAGACTAGCAGACGTTGCGTTGACTGATGTTTCCGAATGCACGTTTTCCCGATGATTTTCTGGCGTAGTTCGAGAATTCATTTCGACTGAAATGCGACTGTTTCAGCCCTTAGATGAAAGTTGGCTCGCATTTCTCACGTGCCTTCAGGTTGATAGAACTGATCGACATGATAGGTTTTCGTTGATTTTTCTGCTTAACGATGATCGAAAAAGTTGTTACTTTGAAAAGTTTTCTTCCGAGCATTAAGTAGATGAAAAAGTCTGTCTGCTCCAAAGCTGACAATGTCCAGTTATGTCACGATTTTCATCCATAAACCTCACGGCGAATTGTTCGACGATACGAGAGGCTTTTAGACGAGGGGTTTTTCGTACCCCGATACGACACCAATTATAGTAAACGGGAGTTTAGGCCCGTCTACTATATGGGGAACCAACTCACACGAGAGTCTTATGATGATGGAACTGACTGCTCGGTTCGCCGTGCTATCCTCTGACCCCGTGTAATATTCTCAAAGTCTGATGTCGCTAGCGAGTCAGAGGAAAGCCGTCAGCTGCCCCGAACTTAGTCTTTTATTATAGATAACATCCAATAAGAAATCAGCTAATAACATTACAGCCAATCCCTATCTACTATATCTAACAGACATGAGGTGAATAATGATAATAGTTATGAAGGCGATTATTAAGGTCCGCCTCTGCACTTCTTTACTATAGTAGTGTATAGCTAGGCCTATTATTTCACATCACAGTCGTCTGCCTCATCGAAGACGCCTAACGTCAGCCTACTCCACTCAGGCATTCATACATTACCCTGTCAGATATTTTAACATCTAGACACAGCTAAGACTGCCATCCTTGTAGCCTACTGTACGATCAGGTCAAAATCAGGGCGCGATTTGTAGGGGGAAGTGGGGAATCTTCCCCCACCACTGCCCAACTGCATCCCCCACTGAGGTGGCTACTGACATCCCATCCATCCGAGCATGAGTAAAAAATAAAATTTGATGTTCGGTGGTAACTGGGGACAGATTTATCTTAACCTTTGAAAGAATTTACCTGTGCTGGTGATTAAACATGCATACTTCGTCATGGCCAGACAATAAAATTAACAGATTATTATTTGGTGACAGAGCAATAGTTTACCTAGCAGAACTGCACAAAGTAAATCCGTCACTAGCCTTAGATCAGTTCCGACAGTACAAGAAGAACAATGTGAAAGTAATCGGCAATGTGCTTGCTTCAGTACTCAATAGAATTCAAATTCTGCCTAGGCCTATCTCGTTAGCTGAATGCGAGTGGGGCTTCTCGTGCATGAATATAAATTATACACTAGCTAGAAATCAACTCATTATTCATACACTTTCATCTCTTGGGTATGCGATGGGCGACATGCTGCCTCAGATGCACCAACTGACAAAAAACTGACGAGACATCTGTGTCAATTCCTGCTATGGAAACTCTGTATTAGTGCTCAATGATACTTGCTTGAATTTAGTTGCAGATTTTCAATTGTTGCAACTTGCAGTTGAACTTATATATTATTTTATTTTATTTGCGAATATTAACAAATATTCGCTTAAAAATTATCACATAATTTTGTATCTATTGACTTCCGGATAATAATCCATGTTGCAAAAATTGTTAACTAAACATTTAAAATATCTTTAAAAGGGTGTGGTATTATTGGTAAGCTTAATATGGCAAATACTGTATCTAAATTCTTCAATAATATGCATTCGCCTCAAATCTTGAACATCCAGATCAAACTACATTTAACATTAGCCAAAATAATGCATATAAGCTGAAGTGATCGCAAGAATTAATAGAATATACATTTTACGTATCCGATCCGTAATTTCGACTTATTCGATAGAGGTCGCCATTTTAATAAGTGCATAAACCATATAATGCTTTCTCAGTAGGGTTTCTGGACTTAGGAGACTGTCTATTAGGGATATCCTCTTCACTTATGAGCAGGTATTCAACTATTCAGTGGCGTAGCCAGTGGTGCAAGGGGTGCAATTGCACCCCCAAAGTTGTCAAGTGCTAAAAATGTTAATGCCATTATTTGAGCAATAGGATTGCAATGGACAATGAAATTCTTACTTATTTACTTGTTGTAATCATTATTTTGTCTCTGTGTTTGTTAACATAAACATAATCGTCAATCGCATCGTATCTTTTCTTCGCAGGTAGATACAATCAGTGAATAAAATATCACTTTGTTCAAGTTTCTTTTGTATTCGCTATTCAGGCCAGTGATGCTGCAGATGCAATGCTGTCCCGTAAGAGACTCAGAATGGGCTACAGTAACAGTGCCCAGTGGCCATACTGATTTAACATTAGCACGATGACGTTTTACTACAGAATACTCACTAAGTTAACCAATAACCATTAATAATCCCTTACGCCTGGGGTTCTGTTCTGACGTCCGAGTTCAAAGTTAGTAAGCATAAGCATATCCTGTAACTCCAGAAAATAGATTCATACCAGCGACTTGTTAAATTCTAGACTGCAGTACACTTGATGTAATTTTGAGAGTATATTAGAATAAAAATATTTAAATTTTAAATGCGAGGACGTGTTTAATTAAAAGCAGAAATCTGTTGTTTGTAAGCGTGTATGCATGAAGTCAATTTTCGTACGTGGCATTTATTTATTATTTTATTATTATTTCATACAGATCATCGCAATGACAGATCAGACAGACCATCTGAACCAAATAAATAGTTCAACGACCTTCCGGGGGGGTTACCCTCGTTTCCCCCCTTACCCCTGTTCTGTCGTATATGTCCGCGGTTCCCACCCTGAATCTATTAGAAGATGTGTACAAGACGCATGAGTTTCAAACACGTAAATATAATCTGATCGCAACACACATACAATCAACATACCACACTCTCACCTTATCCTTTCCGCTGCTCCGACGTCCTCTTTCCTTTCGCTCCCTTGCTCTCCACATCCAGTCTCCGCTTCGCAATCCTCCTCCCTCTTCCCTTCCTTTCTCCTCTCGCGCTCCTTCTTTATATATCCCGCTCTCCGGCGTCCTCCTCTCCTCCTGGCTCTCCCTTTCCCTTGCGTCAGCCTTTCCGTCGTCTGCTGCCTTCCTCTCTCTCTCTCTCTCTCTCTCTCTCTCTCTCTCTCTCTCTCTCTCTCTCTCTCTCTCTCTCTCTCTATATCGTTCAACTCTCCTCTTGTTCAAACCAAACCCACTCTTTCTCTCCATATCGTTCAACTCTCCTCTTGTTCAAACCGAACCCACTCTCTCTCTCCATATCGTTCAACTCTCCTCTTGTTCAAACCAAACCCATTCCCCTCCCTTTCTTTCTCTCTCAACTCCCACCGCTCACATGAATTATTATGATAAATGTTAATACCTAATCATGATTAATTAAAGTTTCTCCTTATCCTATATCGACTTCTGAGTATAAACCGAGGTGGACGATTTTAGTATACGAGTTCTGAGTTACCTCCACGGTTCCGGAGTTAAAATAGAGTTGAAATAATTTTTAGTCAACATAAGAGTTTCTGAGTTCGTATCAAATTCCTGCAATTAAGTGTTCTAATTTCCTCTAACATAATCGTTCTTTTTAACTAGTTCAAAATTTATAGCACAAGTTAAAACAAATATAAAACACCCACTCTCATTCCATCCATGCATACCAGTCGCACATTTCTCGTCCACTACTTTTTGCCTTGCTCCTTGGGGTCCTGTATCCGGAAGTCCTTTATTCGTCGATAGTTCAATAGTTCAATCAGCTCCGCCGTTTTCCACCACATCCGCTTCTCCGGGAGGGTGATGTCCTCGTACGCTGCCGAGATTCCGGCGACGGTCTCACCCCAGTCGCCCAGCAGATGCAAAAGTTCGTCTTCGCCAATCATGGCGTCGCCGCTCGCCAGTGGGGTATCCAGGAAGATTCCGCGTCCTGCTTCTGGATAGTGGCGCGGGTCGGCGTTTCCCCGCTGGTGGGGTTGACAGGTGCCGGAGGTCCAGCGGTCCTCTGGGAGGGGAGGTGGAGGTCGTCGAGGACGGAAGTGTCGTTGACGTCGGCTGGGTCCCGGCGACCCCGAAGGCCACCGCCTTGCGGAAGTCCGCCTCTATTTCTGGAAAGGTCGCCGCCAGCATTTCCTCCACCTGCCGGATAGCGAATTTCCTGCTCCAACGGCAGGCCACCTCCACCATGGTTTCCAGGCGCTCCCCGGCGGGCGGAGAGGTCGTGCAAGATGGCTGGGGCAGGCGGCCATGGTGGCGACCGGTCCAGGCACAGGTCTGCTGGGGCCGGTGTCCCCGCTTGAGCCATGTCCACCGCCGGCCTCGTACCCCGAGTGCTCACCGACATCGCCGTGGTCGTCATCCTCCTCACCGGCTCGGCAGAGGTTCCTGCCACCGTGGTGGGACGGATCCTGTAGAGCGTGCTCGCGTTCGCCGTCTGCATCCGGGGAGTGGCGGTCGCTCCTGCTCCCATCAGTGGCTGGATGGTCGGCTTTCTCGGCTGCGGCTGCGGCCCACTCCGTCCCTCTGATCCTCCGCCATCCCCGCCCAGCCCGTGCGCGGATTTCCGGTGCCGAGCGAGGGTGGCCCAGTCCTGGAACCACGCTCCACACCTGTAGCAAACTTCGGCGCTCCCCCTATGCATTGTTCGTGTCTGGTCTGCGAGGATTGATGCGATCGACTACGTCGGCGTCTTCCGCTCCCGCTTCCTGTGCATGTATCTATATACAGCAGGATGGTTCGCCGCCCCCTTTCCCCGTTTGCTTCCCGCGAGCCAATCGCCTTCGCGCATTCATTCTTGCATCGTGACGTCACTTCATTTCCAACGTCCATCATGTCCATCTTCGTCGTGGTTACCTGCAACATACTCGCAGACACAAAATTACCTTCCCCCCTTCTACCCTTTTTCCAGAAACTTCCCCGGGTGGTCCTACCCGTCTTCTCCTCCTTCTCCGGCGCAGCTTCTCCGCCGCCTTATCTCTTCCTTCAATCTGGTCTTGCCCCTAGGGCGTTCATCCTTAATCCATTAAACCCTCGTCCAAAGATCCCGGGGTTCCTAGCTGTCTGTCTACGAACGTCCTCTTCCCTCAGGGTTCGTCTCCTACCCCTCCGTTTTCTCCTATAAGGGTCAACTGAGTCCTTCTTTTCTATGTCAATTTTAAATATCTCTTATTTTGTGGTTAATTTCCCTTCTCTTTGCCAATGGCTGAGCGTCTCTACAATTTTATCCGCTCTTCTACCAGTCATGTGGATCCCTCGATGCGCTACATAAACATCTAAAAGTTACTGACTTCCCTTTTTTTATATAGCCCTATGTACAGTTCGCTACCTCTGTTCCACTATATGCCTACTGTGTACTTACTCACTTGTTCTCAGCTAGTTTCTGTACTTAATACGCGACTTTCCTTGGCGCTATATAACTTCTGTTCTTCATCCCCCTTGCTCATCCTCTGCATCATTCTACCCTTGTTTAATCCAATTATTTACATTCCCAGGCTTCTGTCCTTTTGTTTCTAGAATTTTCCGTTATTTGTTTTCTATGCATTTTCATATATACACAACTATGCATTCTTTTGACCTTCCTGCTTGGCCACATTTTTTTTAACATTCGTCCGTCTTTTCTAGCTATCTATTTCCGTACTTACTCACTTGTTCTTGCTATATACATCTCTATACATCTTACTTATTTACTCACTTCTAGTCATTCTCTTTCTTCTGCTATACATTAATATACGGGAGTTGTTCCATGCGCTATATAACTGTTACAGGAATATCCTGCGCTCGTAATTCATATACGTATGTACAATTTCATAGTCTCTTAACCCTTTTTTTGTGTGCCTACTTCACATGCATTTTCCACTTTTAGACCATTATACCATTTATATACACGTCATTAAACGTCATTATCTACATTTTAATTTTCTACTTCTTACATAAATCTAACCGGTGGTTTGCTTGCTCTTCTGGGTCGGGTCATTCGGTCTGGGTTGGGGTCTGGGTCATTCGGTGCAATGGCCGTGTCTTCTTCTACTACCTCACCTCCTTCTTCGTCCATTTCAGTCCCTCTCATATCATTTCCTCCTTCCTCTTGACTTCCTTCCCTTTCTGTTATCTCCCGATCAATCTCTTCGTGGCCCCTTTCCTCCTGGGTCTCTTCTAAGTCTTCTGTCTCCTCCTCTCTACATGTCTTTAGCTTATCGATGTGAGAAATAAATGTACGCCCTCTGGCGTCTAACCTCCGAATCTCTACATTTACCGGTGACGTCTGCCTGGTCACTACATACGGGCCTTCGTAGCAGAGTTGCCATTTCGGATATGAGCCTTTCTTTTTCTGCGGGGTATACCAATAGACTTTGTCTCCGGGCAAAAATGTTTCGGGTTGACTGTAGGAAAATACTTATCTGCACGTCTTTTAGCGCTTTGCTGCAACCGTTCTCTGACTATTTTAAAAGCTTCTTCCATTTCATCTCTCATTCTAGTGACATACTCGACAGGTGTCGCTACTTTTTCGGATGGTGGCAGGCCATACACTAGGTCCAGGGGGAGGCGCGTTTCTCTTCCTAGGACGATCCGGTTGGGACTGAACCCCGTTGTTTCATGGATTGAGGCCCGATATGCTGACGTCACGAGGGGAATGGTTTCGTCCCATCTCTTGTGATTTTGCCCCACACATTTAGCGATCATTGAATTCATCGTTTTATGCCAACATTCTACGGGGCTGGCTCGAGGCCAGTAGCTTGTGGTACGTGTTTTATGCACCCAAAGAATCTTACATAATTCGCTGAAGAGGGCGCTTTCGAAGGCCGGGCCTCTATCTGTCAAAATTACCCTAGGGACGCCGTAACGCACTATTACCGTGTTGACTAAATTCCTAGCCACACAACTGGCTGTCATCGACTTTACGGGAATGGCCTCTATCCATTTTGAAAAGCAACATAACATCGTAAGTACATAGCGGTTGCCATCCTCGGTGCAGGGGTGGGCGCCTGTCAGGTCTATTGATAAAATCTCAAACGGTTCTCCGCATCGGTGCGTCTGGAGTGGTCCATGGTGGGGCAATGGTCGCCTAATATAACGCCGACATCTTTCACAGTTCTTTACGAAGAGTTCGGTATATTTGGACCAGCCGTGAAAATACCCTCGGGCTCTAACGGTTAATCAGGTGCGGCGAATGCCTAAATGCGCACCGGACGCTGCATTTGCATGGGCCAGGGTCAAGAATTCGTTTTGCAGGGCCTTCGGTATAACTAGCTGTTTGATTTTTCTTGGATTGACCCTGTATAGCACGTTATCCGTGATTTCCATCTGATGCAATTGAAAAAATAGGTCTTTATCTCAGGTCCATCAGACAATATGTCAGCAAGTTCTGGGGCTCCATTTTCCACCCAATCTATGACGCGGCTTAATTCTGGATCGGCCCTCTGCATTGCTATTATTCGGCGGCGGGCGTTTCGAAAGACCTGTTTACGCTGATCGGCCGTGGGTTCACAGCGTGCACTTCACGTGTGATAAATTCGTCACCGTCTTTGTCTCTGTCTGTGTCCGTTCGTTCGTCGTCTTCCGTCTGTTCTTGTCTCTGTTTGTTCGCCGGCTCCTGCTCTGGGTCAAATTCGCGGGTCTTTAGGGGCTGGGTTTTCCCCATTTCTTCTTCGGACAGGTTGTATCTTGCTCCTTCCCCATTCTCTGTAGCCTTATCTTCAGTTTCTGCTGCCCCCCACCGGCTCATGGAGTCGGCGTTTAAGTGCAAACTGCCACTTCTGTGGGTCATGGTAAACTGAAACTGGGCCAAATAATCAATCCAGCGGGCGTACTGTCCATACAATTCAGGGGCCTTAAATATCGATGTGAGGGCCTGATGATCGGAACGAGCCAAAAATTCTCTGCCTAATAAATGATGTTTGAAGTATTTAACGCATTCAATCAACGCCAGAAATTCCCTTTTCGTAGTCGAGTAATTTTGCTGGGCAGGAGTAAGCTTCCGGCTAAAATATGCCACCACTTTTTCTTTACCCCCTGACATTTGAGCTAATACGCCGCCTATACAAAAAAGGCTAGCATCCACATCCAGTACGTAGGGTCATGGTCATTCGGCATGGCTACAATCGGTTCGGATGTGAGGGTTACTTTAACGCTTCGAATGAGGATTGACATTCGGCGCTCCATACAAATAACTTTCCTTTCTTTGTAAGTTCCGTCAGAGGTGACGCCAGTTTTGCGAATTTAGGTACTAATACTTGTAATAGGTGCAGAGTCCTAAAAAACTCCTTACTTGTTTCACTTTTCTGGGTATCGGCCATTGTTCTATTTTAAGCACTTTTTCAGGATCAGGGGAAATTCCCTCTGCTGATATGGAGTGCCCGAGGAATATTAATTGTCTTTTCATGATCTTGCATTTGTCCAGTCTAAATTTAAGGCCGGCTCGTTCCATGCGTTCTAATACTTCACCGAGCCTCTGAATATGCGTTACGGGGTCGGCAGCAAATATTATGACGTCATCTAAGTAAGCCAAACAAGAAATGTGGTTCAAATTTTTTAGAACTAGTTCCATAAGTCGGCAACATGTGATACTGGCACCCCGTAGCCCCATGGCTGTTCGTTTGTATTCGAAGAGGCCTTTACGAGTTCTGAAGGCTGTACGGTGGGCGTCTGCCCCCTTAATCGGGATTTGGTGGAAACCAGAGCGTAAATCGCAAACGCTGAAATAGGTGCTGCCCCCTAGCGAATCAAGACAAACTCTTGTCAACGGGACCGGATACGCATCGAAACGTGTTTTCGCATTTAGCGCGCGATAATCAATGCAGAATCGAAGTTTATTGTCTTTTTTTCTCACTAAAACAACATTTGCCGCCCACTCGCTCTGGGAGGGGGTTATTACGCCCTGCTGTAACAATAGGTCCGTGTGCTCATCGATGGCGTCTTGATAAGCCATCGGCTGGCGCCGAAGACTTTGGCGTATGGGTGAGTCATCTATTGTTGTGATAGAATGCTCTATTAAATCGGTGCACCCTAAATCAGTATCGTCTAAGGAAAATGCATTTCGGTATTTAAACAGAACATTTTTTAATAGTGCTTTTTCCTCCTTGGTTACTTCGGGCGGAATTTCGTTGAGTATTTTGGCCACAGCGGCTTTCCATACTTCGCTGTTTACGGGGTCGGGTTGATGGCTTTGGCTCTGGACTGACACGGGTGTCAGTTCGCCCAATACTTCATTGGCTCTAATAATAGCGGCCGTCGGGTTTGTGTTAGTCACTTGTATCACTGCCTCCCTTCCCCGGCCTTCATACACCGCTCGGGCTAAATGCACGCCTGGGGTAAGTTCTTTGTGTTCAAGCAACCATTCTCCCCCTCCCTCTCCCTCGGCGTTTCCTATTAACATTTTAGCCGGTACTTCGCTGGTCGATTCGGGCGGTAGAGTGATCTCTCTTCCTATTTGAACGCGTCTGGCCCAACGCTGACCAACAAATGTGGTTAAATTTATTATTTCCCGTCCAATTTGCAGCGTGTCAGTCTGAAAATCTAGCTTACATTTCCCGCTTTTGAGAAATTCCATTCCTAGCAGTATCTCGCTTATTTCATCGGATACAATGAATCTGACTTTAGATACACATCTGGGGCTAAATCTTACGGTCAAAACCGTTTCTCCCTTCACATTTATTTTGCTTGCGTTGGCCGCATACAAATCGACTGTAGTGGGCCTGATTGTAGCATTTCGAATAAAACGACTATGAATTAAATTTTCTGTGGCGCCGGTATCAATGAGGGACCATAACTGCCGTCCATTTATCTTTGGTCTCACATAAAGTGATTTCGGACCCTCTCTGCCTCCTTTTTTATTTATACTCTGATTAACTTGCGGCCGTTGACTTCTGTTGCGCCATTTTTCGGGGCAGTCCCTTCGGATATGACCGGGCATCTGGCAGTTGTAGCAGCGGGGTGCTTCTTTTGATCTGTTCTGCTGGTCATAGGGTTGGTTGTAGGGTCTACTTGGTGTTTCGCGGGTATTTTGATCGGATCTATAGCGCCAATTATTATTAAATTTATTCATCTCTGGCCCCTCATGTCTCGGTGTAAAGAATGGTGTCGGAGACGGAGCTGGTGACGGACGATTGTTCACTTCGAAACGGACCTGTTTTTCGTTCGCTTGTGTCGGTGGGGGGCTAGTTTTCTGACTATACATGGCGGCCATTTTCTGCAACTGGTCGTTGACGGACTGTTGAAATTTTTCCTGGGCCACATGCTGGACTCTTATGGCTTCTTCAAATCTACGGCAAATCGATTCAGCTTCCGTTCCCCCTTTCGTCCCCTCCATATATTGGACCGGGTGTGGTGTAATTTCGGGTCCGCTCAATTTAGAAAAACTTTCTAACCGAAGGGCTATTTTGAAGGCATCATTTAGTTTCGTGGGCTCTCGTTCACGGACCTTCAAACTTAACTGGGGGTCTGCTATAGCCTGAACGAACATATCACGGGCTATACCTTCAATTGCATCATTATTGCTTTGATTTGGGTAAGATAAAGAGGTCAACTTCCGTATCTCAAACACTAGATCATTTAAAGATTGAGACTGTTTCTGTTTATATCCAAATAATTCCGCCCTATAGGTCTCTGACTGACCCTGACAGCCAAATCGCTGTCTTAAACGGTCCACCAATTTCTCGTAAGTAAGGTCCCCTATCCCTTGTAAATTCCACAAAATTTCAGTGGCAACACCATCCAGAGCCCACTGAAGAAAATCGCATTTTTCCCTTGCTGTCCATTTATTGTGCCGTGCACAAATTTCATATTGCGCGATATATGATTCTACCGGGCCTGTACCGTTGTATTTCGCCGGTTTCATGAATTGTCTATGAGGCTTTTCGGACCTATCATTTATTTTGTCGGGTTGCGGTCGGTTCTGATCTAATTCATCATATGCCTGGCCCGGGTTTGTCGGTAAAGGTCCCGTTATGTCTGGATCTATCCGGTTATAAACGGATTCTGACCATCGCCTATCTGGTCCCCTCGGTTCCCTAGGGGGGTAGTGATATCTGCGGTCTTCATAACCCAGTGGATCGTTTATCACGGTCGGGCCTCTACTCGGTAGTCCCTGGTCCTGGTTTTCGGAGCCATTATTTCCGGTCCCCGTCCTTCGATTGCCTCTATTAAACGGGCCCATCCTCTGTGTCTCGGGTGCTGGCCGGTTTAAATCTATTCCCCCGTAATCCTGGCCATTATTCGAGTTCCACGGCAGAATCCTGCCTGTGCGGTGTCGGTCTGGTTCTGGCCCTGGTATTTCTGGTCCCCCTTCTGCATTAATCGGACCCCAGCGACCATCACGATCATCGCCCTCCATTCGGTCGTTTACTTCCCGTGGGCCCTTGTTCGGTACTCTCTGGCCCAGGGTGTCGTGGCAATAGGTCTCTACCCCTACCTCTTTTCTGTTTCGGTGAATCGGGCCCCTCATTTGTGTCTCCGGTATTGGGCGGTCCGTGTTGACCCAACATTGTTCATGGTCGCTTTCTAACGGTATTCGCTCTGCGGTCGTGAAACGGGCCCTGTTTGGGTAATAAGTGTCGGTACCCGGCCATCGGTCGTCCCTGTTTCCGGACCCAATTCTACGGTCATAAACCTGGTCGTTTGCGGGTCTATGCCTGTTTTCATCCCCTCTGCCTCGTATGATCGGGCTGAAGCCAAGCGACTGTGCTTCATAATCGGTACTTATCACCGGGTCGTTCCCTTTCTCCATCGGTCGGTCATTATCGCGGACCCCGCCTCGCCCCTGCTGGTCCCTGGGGTATCGAGGTGTCGGTCTGTATATCCGCCGCGGAGACGGGCTTCGCAGAAGGCCATTATCTAGATTCGGACCCCCCGCGTCATCGGTATTGTTTCGCCCCTCACGGTCATCACAGTCTCTTCTAACGGGCGGTGTGTCTCCCGATTATCTCCCCCGGGCGTCAGCGGTGTGGTCGATCTGATTAGTTCGGGCCCTTGCGGTGTTACGTCGGCTGTCGGTGACCGGTATAGCGGTGCAATGCTAATCTCTGGATCATCACGGACCCCATCCAAAGTAAATAAAGGCATACACGCTCTCGACTGTGCTCTAGTCTGAGCTCTTGTCTGCCTCGACATCGCATTTATCTCCGACATTTTATGCAATCAATGTTCTGCAATCACTATTATGCAGTATAATCGTATGCAGTCACGAAAAGAATCAATGTGCGAGTCAAAATCGCAGCGTCAGCACCATAAAATCAAATTTATAGAATCAAAATCACTTCTGGTACCAGTTCAACGACCTTCCAAGTTACCCTCGTTTTCCCCCTTACCCTGTTCTGTCGTATATGTCCGCGGTTCCCACCCTGAATCTATTAGAAGATGTGTACAAGACGCATGAGTTTCAAACACGTAAATATAATCTGATCGCAACACACATACAATCAACATACCACACTCTCACCTTATCCTTTCCGCTGCTCCGACGTCCTCTTTCCTTTCGCTCCCTTGCTCTCCACATCCAGTCTCCGCTTCGCAATCCTCCTCCCTCTTCCCTTCCTTTCTCCTCTCGCGCTCCTTCTTTATATATCCCGCTCTCCGGCGTCCTCCTCTCCTCCTGGCTCTCCCTTTCCCTTGCGTCAGCCTTTCCGTCGCCTGCTGCCTTCCTCCTCTCTCTCTCTCTCTCTCTCTCTCTCTCTCTCTCTCTCTCTCTCTCTCTATATCGTTCAACTCTCCTCTTGTTCAAACCAAACCCACTCTCTCTCTCCATATCGTTCAACTCTCCTCTTGTTCAAACCGAACCCACTCTCTCTCTCCATATCGTTCAAATAGCAATGAAAATTGCAGATTATTTTTTGTTCAAACCTGGCAGAGACGTCATTTCACTGTTTTTCAGGAGGGGGAAGGGCAAAACACTTTCGACCTTACAACTTTACGAAAAAGTTGACGACTTTTTTTGCTTCTCAGTCTTTTTAGTTATTTCAGATATTACTCGACATCAAGCACTCCTTTAGGGGCTGCTGACCTTTTTTTGCTTTCTAGTGTACCTATTTAGCGCCAGCCAATTGGTATGTAAAAACTAAAAAAAGTTTTTATCCCCGGCGTTTTCCCCATTATTTTTAAGACTATCAAACAGAATAACAAAATATTTTGTGTTGATGATGTGGTTAAGACTTGCCACTAGGCAGATTAAAAGTTGGAAATGTAGAAAATTTTGCCATTATCCGAATCATAATTGTAACCAATTGTGAATATTAGGGCCTATATAACAGGTCTAAAATAGATAATGAGTGTCTACAGTTTGTAGAATAAAATTGCTTGCACCCACTATGAACAACAGACAGCACAATAGTAAGCTAACAACAGTTCAGAGCATCACGCAAAGTGCTCTTCTTGAAATTTGATGTTTCACGTCTGTGATTTTCTACAGTTTGCAACAAGTATTGTTTTGTTTTGCTTTTTGCAATGGTTCCTGCAAAGTTTGTGATCAGCTTACAAAGGCAGTAATATCACCTAAGCCACTTAAAATCATGATGTATTTTTCATCAATAAGATATACCTCCATTTGTTAGAGCAAATGTCACTCCATTGCTAACTGTACAGTTCATCGATTAACTCGATGCACTGAAAATATCTGCATCCACTAATCCATCTCATTCATTCGAACTCTCATGTAATCTAGCTATTACTAGCAACGGCACATAACTTGTCATGTGTGCGTGCGTGTGTGTGTGTGTGAGTGTGCGCGAGTAAGGAGTTTGTGGACGCATAGCGCACACACGGTTGCATTCGACAATAAACCTACTGTGCCTAAAACACTGGCAGGGTACGGTTTCGCGGGCAAAGTGAAACGCCATCGTTGGCTAAATTTGGAACGCAGTCAAGGGTTTGCCGATCTCTGGGCTATGTTGAGCACTATTGATTCAAATATCTAAAGCAAACTTGCTTATAGTAAATTTAGTTGACAAACTGCTCCACAACTTTACAGCTCAACCCTTTACTGGGTAAGAAATACTTCGAAATCGTTATCTTCAGGAAGCTGTTATGCTGTACAACTGCACTGAAAGCACTAAGTAAGCTTTCGTCTATTCGTTTTATGCTGAATTCGAGCAGTGCATCACCCCTTTGTAACAGTGCAGCCATATGCAGATATATCACAGACAAAATTCACCGACAATGCTCTGAGACTCCATCGTCAATAGTGACTTGACGACAGGCCCGTAGAAAGTGGGGGTGCAGGGGTGCAGCGCACCCCTGGATTTTAAATCTGTTTTTAAATGTTTTGCTTGTGAGGATTTTTAAATAGAAGAAAAGAGGGATGATGGGCTTTTTGCTCGTCAGCTCTTTTACGGAGATTACTGTTAGTGACAACCCCTTTTTTATGCTCGTGAGGGCTTTTAAGGGCGAGGGCTTTTAAGGACGACCTCTTTTGACTTGTCACAGTTTTTATCTTCAGAAAATCCGCACACCCTGCTGAAATTCGTTCCGATGTGCCTGCTTGACGAAATGAAATTATTACAAACTCTGGCGCTGATCTATGTGAACTATTTTTTTAAACTGTTGAAACTATGGCATACATTGTATATGCACACGGTGTGAGAATGAGAGTTCTAAATAGGCAGAAATCAAATGGAAGTATGAGAAGTAAGCACACTTAAATAGATAGGCTTAGGGACGCCTGGACATTAAGATGGGCAAACGGTCATTGCTGTAGCCAGACAATTCTAAGAGATGCTCTTTGATCCACTGATCAAGAAAACCCCTATTTCAATATATTATTTTATGTCTAGGTATCTCAACTTTGGAAAAACTGCTTATGAATATCATGTATAGGCCTATTGCATATTTCTTTACAAGGCAATGACTTCTTACTGAACAATAACTGCATTAACATAGTTGCCGCGATATTAAAGACTGCTTTGTTGAATTTTTTGATAGTTTGCGTTAAATTTGGTAAAAAATAGGTGTTTACTATTAGAAAAATGCAAAATTTTCCACACTATCCTGCATAATGTGGTCCACTTCTTGGCACGCCAGTGGGTTCTGCGTGATAAATGCAGGCCATTCGTTTTTCTTTCATGCTTGTAGCATTCATTGTATTTATGATTTCTAATGATGATCATTACGTGGTCTTAGAGGTGAATTGTTGTTAAAATTATGGCAAGCTCTAGTGCACCAAGCAAAACTCGACATTCAGTATTTGGCTTTCAAAACGAATTAGCAATAAATGTGCTGCCAACATGTGAAGATATTCTAAGAGCGTGTTATTTTTTATTAGCAAAAGGAGAGGCATAAGACTGCTAATGATATTGTAAAAACTGTTTCATCTGAAGTGATTGAGTTATATAATAAGACCAGCATACCTACTATTGCATTTGATAGCACAGTGAAAGAAAGTGAAAGGCTATTTGAGAAAAGGAATGATCTGCAGAAATACCCTGCATCAAAAAGAACATCTAAGACATATCAAGAAGTCCTGTCAAATCTTGGAACTATGTTTGATATTTGTACATGTAAATGTGTTGATGCTGGAATTATTGACAGAAAAGATGGTAAATGTTCTCTCCAATGTAAGATTTCTACAATAGAGTGAAATTTCTGGGTTGATCAAAAAACTACTTGAAAATGGTTAATGGAAAGATTGATCCAGTTGTATCAAGTAGGCTGCAACAACTGGAAGACAGAAAATGAAAATTAACAAAATTTGATGCCAGAACAAAAAGAGAAAAGAGCGGAGTGAAAGCAGTACTGACTTAGAAGAGTTTGAAATGAATTACAATTCCGAAAACAGTTCAAATGACCTTTGCAATGATGTCAGTTATACGGACAATGAGAAGACAGAAGAAGAAGCTAGTGACAGTAGCAGTGATCCACAGAACAGACATCAAAATCCAGCTGATGTTGGTGTCTCGCAGACGACCGCCCTCAAGGATTCGCCGCTTGATTTCGCCACGAAGATGAATTTTTCTCGGCATCCTTGCGGTCCTTCAACGGTACTTTCTGCGTTTCGCTGACTCTTCGACGGAACGTCTTCTTGCGGAAGACCGCCATCTGAAGGGCTCACTGCCCGATTTCGACACGGCAGCGACCTCTTTCGTGCCATCTGTGCGGATTTTCTCTCAAGACCAACATTTTCCATTCCATGTTCATTTGTCAGCGTTGTCGACAGCGCCTTTGACTTTGGCCTTCGCCATGTTACGGCGCTATAGAAGTTGTCTAGTACCATAACTATAACATAACCATATGATTTTGTTCTTATTTGGTAATCTGTGTTCAATTTGGAAGATGCTATGCTATGATTAGATGGTATGGACATGTAAATAGAATGAAAAGCAACAGTCTCCCATATAAAGCACTCAACACATACAAAGAAGGCAAAAGAGGAAGAGGAAGACCCAGGAAAAAGTGGATAGATAACATCAAACAAGATTTCTAAAGATATCAACTGACAAGAATAGATGAGGAGCTTTCGTGCAAAAACAGGCAAATCCACTTTTCGTGATTTTGAGAAAAAGAGGATTTTTTGATACAAGAATAACTAAAGGCAATTTCAAAAAAGTAAACGTACGACTTGTTAATCCTCTGGCCCAGATTAATTTTGCCTGAGGAAGTTTTCTAGAAATACTTTGTTAAATGGCTAATTTCTGGTGCTATATTTAGGATTTGTCTGTTTTTGCATGATAAAGAGGATTTGTCTGGCTTTGCTCCAAATTACTCACTGCACCAGTAATAAGCATTTTCAACATTCCTCAACATTAATATTATTTTATTATTGTAAAACAAGAAGTGAAAGATTGTAATACAAGAAGTGAAAGAAAAGTACTACAATTTCAAAACTAACATACTGACTTTCAAGATTAGTCATGGTAAAAATTGGAACATTAGACATGGAAAGCCTATACAAGTTCTACTTCTTCATCTACACAGTGGCATTCATCATGAGGGCATGGATGCTGGACATCTAGAACAGTTTCGTTGTTGGTGAGAGTCTTGTAGAAGGTAAGTTCAGCAACAGATTCCCAGCCTTCACCATATGTCACTTTCAGAAGGTTCATAATGTCACGGTATTTGGCCGACGACACAGGTTTCACCCATTCCAGTGGCTTCAGTGTGATTTTAGCATGACTTGCTTTTGATTTAAGTAGGTTCTGTTCTTTGTTGACATCAGAGTTGTAAGCCACCTCTGCACGGACTCCAATTTTCACTACCCTGCCTTTGGACTCTCGTGTTAGAACAAGCCTCTTGAGTTCTTGAAATCCACTCATGCGCTTGTAAGTTTCAGCCACAGCTGTTTTAAAATCGTAAACAGCCCAGTCTTTACCATAAACAAACACTTCTTCGGCATGCATCCGAAAGATTTCGTGATACTCCTCTGGACTTACAATGGTTGACCTGCTTTTAATGTCACGTGAAATTCTGCCAAATAGCCTGTCACATGGCAAAAATGAATGGCCACGGACTGGGAATATTAGCGAGACTTCGGTGACACCGGACCTTTGTTCGTAAAGCCACTTTTGCACCATTCCTAGAACAATGTTATTTTTATTTTGGCCACCACACCCATCACTGAACAAGTGAACACGAGATGGAGTTGCCTTTTCAGATTTGGGAAACACCTTCACCAGGAAGTGATAAACTGCACTTGCTATCTCATTAGATCCCCGTGCTGCCTCGTTCTCGAGCCAAGTGTAGCAATAGTTTTTGCTGGATGAAATATCACAGATCGCAAAATTGTATACAGCAAGCTGTCTGGAGTAAAATGCCTCCTGAACAGGCACCTTTGGCAGCACTTGTACTTGTTGTAGATCAAAAACTATTTTGTATGCTCCACTTTGAGTTTCTTTTAGTAGTCTGTAGAAAGCTGAACGTCTCTGGAGATGGAATCTTTTTTGAATTTTAAGTTCATTCTTTTTTTTACTATCTGATTCATGCTTTATCATATTCTTGAGTTTTTCACATGTGGTGCATGCATCCACCTGAGGTCCACCAAAGCCTATATTGAAATCAGACACAAAAATGCGATAGAACATCAGATATGAAACTTCAGTCTCTTTAGTAGCTGACTTGCAATACAGTTTCCAAACTTTCTTACAGCTCTTCAGTTCAGATGGCAAGTATATTCTTATGCTTTTGTTTCTACCATAATGACTTTCAACAGCCCGCAGTTTTTGAATGAAGTTCCGCACGTTATTCTTTTTGTGTGTCGATTTGTGCGAGACTCTATCACCACCGCGACCTTCCTTTGGGAGGCATCCATCTGTATTTGCCCTCTCTATTACGCCAATCAGTCGGTTCTTTTTAATGGGTGTAATCGCTCTAAGGAACGTCTCACGACACACTCGCAATTTTGTCCTTCCTGTTGAAGTCTTTATGTAGAAAGTGCATGCAACCTGTCGAGTGAAACTAGGTTCAGCCTTTCGTGCTCGGGAAGCTTTCAAGATGTCAATATTCATTAGCAGTGCAGTATCTTGATAGGCCTTACTACTGTTATTGAAGAGACCAGCTCTAAAGCGACGTACATCCTCCTCTTCAACTTCCGAGCATTTGAACTTCGAGCCAGGAGTATTATGGCAGCATGTAATCGCCCACTTGTCGTCTTGGGATACATCAACTGTGTATCTAAGGCAAAGCAAAAGAAAAAAACAATATCAAGTCTTAGTTTTGTTACAGAAGTACAGCTCCATGGGCCAAACTTTTCAGCAGCAATATTAATACTCAATTCTACACTCATTAAGGAGTTCATTACTTCTTAGGAAATGCATAATAGGCCTATCATAATTAATCTTAACTGTCATTATAATTGCACAAAACAGTTGTAGATCATTCATTTTAACTTTGCTTTCTAATAGCAATGCTATTGTTTAGCATTAGGCTAACACATAGGAACTACGTCGTAGAGATATCCTAAGCCAGACCCTCATTATGTTGGTAGGCATTGTGAACTGTAGCCTGAGGCGTCCCCGATGAATACTTCGTGGTTGAAACGGACGCAAAAATAAAAATTATAGAAACAGCTCTATAAAATTCGGAGCTATGATCTATGTGCGAGTAATAATCACTTACCGTTCTGTCTTCGCCGCTTCCCTCTTACTCTGTCTTCGCTTCCTTTTTCGTGTACCCTGATTAATACACTCAACTAACGCAAGATCGCTACTTCCATCTGAAATTTCCATTACTTTCGAAAATAACAATATTAATCAAATTTTATTACACTTCGACACGTAGCAGACAAGGCAAGCCGCCATGACATGTCACGTGACCAATCCAGCTGCTGTGATTGGTTGGAGATTTTGTCTGGTTTTGCATGAACAGACAACATGGATTTGTCTGGTTATGCATGAAATGGCGTATTTTACAACGAATAAATCAAACCTATTAGCCTGCTTTTGCATGAAATCATGGTGTAGTCCTATGCTAAAGATGATGGGCTACATGCAGGCAGTGATATCTCTAAAATGACCAAAAATGGATTTGTCTGGTTTTGCACGAATGCTCCTCAGATGGTATGAGATTAACAATGGAAAAAGATAAATGGAAAAGTTTTGTGTCTAGCTATTGCCGCTAATGAGCTGGCAGAAAGCAACTATGATGATGATGATGATGATGATGATGATGATGATGATGATGATGATGATGATGATGATGAAGATGATGATGATGATGATGATGATGATGATATGTTTGACTCATACTGTAGCATATCAGTCAGAATAGTGTAACTTACCTATAGGCCTGCTGGTAATGTCAGACTGGGTCGGAAAATGCATAAAATAAGCAAAATTGACTTCCGTTCTTTTAACAAAGTTGCTAGAAATGAGTGATTCATATGAAAACTCTTTTTGATATCTAATTTGCTTTAATATGGAACATCGATATCCGCTTGTCCGTGAAGTTAACTCTAAAAGTTTGTACTTTTTGCCCCACCCTGCAGGGCATGTCTTGTCACGCTTTAATCGTACTACAGTAATTTTTAAAATCCATATAGTTAAGTGAGACTGCAGTGAAAATTGCATCTGTTATGGCTGTAACATACGATTCTTGCCTAAAGAGATCATAACCTAACATGGCAGGCAACTAACCCAAATACCCATAGCCTAACTTTAGGAAACCCTAAATTAGAAAATGTTGATATTTTTTTACTTTAAAATTAAATCAGATACCTTATGTGATAAGACAATTTCAAAATTATTTCTGTGATCAACCAGAGATGGAACCGGGTCACTTTTTGAGACCCGGTGACCCAGTGACCCGAAATAGAGGTGACCCGGTGACCCGGTCATTGGCTCCAATTTTCTGTGCTAACGACTTTAGATCTGAGACAACGGTGTAGGCCTAGTAGGTCTACCGTGTTCAATTTATACGTTGTAAGGGTGCAATAGTGGATGAATGCAAGCGCAGTTAACGAATAACAACTAACGATTTGCAACAAAACTGCACGAAGTGCATAGTGAATAATGTTCAATGATAAGTTGATTACAACTCAAGTACGTAAAGTAACATAAATACTAATTAGTACTAATTACTGCGAAGTTCCATAACATAAATACTAAATAGTACTAATTACTGCGAAGTTTTTTAACTAATGAATAATAATTATTATGAGGCAAAACTGATTTAAGCACGGACTTAAGTATTTCTCACTCTCAGTCACTTGCAAGTAATCATTGCAGATAAAACTAATAAACTACTTAATTAATCACTTATCAGTAATTCATTATGTTTAATGGACAATGACTATTAGACCAATTTGACGTAAAATTAGTCAGCAATGAAAAGTCTCAAATTAAATGTTTCTTTTATTTTATAACATTCCATAGAGTAATAATACCAATATCCCTCATTGATAGAATCAATTACTTGTATCTGTGGACCTAACTAATATCAAGCGGACAGTCTCTTCAGCCTTTTTAGGATTGATGAACCTGCATAATTAGCATTTTGAAGATTTTAATTAATACCGGGTCAATGACCGGGTCACAAAGGTGACCCGGAGACCCGGTGACCTGCTGGAAAAGGTGACTCGAATGACCCGATGACTCGGTGACCCGGTTCAATGTCTGTGATCAACATGACACAATCTATCCAGTATACAATACATTGCAAAAGAAACATGAATCTTGTTGCCACGAGTTAGAGATGCTCTGGGATCCGAGACAGTGGACTATCACGTCACCTTGCTCCGCATTATATTGTGTCTAAAATTCATTTCTCAAATAGGAAGATATTCAGGTATAGACATTATTCGAATCGATTGTCATTTTTGAGCATCAAAGTGCGAGAAGCCGAGGCTGGTTGTGTGCCGGGAGAGACACCTGACACCGACAGTTAGGTTGAACTTTTCTCCTGCATGCACCACATAAATTAGCGTTTGCTTACTTAAATAAGCCTGGAGTGGAAGCCTGGAGTGGAAGGAAGATCTCATGAGTTCTGGCGAAATAACGTCAGGTTCTACAATACGTTGACCTTTTAGTTTCTTGATAGCAGATATCATCACATCTGTACCAGAGTGGAGGTCACTGGATTCTGTTCCTAGGAGTCCGTTATTCCGAGCCTAATTCTAGACCCGCAAAGACGGCCGCCCTTTTTATCCGTACAGTTTTCTTGATTATTGAAAAAGACCAGACATACATGGCAGCACCGAACGGTATACATAACAACCAAATTGATTATATCATTAAACATAAAATATATTGTAACAGAGTATGAAACTGCCTAACCAGACCAGGTGCAGATTGTGGCTCTGATCATAACACCGTAATGATAAAACTGAAAATAAGGCTCTTGATTCGCAGGTTCTGTGAGGGTGCGTTCGAAAGTATCCATGGTGAATTTCTTCCCTATTTTTACACCGGCCAGACAATTACACAGGAAACAACTTGACACGACGGCATCACACAACCACGCTCGCCGATAAGAAATGACTATTCGTTTACCTACATGTAGATGGGAACTTTCTAATCTGACGGTTTGCTTGCTTGTGATAAGGATTTTTCAAAGTATTTACACAGCCGGAAACAAAGCAATTACTGCATCCGGTTCAGCGCCACCCCTGCTCCCACCCCCACAGCACGCGGCCACAGATAAAGCGCAATCTTCGAGACAGTTGTGGTGCCCTCCATTTGTCCTTCAATCAATGCAATCAATTCGTTATTGTAAAGTACAAGTGCTGTCTCCGCTGACGGACCGGAAGGACATTAGCCACCATCTCCTCTTCCCCTTGACGTCTCATCGCCGGATATTTGCACACGGCCTTCCTGCTATCTTCAGATTGCGGCCGACCTTTGTACTATTTTGCAGCTTCCGGTCAACAGAAAACGACGCAGATGGCAAGCAATACAATAAGCGCAATAACACGGTAGAAGCAACTATTGCGATTTGCTCAGTGAAGATATTGCAGTACAGCAGCAGCAGTAGCAGTAGCAGTGGTGGTGGTAGTGGTGGTGGTGGTGGTGGTGGTGGTGGTGGTGGTGGTGGCAGCAGTGGTGCAGTAGCAGCAGTGGTGGTGCAGGTGGTGGCAGTGGTGGTGGTGGTGGTGGCAGTGGTGGTGGTGGTGGTGGTGGTGGTGGTGGTGGTGGTGGCAGCAGCAGTGGCAGTGGTGGTGGTGGTGGCAGCAGCAGCAGCAGCAGCAGGTGCAGCAGTGGCAGCAGCAGGTGGTGGTGGTGGTGGCAGTGGCAGCAGCAGTGCAGGTGGTGGTGGTGGTGGTGGTGGTGGTGGTGCAGCAGCAGGTGGTGGTGGTGCAGCAGGTGGTGCAGCAGTGGTGGTGGTGGTGGTGGCAGCAGCAGTGGTGGTGGTGGTGGTGGTGGTGGTGGTGGCAGCAGTGGTGGTGGTGGCAGTGGCAGCAGTGGTGGTGGTGGTGGCAGCAGTGGTGGCAGCAGCAGCAGTGGCAGCAGCAGCAGCAGCAGCAGCAGTGGTGGTGGCAGTGGCAGCAGTGGCAGCAGCAGCAGTGGTGCAGCAGGTGGTGGTGGCAGCAGCAGCAGCAGCAGTGGTGGTGCAGCAGCAGCAGCAGCAGTGGTGGTGGTGGCAGGTGCAGTGGTGCAGTGGTGGTGGCAGCAGTGGCAGCAGTGCAGGTGCAGCAGCAGTGGTGCAGCAGCAGTGGTGGTGGTGGCAGCAGTGGTGGTGGTGGTGGTGGCAGGTGGTGGTGGTGGTGGTGGTGGTGGTGGTGGTGGTGGTGGTGCAGCAGGTGGTGGTGGTGGTGGTGGCAGCAGGTGGTGCAGCAGTGGTGCAGGTGGTGGCAGCAGCAGTGCAGGTGGTGGTGGTGGTGGTGGTGGTGGTGGTGGTGGTGGTGGTGGTGGTGGTGGTGGTGGTGGTGGTGGTGGTGGTGGTGGTGGTGGGTGGTGGTGGTGGTGGTGGTGGTGGCAGCAGCAGTGGTGCAGTGGTGGTGGTGGTGGCAGCAGTGGTGGCAGTGGCAGTGGTGGCAGTGGTGGTGGTGGTGGCAGTGGTGGTGGTGGTGGTGGTGGCAGTGGTGGTGGTGGTGGTGGTGGTGGTGGTGGTGGTGGTGGTGGTGGTGGTGGTGGTGGTGGTGGTGGTGGTGGTGGTGGTGGTGGTGGTGGTGGTGGTGGTGCAGTGGCAGTGGTGGTGGTGGTGGTGGTGGTGGTGGTGGTGGTGGTGGTGGTGGCAGTGGTGGTGGTGGTGGTGGTGGTGGTGGTGGCAGCAGCAGGTGGTGGTGGCAGTGGCAGCAGGTGGTGCAGTGGTGGTGGTGGCAGTGGTGGTGGTGGCAGCAGCAGCAGTGGTGGGCAGCAGTGGCAGTGCAGCAGCAGTGGCAGCAGCAGTGGCAGCAGCAGCAGCAGCAGCAGCAGCAGCAGCAGCAGCAGCAGCAGCAGCAGCAGCAGCAGCAGCAGCAGCAGCAGCAGCAGCAGCAGTGGCAGCAGCAGCAGCAGCAGCAGCAGCAGCAGCAGCAGCAGCAGCAGCAGCAGCAGCAGCAGCAGCAGCAGTAGTGGTAGTAGTAGTAGTAGTAGCAGTAGATAGACCTGATGATGAGATGATGATGGTGATGATGATGGTGCATCAACAAAATGGCGTACCCTCTTACCAAAGATGGGCACAATTAGACAAAATCTAATCAATTAGAATTAGAATAGGTTGCTGCTAGCACCTAATTGATTAGCATTAGAATTAGTTCTACACTTTGTTCAATTCATTAGAATTAACATTAGCTGCTGTCTAACCAATTAGAATTACAATTAGATTGTCGATGTTCGCGATACAATTGACACACCACGCAAAACACAGTTTTATAATACTAATTTAATATCTGCAGTAATTGCATGCAGCTGCAAATGTTTGGTAATGGCTGGCTTTTCCAGTTGTCAACAGTAATCACACAAAGCACTTAGTCTATAAGCTGAAAGTTTAATAGAAAAGTCTCAGTCTAAGGTAGCATGTCTGGACTGTTCGCAAGATGGCTGCGTTTTGCATTAACTATGTAGCCAGCTGCAGAGAAAACTCTCTCCATGGCAGCCGATGTGGCTGGAATGCAATGATGTTTTGTGTGCAGAATTTTCAGTCGCGGAAAGTGCTCCATGTTCTTTGGGTATTTTCAGAATTGTAGCACCTATTGAAGGAAGTTCAAGGAACATGTAAAAATAAGAAATTACTCTTTGCATTGTGCATCAGTGCAACTAACTTGCAATCGCAATGTAGGCCTATTGCATAACAGTTCAAATTAAAAGTAAACAGGTTTTTTTGTTAAGTTGAATGTGATATAAATGTAAATTCAAATGTTTATTAGTAAAATATAAATTAAAGAAATCAAAATTTTTAATGTCTACTATCACTGCCCTGTTCAGCTCTGTTGAGAGCCAGATATCTGTCTACCTCACCGACAGAATCGCCATGAACGGTTGACTTCTTCCGCATGAAACCAAGCATGTCATTGTCATCTTCTTCAACAGGTGATTGCTCGCCATCATATGATTGTGATGTCGTTTGCAGTTGTACCTCTTCACACATCTCCTTCAGAATGGTGCGAGCCTTGCACTCTTCATCACTAGAACTTGTCCATCGGAGTTGGATTTGTGGGTCCAGAGCTGCAGAAGCAATGCAGTGTCTGCCAACTACGTAATGGCTGAAACGTTTGTCCAATGAGACAACAAGTCCAGCTTTGTCAAGTGTCAAGTGTGCTGATGTCTGCTGCAGCTTATGTCTCAGTCCGATGATATTCGGCAGCACCTGACTGCTCGTTACGTTTGTCTCTGATTTTTCAGTGACCACTTGAAATGGTTTAAGAAGAAGTTGAAGCTCCAAAACTCAATTTTGTGTAGCAGTGTGGTCTTATCTGTGTCTGCGAATGTAATTGACGAACCAATCACTTCACAACTTTTGTTAGCAGTGTCAGATGTTCTTGGTTAACACGAATAATGGCACTGATCATTCTGTAGTGACTGTTCCATCTTGTGACGTTTGGACTTGGAATACCAAATCCTGCCTCAGCTTCTAGCAAGTCTGTCGCCTTACATGACTTATGGATTGAAAAAACTAGGCTGCCACATTTCTGCAGCAGCAGCTTGACTGAACGCATGGCTTCCTTTAGCCCGTCATCTACAACTAGCTGTAGAGAATGAGCGATACAGCTGTGACGAAATGGCACTGGATTACAGTAGGAGTCTCATTCTGCACCTCATCCCAATCAACCTCAAATTGCTCAAGTGTATTATCATCAGGTTCATCTACGCCTACGTCATTGGCTACAACTATCGAGTCAAAAGCTTTCACCATATTGCTGGCATTGTCAGTGATCATGCCCATCATTTTTCCATCTAGACCATAGCTTGTGATAACTGATTTGTATGCTGTGGCAATGTTGTCAGTATTGAGTTTTCCAGTGAAACTGTCACATGCAATTACTGTACTCTCGTTCGCAGCTCGCCATTTTGGATGTACGGTACACACATACCGAAAAACCCATGCATGCGTCTAAATGTAGATGACCAGATGTCTGTCTGCGCGGCACAAAACATCACACCTCTTAACTTTGCCTTAATTTTCTCTGAAACTTTGTCACGAATTAACTACCTTCAAACGCATGCTCTTTCTGCTCGGTAGATGATAGGATGGTGCAGCGGTATACATAAGATCAATGAAACCTTTATTTTCGACCTCAGCAATTGGTCTCATTGACCGAATGATGTAGTTACTAACGGAATTTGTCAGAGCAAGTGGATTCACACTCGCCGAGGTTAGGAATTTCTTCACAGATGGCTGTTGTGACTTGTTTGGATGGCAGATGCAGAGCGCTTAACTGATGACTTCTCTTTGTTAAACTTTCGAAATTGAGCAGGATCGCATATCTGACTAATTATTTTAACAATAAAATTTAAATGTCATAAATATAAGACAGATTGTAATTATTAATAAATATTTTGGATGGGTTATGGTTAGGGAGTTCGGTTAGGACAATAATTTGCCATCCAGTCAACCCAAATCATATAATTGATTTGACAATACGTCAACTGTCAAAAAAGTCAATTCAACGAGCAATACTAAAACAAAATTCTGAAACCTGACAAGATTTTTGTAACGTGACGTTTTTTTATTGCGTACACGACCGTACCGTTTTGCTAACGTTTGTTATGTTAACGTTAACTAATTATCAATGCACTAAGCACTGCGTACTTTATTTATTTATTTATTTATTGACAATTTATATAGCGCAGTAGCAAGGCTAAGGCCTACAACAAGAGCGCTTAACACAGTTCATATCCAATATTAAATAAATGTGTCTTCAAATTTCTAATGAAGAGTCCAGCTGAGACTGCTCCAGTCACATTGTCTGGAAGAGAGTTCCACAGGGCGGGATTCCCCCGCGCGAATGATCTTTCCCCAAACTTAGGGGTCTTGGACGGGGGAGGGACCAACAACTGCACTCTCCGACTGGACCTGAGAACCGATCTCCTCTCGATCACAGTCGATCTTCGTACAAGTACAGTTAGATAATCAGGACAGAGTGGATCGTATAAAGCCCGAAACGTAAGCCAACAGCGCTTGTAGATAATGCGTGGTCACCCCAGCGACAGCCGAAATCACTCGTGCAGCCTGGTTCAGCACTGATTGTATGCGGTTCAGTCTAGTATCCGGAAGTCCAAGAAGCACACCGTTATAGTAATCAATTCGTGTCAGTACCAGGGCCCGCACTAATTTGACAGCCGCGCTCACTGGCAGGTACCGTCGAATTGACCTCACTCTCCGCAGTTGGTAGTGGCAGGAGCGTATCAGATTGTTAACGTGCGCTTCAAAGGATAGAGTCTCACCTAGGAGCACTCCCAGAAGACTTAAGCTCTCGGAGGGAGCAATGGCTGCATCTCCCACCACAAACGGGGCATGACTTAGCAGATGCCTTCTCCTGGGGGTGCATCTACACAAATTCCGTCTTGGCCGGATTCAGTGCGAGCTGATTCTCTTCCGTCCACGTAACAATAGCTGCTATACAGTCAGTGAAACAAATCCGTAGTCGCTCCACTTCCGAGGGTAAGCATGACGAGTAGATCTGTCCATCGTCTGCATAACTATGCGGCGTAAGACCGAAAGCCTCGATGACGCGATGGACGTCCGCTGTATACAGTATGAATAGCAAGGGGCCTAAGACTGATCCTTGCGGCACACCGTGTTGCACTCGACGCTCCGAAGACATTTGATTGGTCCACCACACTGCCTGTGTTCTATCGGCTAGATAGCTCTTGATCCAGAGAAGTGGAAGGCCGTCCAGACCGTAAGATATCTCCAGTCGCCGGGTGAAGATCTGGTGATCCACCGTATCAAACGCTGCCGAAAGATCGAGTAGGCAGAGAAGCGCTATTCGTCCGTTCGAAGTCGCATCCACCAGGTCATTAAGGATTTTTAAGATGGCAGTCTCTGTAGAGTGTCCTCGACGATAGGCAGATTGCTCTGTAGGCATTAACCCATTCTCGCACAGATGTCTCACCAGCCGCTTGTTTACGAGTTTCTCCAGCAGCTTAGAGAGAAAAGGTAAATTGGATACCGGTCTGTAGTTGTTGAGGTCAGACTGATCCAGTCCCGATTTCTTCAGGTGAGGGACTACAATCGCGTGCCTCCACGTCGATGGAAATTCGCCAGTTTCTAATGAAGCCGTCATGAGCGTCGTCAGAAATGGTGCCAGCTCCGCGATAGATTCCTTCAAGAGACACGTAGGGAGTGGGTCAGTGGAGCAGTGCTTGTTCGGGGACGATCGCACCACTGCCATCACCTCCTCAAGCGTTGGGGCAGAAAATGCTGTGAGATGTGGGCCGTCGTAAGAAGAGAAAGTCGCCGGGCCCGCCGTGGCCGTCCTTCCTCGAATTCTACTGATCTTTTCCTCGATGTGTCGGTGATAGTCCTCAGCATTAAAGCCCGGATGAGCAGTCGAGTTGCTATCATCCTCCCCCAGAAGCGAGTTCAGAAGCTTCCAGGTCGCCTTCGTGTCAGACTCGGCCCGGTGCAGAGATTACTTCCAGTAGTTCCGACCTTTCTCCCTCACTAGACTTATTAACATCAACAATATTGACACATATGGCTAATCCTATCAGTGATGACGACACACTCCAGTCCATATTTCCTACTTAACCTTAACTACACTACACGTTATGATTACAATTATACTCACCTTCACATGGCTGATGATTAGAAGTCACTTTGGCCGGCTTCCATCCACCAGTTATGGCTTTCTTACATCTTTTACATTTTCCTTTTAAGTTACTTTTATCTTTAGAAATATCAACAACTTGACAGTCATCGTAAAAAGTTTGAACAATATCTGGATACGCTTCAATCTCCATCTTTCTAAACGCGAATCTTTATTTTTACACACAATCAAGTTGAATCAACATCGACATCAGCCACAAGATTGGAGTTGCAGTGTGCACGATACGGTTTTTTAGTAGCCCAAACATAGCACACTTTTCCCTTGCTAATGCTACCATGATCATCTCAGCATTATACTATGAGCATGTGTTTCAACATTATTCACTATTCGCATGGTTAATTGTCATGTAATTAAAACATAATTAGAATTAGCAGGACAATTCTAATTGACTAGAATTACGATTAGCCGATAAAATAATAAAATTTTCCAATTGCTTATAATTAGATTTCGTTGGTCACCTAATCGATTAGCTAATCAATTACTGATCTCTGGAATGACCTGGTCTTTTGCGGGTGGATTTGGAGTACCATCGATTGATACCCTTGAGTATTAGAAATGGTGCTATATAAGTGCATAATTATTTATTATTATTTTATTATTACTTGTTAAACGATTAATTACCCATCTCTGCCTCTTACTGAATTCGTGAATCTGTTGAACTGCTGCCGATGGAAACTCCTGCTTTCATACCTATTAACCATCACCAGCACACGTGAAAATAATTACGAATTAGCACACCTGAGGTCCGTTGGACCCCGTTCTAAGTTTCACAATAATGTGTGCATATTGCATGAATTATGAAACAGAAAATAATGTTTAGTGTTTATATGCATAAAAGACGCAAATTTAACATTGAGTTTTATAATATAGCAGAGGAAAGGTAATTTATGTGATGAAATTTTTTAAAATTTTGCTCTGTGAATCTTTTCTCTTTCTCACATTAAAAATGCAGAAAAGTCTGAAGGGCCGGCGGGCCGCATTAAACGTTCCCGAGAGCCGCATGCGACCCGCAGGCCTTAGGTTGCCCACCTCTGCTTTATACTGTAGTTACTATGTTTTCAATTTATTAAATGTTCAAAAAGCGCCACTTTTCTGAAAATGCTGTTTAGACGATCGGCACATACGAACATGTATAACGAATAGATAGATGCAATGAGTTGGCACTGTGACAAGATCTAGAGTTAGGGCAGATGTGGTATGTGCCGAGACGTCATTGTTCTTCGAGCGTAATGAATAAATACCAATTATTCACGAGTGACTTATGGCGATGATAGACCGCCTAGGCAAAGAGGGATAGACATTGGAAAATGGGAGAGAAAATGGAGTTACTCGCCGTTTTCAGTGAACTATTTATAGCGGACACAGTTTCTCACATTGGTGCACTTTTGACCAGTTACGTATCTAAATCACTGGCGTGGCCAGGCTTGCGGACACGGGGAGCACCAAGACTTCTAGATACCGACAACTCCAGTTCTGATTATGGATTTAGAGGAGTGTCGTGAGCTATCGAACGAGCCTCCTGAGGACAAATTTCGGTAGTATAAGATTGAAATGTTGAGATGCAGAACATATTCACAGATTATATGACATCAAAGTCACATCATGCAGTCAAAGCTCTACGCCAACTGATGATACATTTGTGCACTTATGTCACCAGTCAAGTCCCGAATAGGGACTTGACTAGAATGACTACGCTACGCTTGACTGTGGCTACGCTGAAGCATAAAACACTCGCAGGAAGAAGTCGGCTGTGGAGATTTTTGGCGGAAAAAGTTTGCTGACAAAGTTTGTCACAAACTCGGCCTTTTAATTTAGCTGCTTGAACTTAAATATACGAGTAGAACATGCCATTTTACTGAAATATTTATAATCAGGAATAATCAGGACATCCCGTTCAATGATCTAGGCACTAATGTACATTTTCACTTAAATACTCCATGGTTTGCATATTATTAGCTTAGTTTATATTCTAACTGGCCTCGACAAAAAGACTTTCAAAATATTTTTCATCTTTCTACTACTTAGTATTATTTAATGGCAACTAATATCACTTGGACTGTTTGTCGTAGAGTTACATCATGTATATAGAGTTTAGAGACGAGCTGCCTGAATCACCGAATTTTCTAATGAAGGTATAATTTTTATTTCAGTTTCTTCAAGCGCAATTTTAGAGGTGAGTAAGTGGACGTCATTTTGAATAAGGTGATTCGGCAGTCTACTCATACTGTATAGATAGAGTTGCGACCGAATAGTTTAATTGTAAACCATCGAATTTTATATTTTCAACGGGCTACAAAAGTGAAATTAACTATCGCGATTTTGACAGGAATAAACTACGATCGGCTTAGAATAAGAAGATGGGAAACAAAGAGCAGAGAAACACAATTGGAGGCATGTGATGATCATCAGCTTCATATTCTATGGCAAGTGTATACAGATTTTAATCTCAAAAATCACGCTCTTTATGGCAATTACGCTATTTATTTACAAATGTCCAAGTGCATATATACATATATATACTTTCATTTATAAATGCACTTCATTTTTATATATATATATATATATATATATATATATATATATATACATACATATATATATATATGTATTAATAATAATGTTGAAATTGAGTGCATTTGCCTCATAAAACAAATAAAACAATAGAAAATAATTTTAATAATAATAATAATAATAATAATAATAATAATAATAATAATAATAATTAAAGGAGATAAAATGACTGGCAAGAAAAAAGGTCATCAGCCCCCTTAATAATAATAATAATAATAATAATAATAATAATAATTATTATTATTATTATTATTATTATTATTATTATTATTATTATTATTTGCAAACTCAATTTTATCTCTGGAGTAGTTTCAAACCCCGCAACCTTTAGATCTGCATCGCATTGCTTTCTCGCAGATAGGAACAACACAAAATTATCGTTCATTTTTTATCGCGTAAAATATATCAAATTACTGTAGTTTCAATAAACACCCATTAAAATGATTGACTCATTGGATGACTTTCAGGGCATTTGTTCAGGGACGTCATTTCACTGTTTTTCAGGGAGGCAAGACACTTTCGACCTGACAAGTTAGCGAAAAATTTGATGATCATTTTTGGCTTGTCAGCCTTTTAATGGTTTTTATGTGATTAATCACTCAATATCAGGCCAGTGTTTAATCTAGGCCGTTTCCGGAGGGAATTGCCCTTTTCTCCCCTGGAAATTTCAAATTCCTCCCGAAATGTTGGCATTCTACATGGACCAACAGCAGCCCCTAGTAGAATTCCCCCGGCTTTGTCAGTTTCCCCCCGGAGTCCAAGAAATCTAGATTAAACACTGTATCAGACTTCCTTAGGGGGTTGATGACCTTTTTTCTTGCCAGTCAATTTATCTCCTTAATCAATTTTCATTTAAAAACTAAAAAACACAAAAATTCGCGATTTCTAAAAATCAGGCGGGCAACGGCCCCCTGCTTACCTAAATGACGTCTCTGCATTGGTTGTCAGAATATGTACAGCGGTTGATCTCTACTGCATAGTTGTCAGCAGGACTTTCCCTTCGACTATTCTTTGAGATTACATAAAAGATTTGCAAAACAGATCTGCATGACAAATGCAATAAGATTAATGCAATGAAATAATTACACCGCCATACCATGCTGCGTACATTGTGGCTTGAAGTGGGATACAATATAATCTTGATCTAGGCTGATTCTGTCTTCCAGCTGAGGCAGCTGCAATCGTCGGGTGTTCGTCCATCTCGCCGCCAGGGGAATGTTCTCTTTGGCTTCTTCTGTGGTGGCCATTAGCGCGTATTTCGAGCGAAACGCGACTGCGCTAAAATTAAAAGCAATCCGTTCATTAGTAACCATGGCCCTAATCATAACCAAAAATCTAACCCTAACTCTAACCCTAACCCCAATTATATCAACAAATAATCGCGGACATGTCGGCGCGCAAATGTCGGTCGCGCAAATGACGGGTCGCGAGTTTTTTTAAGTCTGCTAACTCCAAGAATTCTGACAACCTATGCAGGGTCGCTTCCAATGCTTGTTATTTGTCCTGCAACATATGTAGGCCTAAAGCTTTTGACCTGTTCAATTTCTGTACTACCTTGAGTTAATCGCATCTTCTTTTCTCCTGTTTTGCTGACCACCGTGGTTTTAGTTTTTGCTGCATTTATTGTAAGGCCGAACCTTTGGCAAGTGATATTAACTTTGTCCGTCAGTTTTTGTAGGTCTTTCATGGATTCTGCAAGCAAGGTGACGTCATCTTCAAACTTTAGATAACAAATATTTTCTCCATGGCACTTTACACCAATGGTTAAGTCTTTGGTTGCTATTTTGTATATGGTCTCAAGAATTCTGACGAACAGCATTGGCGAAAGAACGCAACCCTGTCTTGTTCCTACTTCTGTCTTGAACCATTTTTTAGATCAGGTTCCACCCTCAGAGCATTTTCTGCTTTTCTATAAACCGTTCGGATTAGGCTTATTGGCAGTCACACTAGACGGCCGATGTTGGACGACGTCGTTGCTATAAGCAAGAAAATTTTATAATCTGCGGAGCCGGAGCATTTGACGACGCGTCCTGATTGCAGCTTGACGAAACGTCCTGATTGGCTGATTGACCCCACGGCGAAGCGTTCTGACTGGCTGCGCGTTGTACGACACTACCGGGGTGCATCTCCCCGATGTGGATCTGTATGCCCTACATGAAGCGTAGCTCCCCTGTGTGGGGCCGTAAGCCTAAATGGAGGCGCAGCCTCCCGTCAGGGCCAAGTCCCTCCCCCCGTGGAGCCCGTAGGCCTCAGTGTGGGGTGCTGCCCCTGTGGGAGACCAAGTCCAGCCACCCGTAGAAGATCAAGCCACTTTGAGGCCGTTAGCCCAAAAGCAGCCCTATGCCCAAAATGTCCGTAGGCCCCACTGGAGGCGCATCCCCGCGGAAGTCCAGATTCCTTTGAAATCGTAGGCCCAACCCGTGGTCGTAGGTTCCGTTATGGAGTACAACCAATTATGGTGGGGGCTAAGACCACCCAGTGAGGCCGTAGGAAAATTTTAATATGATAATCGCGCATTCACTTAACACTTTCAGATTTCAAAATTTTTGTGTGCAATAGTTTAAATTTTGCAATAAATCAGTGTAGGAAGTAGCCGTTCTCTCCGTTATTTTTGACGGGTTAACAGCTAGTTTTATTATAACTGAATTATTGTATGATTTACTTGATCACGGTTCGACGACTTAGTCTTTAATTGCATAAAGTATATATCTTTGACATAAGATGTCTTTGACAGTTGATTTAACTTAAGAATATTTGAACTAATTGTTCTTTATGCCAGCGGTGATAGTCGGAGGTAATGAAGTCGTGATCAACAAAACGAATTTGGTCAACGACACGGTTTCTATGCATTGCGACACAGAAGTGTCAATTGACGTCCACTGGCATTTTAACTCAATCTCCAATCTCTTCTATGCCCTAAGAAGATTCTATGACTATGGAGACAGATTGCGTATGGAAAAGTATGACAACGGAACGTATATTCTTATAATATCGAAAGTAAGAAGCGAAGACGCTGGATGGTACAATTGTTCAGAGGAGATAAGTGGACGACCAATCAGTTCAACGCATCTCACAGTATTGGGTGCGTATTACGAATGATAAGGTCTTCCTATATCACCGATTAATTATAAGCAGATTTTATATATATACAGTAAGATTTAAAGCTGCTGCTCAGAATTTTGATTTACACGTTACGCATATCTATATAGTTAGCCGAATTTAGTGCTATATTTTATTATCGCTACCTTGTAAATTTCGTTGACAACATGCGTTCCTGGCTTAATCTAATGGGAAAAAAAGCCAGAACGTGAATTCTTATAATTCCGAGGATTATAGGAATTTCAATATATTCAAGTTGAGAGAGATCGCTTCAAAATATCACTCGTCATTTGCAAATTCTTATGCATATAGCTCACTTTCGATGTTTCATATGGTAAATTTACATAGAAAGACTTTTAAAAATCCTAATACAAAGAATGAGATTGTGTAATTTTGCATCGCCTTGCATAATGCTAGCATGCCCACATCGTCCAGAGTTTATCGCATGATTTTCTGATGCAATGCAGTAATACAGCTAGGCTGCTGCTGACGTAGGCTGACGTAGGCTGACGTCAGCAGTGACAAATACTATATAAAGGCCATTCAGAAAGTTTGAGCATTTAAAATATTTCACATTTCGTGGGAAATTTAATTTACTGTTACACGAAACTGTTATTAATTTATTTCATTTCGATAAAATACCAGACACTAATGCCTCGAAAGTGCATACACACCGTGACTTTTTTTGTTTTATTTGCGGGGACGCGACATTTGCCAAACAGAAGATGCATGGCATCACTTCTCAAGTGAAGAAGGCATATCATATTTACTTTGGAAGCAAGACCAAGACAAATCTTTGGTCTTCATACACTGTGCAGTATATGCTGTGTTACACGTGCAGCACAGCTGTCACAGTGGCTGAATGGGAAAAAGCCATCACTGCTTTTTGCAGTCCCAATGTTGTGCAGAGAGCTAAGTAGCGCCACAATAACTGTTATACTCTGCTTGGTTCCTCCTCTTTCTGGCGGTTCAACGAGGCAAACGAAAGCAGTTGGAGCCTTTCTTCAGAAAGGAAGGTGATCTGGTATTTTGTTCCGATATTGAGGACCTCACGAATGCACAAGATATCACTTATGAGTCATGGCTCTCAAGAACGGAGACTATTTGTAGACTCTTCGGACCTGAGTCTTAAGGCTGTGCTTTGGCACAATGGAAATCGTCTTCAATCTATTCCAGCAGCGCATATTGTCGACATGAAAGAGATGCACTGTACGATAACTTAAAGCAACTACAGAATTCCATTGTATATAACAAGTACAGATGACACCTCTGTGGTGATTTGAAGGTAGTAGACCTTTTAATGGGACTGCAGCAGGGCTATACAAAATACATGTGCTTCTTATGTGAGTGGGAGCCGAGCAAGGGGATTACACTACGTGCGGAAGGAATGGACTCGCAGACAAAATGTAGCAGTTGGAGAGAAGAGTCTCTAGCACCCCGCTCTGGTTGAGGCTGACAAAATCCTGCTACCACCTCTTCACATCATATTAGATGTGGTGAAGAACTTCGTGAAAGCCATGGGCAGGACTTCGGAAGCTTTCCGATACCTGCTTGAAAAATCCCCAAGACTCGGCGAGACAAAGATTAAAGAGGGGGTATTTGTGGGTCCTAAAATTCGAGAGCTCTTCAAAGATGATCGTTTCAACAACTTTCTGCAGAGTTGCAAAACAAGCATAGAATGCTTTTCCCATAGTATATGCAAACATTCTCGGCAATGCTAGAGCAGAAAACTATAAGTGACTAGTAGAAGACATGCTGATGCATTATCAGAAACTTGGCTTTAGCATTCTTCTAGAGATCCATTTCCATCATTCCCATCTAGATTACTTCTCTGACACCTGTGGTATGGCTAATGATTATGGTTACCAGACGTCCTTAACCCATGAGCGCATGATCATTGTACAAACGTTAACGCACGACGGGGTCAAAATAACCCCAAACAGAAGCCATGCATAACAAAGGTATACAACTATTTATTTGTTACATTATTATAAAATTATTTATAGCATATTAAATGCAAACAATTATACATGATTACAGCAGTGGCGGCTCCAGGATTTTGCAAAAGGGGGGCATTGGGGTGGCAACTTCTACGCACGGTGGCCAACTACTAGGCATGGAGTTGTAAGTATAGGGTCCCAACAGAGATTCCTTTGCACACCATCACCTTTGCCAATGTAGGCCTACGGTTTCGCATTGTACACATAATAGAACTAAGAGTCAGGCAACAGCCATACTTTCATACCATATTTGTCAGGTTTGCTCGGTAAGTATTGTCGAACTGGGCATCGCCCACGAAATGGCATGAGCTGCTCATCTGTGTTACGTATGGTGACACAACATAGTTTTCCAAACAGTTGACAATGAAGGGGGTTCACATGTCACGAAATGGAGCGAATGTGTCTGACACGGTGAACTCCACACGTGTCACGGTCATCAAATTGCATGTTGGAAAGAACTGATTCGAAACGATTAAATTTAATCGAAACGAAAAATTTAATATTAGAAAAATTATGTATCGGTAGTGCCCAACGTTCCAAAAGTGGAACACAATTTATTGACAAGGTAGTAGTAAAAATGGGTCGTATGAGTGGTCCAGAATTCCATAGTTGTTTTGTCGACTCGTGTTGTCCCTTGCAGACACCATAATATAAGCTTACTGTACATCAAATACAGCAAACCTACGACGGCCTTCAGCTCCGGAAGTGTAACTGAAATTCAACTCACTGGATCTTTACCTTCCGATTGCAGTTTATGCAGAGCGTATTTGTTGGTATATTTCAGTATGTCATTCAGCATTGAAGCCGACACAAAGAAAATACATCAGGCTTTGTCCCTCTTTGCCTTGCAGCATCAGCAGTTCCGCCGGTCTTTTTCGTAATTACAGTGTAGCCTATATTGACTTGAGCTGTCTGTGACTTGATGGGAGGAATAGAGTTCCAAGTCCGCCCTGATGCTGTTACATATAATCTCTGGTTTTGCGTACTAACTGCCTCAACAGTTTGGTCGCTGATATAACTAGCAGCTGCCAAACTTTCATCAGTTACGAGGAATCATTGCATCCCTTATCAGCATTAGACTGACTTATCTGCTGGGCAGGAATGGTAGGATAGTCACATTTGTCTTCGCCAGGTTTTCACGTCGGCATCCAAACCATCACTAGCATTTGTTATTTAGCCAACCACTAATCCTATTCAGAGCTTCTGATTTACAAACTCTTTTGCACACTTTAAGCCACCATTTACAACAATTTACAACTAATTATCTATGACAACAGACAGTGGCGTATTTAGAATGTTGGTAAGGGGGCAGCCCATGGCGAGCGCGAAGCGTGAGCCTATAATGGGGGTCTGGGGGCTACGTCCCCAGTGGGGTTCAGGGGCAAAACCCCTAGTGGGGTTCAAGGGGCGAAGCCCCCATGAAGCTGGCGACATTTTAAGATTGTCCAGATTTTTTTCTGAAAATATGCATGATTATGTTCTTTTCATCAACATGTGCAAGCCACCTTTATTGGAGAAAAAAATGGAATTCTGTGGGCTGTGACTAAGCCCTGTATGCATATTAGGCTAAAAATGTAAGCGTTTCAGACTCAGAATCTAATGTTGTCTGGCGAAATCGCTTTGAAGGTGGACTAGACGACATTTTAAAAATATCATGAACACTAAGCTAGTAAGTTCTTGGAGTAATGATTACTCCAAGAGTAAGTTGCGCAAGATCATAGATGGGACGTCACACTGCTTAATAAATAAGTAAATCTAACAGTATTCTGTTTTCTATCAGTAATGCATGACTTGACTCCTACGTGTTGTAACTGTTGTTTAACCCCTTGAATTCCCGTTGAATTTAACTTATTGAATAATTCTTATAAGTCCCAACGCTGGAGGCATATACTTGAATTAACTTTCTGTACGTACGTGGGACAACTACAGCACTTGATTGGCCAGAATGGATGGGTCAGGACAGGCTAGGCCTATACCAAAAGGAAGGAGGGCATGGCCCAATTGGCCCAATGGTAAATACGTCACTGACAACAGATAATTATAATCTCTTCTTCGCATGTAATGACACCACAGGAAACGTGTCAGATGTCACTGTAAATTATTATTACTGTTATTATTATTATTATTATTATTATTATTATTATTATTATTATTATTATTATTATTATTATATAAAGTAAGTGAGATCATTAAATTTAATATTACAAAAATTATGTATCGGTAGTGCCAAACGTTCCAAAAGTGGAACACAATTTCAAAATCAAAATCTTTCAATATGTATGCAATTTATTTAAACCTGAGGTTAGTTTTGATGTTCTATCATTGAATACTAAATAATATTGTATGTCAGACTTAAAATAAACAAGAAAGTCTGACAAGGGGAAAAGATCATCTCTAGTTTTTATGCTTTTTGAGCTACTTTGCGTCTTTTACGTCCTACAAATGTCCGACAAGCAAAAAAGATCATCACTAGTTTTTGTGATTCCTTAACGTCCTGAAAAGTCTGACAAGCCAATGTGTTTTGTGTGTCCTGAAATTCTTTCCAACTGATCTGGTATCTTAACTGATGAACAATTGAGTATGGCGAACGTTTTCATCAAGATATTGCAAAAATGGAACAAATATACCAGAGAACATGGTCAACTATCAGGCTGGCTGAATACTGCAGCACACTCCGCTGAGATGCTACTGAACAGGTGTATAAGAGACAGGCAAAGAAATTTAAGATGAAGTCTATGCCTTGATTGTGTACACTGTACAGGTATTAGCCACAGGCATATTACTATTGCCATTGCTAGCAGCTGGGGCCGATGATGCGGTTTTAAAACGAATTTGAAGAGATTTAATAAAGTTTATTGAAACATAAATCGTTGACATTTAATACAGTCAAGCTCGTCTACAGGAAGACTCTAGTCTACTTCCTACTTCCTACAACAGTGCTGCCATTCTTCACAAAACTCAAATAAACATAAGTAAGATAGTAAACAAAAAGAGGGCGTCACATAACACCATGCATTTTGTGCTACAAGCAATACTTAATAAATTACAATAAACCTAGACCTGACTTTGCATTTGTAATGCCATATTCGTGTTTAGCGCATCAAGAATTAATAATAAATGAATAATTTTATTTATATAACATGACTTTTGCAAAAATTTGTTGTCCAGGTTACTGTTAGGATTAGGGTGATACCAGTTTCTCTTAAAATAATTGTATATGCGAAGAACCATCGTTTAATATTCTTTTGCTGCTGTATTCGTTGCTTCTTTCTGAACACGCATATATACTGTAATCTTATAGTGTACTTTAAGGGTAGTATTACAATTTATATTTGGTATGCATATAAGCATCTTTGACGAGGCATTCGCTTATTTGTAAATAAATCATGATGCAACAATATCATATATATATATATATATATATATGATATTTTTTTGATATTCTGCTGGGTAAAGCATTCTAAAATACAATTTGCAAATACGATGTTTTGGTATTTTGTAGACTCATCTCCTGTCTGTCATTATAACATGAAACCTCATGGCTTTGTTGGCCCAAATACTTGTTGTAATCTTGAGCAAGATCACATGGTTTTCAGCTGCACCGTCTCATTTAACGGAAACCGTCCTGATCTTATATGGAGATCATTAATTGGCAGTCAGTATCTTAGCAGCTCATTCTGCAAAGATCAACCCAACAGAAGAAGTTGTAGCTTAATTCTAAAATCTAATAAAGCGTACGATGGATCCTCGTTCATTTGCCAAACAGCATCGTCAAGTGGTACCAGCTACAACTGCAGCACGGAAATCATAAAAGTACAATGTAAGTTGATTGCTATCAACGCTAAAATAAATGTCGTCTGTCACGACGGCGTTATATATCTATGGCGCCTATCTATGGCTGCCTTGCATGCGTTTGTGCATGCCGCGTTTCGTCGTCGTTCGACGCAATTTCTGACGCTCCGTGCGTGAATCTTGCGCCGGAGATGAGGATTCCTTCGAGTCCGTCGGTTTTCTGAGGAGTTTTGGCTGTCCTCTACTGTTTCGCGTCGTTTCGGAAGCCTCGAGTCGGTCTCTCCGCCTGTGCAGGACGTCGCCATGTTGGCTATTGTTATAGCGCCATGCGATGATCGACGGTCGTTCCAAGCTTCGCTCGAGCATTCATCTTCGCGAGGACGGCGTTTCGCTCTTCGGTTCCGACGTGTCTCGTGCTGTCCTCTTCCTTTCCACGTCGTCCTGGAAGTTCAAGTCAGTCGCCGTCCGTCGGGTGTGCGCCAAAGTCAGCCGCATCGGCTGCTGCGTGAAAATTCGGCGGATTTGCGGTTGGCTGTCGTTTCTGGACTTCGCTGGATTTTCCATCTTCGTCGGATTTTCCGATTTCGACGACGGAACTATCTTCTTGCGGAAGACCGCTTCTTCAGGAACTTTTCCGGTGGTTATATCCGTACGGAGAAACTCCTACTACCAACTCGCGGACTTTCAACATCATCTTCCGCTCCTCGTTGGCATGTCAAGGGGGCTACAGTTTTACTTGAAGGACCGCTTCTAAAGGACTTTGTACCGGACTTCTTCACGGCAGCAAAGTTCTTTCCATCATCACAGTTGATTTTAACATCGCCACCTTCTGAACTTCATTGACATGTCAGCGGTGTCAAAGCGCTTTTGATTTTGGATTTTAAACCATGCGTACAGCGCTATATAAATTGTCCTGGATAATATATATATATATATATATATATATATATATATATATATATAAAACGGGTACCTTAACGCGGGACTCGCTCGTGTTTTTTCCAACCTCGACGAATAAGAGAAGTTCGCCGCTACATCACAATACCGGCCGCCATTCATCTTGTCCGCGCTCTTGTACTATCGAGACCGGACTATTGTAATAGCGTCCTTCTCGGACTTCCTGGGAACCAGCTGAACAAACTGCAAACGGTCATAAACGCCTCTGTTCGATTTTTTTGCGCTTGAAGTGGCATGCCCACGTTACACCAATGCTTAGGGACAGGCTTCATTGGCTTCGGGTCCCGGAGCGCATAGCCTACAAGCGGTGTTGGCTGACTTTTCGCGCTCTTTGGGACCTCGCCTACCCCAATTACTTGTCAAGCCTGGTACGGAGACAATCGACGACTGGGTGCCATTTGCAGCTGAGATCCAGTAGCCGCCACCGGCTGTACGTTCCTCCCCGGCCAAGACTCCGAAGTTTGGCGAGCGTTCAATGACTCGGGGAAACCCACTTCTGTGGAACGCGATCCCTGATGTCCTGGCCGGGATTGCCTCTCCCGAGACGTTTTCGAAAGACCTAAAAACGTACTTGTTTACTAGATCGTATGGCATAACACACTGTTGACTGTACAGCGCTTTTGGCTTTGGCTTATGGCGATGTTACTGCGCTTCATAAATTGTCGACGATAATTATATATATATATCTATATATATATATATACTAGGTGTTTACCCGTCAAAAATGACGGGGGAGATTGGCTGTTTTACCACCCGATTTTGTGCAAATGCAATAGCATCTTATGACGGGAAGATTGGCTGTTTTACCACCCGATTTTGCGCAAATGCAATAGCATTTTATGACGGGGGAGATTGGCTGTTTTACCACCCGATTTTGCGCAAATGCAATAGTATTTTGCGCAATTAATTGTCCTTAACTCGCCGCCTTTTCCTTCAACCGAGTTAACGCCCATTCGCGTGAATTTTCTGAAACTTGATAGTCAACGTAAGTGTAATGATTTGGCAGTGTCGAACGACATGCAGTGCTTGATTCTCTTGTTTGCTGTGCTGATTTTTCACGCCGAGCACCAGCCTGCTACTCATTCTCACTTGATTGTCGGAAAGCTCGTGAACGCTGGACTTTTTTGTTTTGCACAGAGGGTTAGAAAGAGGGATAAAATAGCTAAACAATGGTGCAAACCTCATCTTCTTAGCTCTTACATAGCCCGAGATATAGCAAATTCAAAAAATTTGGAAACATCCTCAGAATTCAAAACTTTCGCGAAATTCGCCGATAGTACTTATGTTCAAACATTGGGGTCATCGGGTTAGAATTCGTAGATCTTTGCCAAATGTCAACCGATTTTCAAACTTTTTGGTTTATTTTGTTCCTCTGACATCCCTTTACAACTTTGCCGCTGACCAAAGTGGGGTTACCGCTGAAAATATTTTGCTAGGGGGCTTTAAACATTTTTCGGGGGGAAAGAGTGATATTTTAGGCCGTAAAGTGGACTCTACCCCCAAATTTTTTTGTTTTGCACGGACGGTTAGAAAGAGGAATAAACAATCTAAACAATGGTGCAAACCTCATCTTTTTAGTTCCTATATAGCCTGAGATATAGCAAATTTAAAACGTTACAGCAATCATTTCTGAGAACGCTTTTCCAAAAATTAAATCCCCAGTACGGTGACGACGTCTGAAAATTTAATCCCCACTTGAGGGGTTACATATAAAAAATAGGTATTGAGGCTAGGAATGAATAAATATATATATAATAATGGGGGGCAGGGCATTGGGAGAGGGAAGGGAGGTTTGGGAGGAGGTAGGTGGGTTGTACGGGTTTTCGGAGCAGCGTTGTGTAGGTTTGGAAACGGGGTTTGGGGCCTGTGGGGTAGGGCGGAGCGCTGATGGGTTGGGGCCTGGGCGATTGGGAGAGGAATGGGTAGTTGGAAGGGGATAGGAGAGGGAAGGGGAACGGGGGTTTAGGGCCGGAGCGGGAATGGGTTGGGACTGGAATGGGTTGGGGCCTGGGCGATTGGGAGAGGGATGAGGAGAGAAAAAGGGGGGGAGAGGGAAGGGGAACAGGGGTTTGGGGCCGGGGCCGGGAATGTGTTGGGGCGGGGTGATTGGGAGAGGGATGAGGAGAGGGAAAAAAGAGATGGGGAGGGGAAGGGGAACAGTGGTTTGGGGCCTGGGCCGGAATGGGTTGGGGCCTGGGCGATTGGGAGAGGGATGGGGAGAGGGAAAAGGGTTTGGGAGACGGAAGGGGAACGGGGTTTTGGGGGGCGATTGGGAGAGGGATGGGGAGAGGGAAAAGGGTTGGGGAGACGGAAAGGAACGGGGGTTTGGGGGGGGCGATTGGGAGGGGATGGGGAGAGGGAAGGGGGATGGAGAAAGGAAGGGGGAAAAGGGGTTTGGGGCCGGGGCGGGAATAGGTTGGGGCCTGGGCGATAGGGAGAGGGATGGGCTGAGGAAGGAGGGACGGGGTTTAAGCTGCAATTAAGACGCTTCGTTAAACGCTCCGGTTTGATTAAACAATATTTGGTTGTCAATGACAACAGCGTCTTTGCAATACCCGCCGTGTTGCGGACGGACAGACGCGACAGACGGACAGACATCGAGAATTATATATATATATATATATATATATATATATATATATATATATATATATATATATATTAGGTGTGACAAAAGTACAAAATTTTAGAGTTCACATCCCATACAAACGGAAATCGATGATCCATATTAAAGTAAATAAGCTATCGAAAACAGATATTTCATATGAATCACTCATTTCTAGCAACTTTGTTAAGAATGCAAGTCAATTTTGCGAAATTTATGCATTGCATTGCCATTTTCCGACCCACTCTGACATTAACAGTATTAGCAAGTTACACCATTGCACCATTACACCATGGTGTAATATAGCAGGGAAATATATATAATATAGGAAAATTAGCAGGGGTAGGAAGTTGACAGGGGCAAGAAGTTAGCAGAATGATAACAACACGGGACGATGGAGCAGAAGGTCGCGGGTTCAACTCTGACAGGAGCCCTAAGGTCAATTCAGCCTTCTTTCTCCAGATGGCGATGGCAAATGAGTAGCGGATTAATCCGCGGAGTAAACAGTCGCGTTTCATGAGAACACTGGCCCCGTATCATATAACTTGCACCAGTCGCCTGGCTGAGCGCCTTGGTAACGGAGATCAGCGCCGCCTTATGAGCCCTGAAGTTAGCCATGAGTGATCGGGAAGGATTTTACTTATACTTTTGCACCATTCTAACTTATATGCTATGAGCCAAGCAGCATATCATCTTCTAAATTGAACAAAACTGACCGAATAAGAACAAAATCATACGTATGCTACAGTGCTGCAGTTTAACTATTAATGCAGTAAATGTGATTTGCTTTCTATAGTTGGCAACTCTGATCTTGATTTCTTCATTTGAATTATAACTCCAAGGCGTGAATCATGTCCACAAACTTTATGGAAGGTTACAGAAACATCCTTGATATGTCTTTCCACATCTTGTGCATGACATGGATAATATGGCATACTTATTTTTGTATGATTTTCAATGGCTCCTGAAGTGATGTCATGCACGAGTGGAGGGATGTCAAATTTCACTCGTTCCCAATCAATGTTGATGTAGGAGTCTGAAGTGAAGTTGATTGTAATATTGTTCTTGTCAAAACAACGAATTCTACCACTGTGTTGATGATTACTTCGAACTAGTGAAATTTTGCATAAGCAAATTTTCTTATATTTTCGTCCTCATCACCAACAACAGCTAGATACTGATGTTTATTCTGTGGACCACTGCTAGAACAGCACTGGTTGTCACTATCTTCTTCTTCTGCCTCCTCATTGCCCGTTTAACTGACATCACTGAAAAGGTCATTTGGACTGTTTTCTGAATTGTAATTCATTTCAAACTCTTCTAAAGCAGTACTACTTTCTCTCATTTCTCTTTCAGTTTTGGCTTCAACTTTTGTTAATTTTAATTTTCTGTCTTCCAGTTATTGCAGCTTACTTGATGTAACTGGATCAATTTTTCAATATCCAGTTTTCAGGTAGTTTTTATCAACCCAGAAATTCCACTCAATTGCAGAAATCTTACATTGAAGAGAACATTTACAATCTTTTTTTGTCAATAATTCCAGCATCAACATATTTACATGTTGTACAAATATCAGAGTTCCAAAACTTTACAGGGCTTCTTGATATGTCTTAGGCGTTCTTTTTGATTCAGGATATTTCTGCAGATCATTCCATTTTTCAAATAGCCTTTTCACTTTTTTCACTATGCTGACAAATGCAATAGTAGGTATGCTGGCCTTATTATATATATCTCAATCACTTCAGATGCAAAAGATTTTACAACATCATTAACAGTCTTATGTATCTCTTTTTGCTGTTAAAAATAACACGCTCTTAGAATATCTTCACATGTTGGCAGCACATTTTGTGGAATTTTGGCTAATTCTTTGGAAACCCAAATACTGAATGTCAACTTTTACTTCGTGTTCTAGAGCAGTGGTTCTCAATCCTCTTTGCCTCGCGAACCTCTTTTGAAGTTCAAAAATTTCTCGCGGACAACCTGCTAAATTGAGCAGTCATCTGCTCCAAAAAGGCGGTGATGACCTTTTGTTATTTTTTTGCTTGTCAGCTTTTTCACGTAGAAAATGCACAGCATACACACGAAATGTGCGATAACTTTTGTGCTGATGACCTTGTTTTGATCGTCTCACTTTTCAGATTTTTCACATGGAAAATTAATATGTCAAATTTTTATTTACATTTTTTCAGACTTCGCCGCGGACCACTGGACCCCGTCTTGCGGACCACTTGTGGTCCGCGCGCCGACCAAGGGTTGAGAACCACTGTTCTAAAGCTTGCCATAATTTAACTACAATTCACCTCTAAAACCACTTAATGATCATCATTAGAAATCATAAATACAATGGTTGCTATGGGCATGAGAGGAAAGCAGAACCCACTAGTGTGCCAAGAAGTGGATCACTTTATGAAGGATATTGTAGAAAAGCCTGTATTATTTTAATAGTAAACACCTATGTTTAACAAATTTAATCACAAACTAACAAAAGATTCAACAGAACAGTTTATAATATCCCAGCAACTGTGTTAATGCAGTTATTGTTAAGAAGCCATTGCTTTGCAGTGAAACATGCAATATGCATATTACTCATAAAGCAGTTTTTTCAAAGTTGGGACCCCTAGACATAAAAATAATATATTGAAAGAGGGGTTTTTCTTGATCAGTAGATCAAAGAGCATCTTTTTAGTATTGAATGACTATAGCAACGACTTTTTGTCACACCCTAATATATATATATATATATATATATACCATGTTCTCGGGACTTGCTGAAGTTCTTGAAAAATTACGACAGTGTCCGAAGAAAGTAAAACATATGCGCTTCAGCACTCGTCTAGATCCGAATGAGAGGCAGATTTGGAGTCCTCGAGGCCTTGGCCTTGGCCTCGAGGCGGCGCCTCGAGGCCAAGTGACGCTGGCCTTGGCCTTGGCCTCGGGATACAAGTCCTCGGCCTTGGCCTTGGCCTCGGACCTGCTGGCCTTGGCCTTTGCCTCGGGTACAAGTCCTCGGTCTTGGCCTTGGCCTCGGGATACAAGTCCTCGGCCTTGTACTCGAGGCCAAGCCCTCACACCATGGAATTAAACAAGAATATCTGAACAAAACGTCCTCTGTTCAATCCAAACGGTAGACCCTGAGAATTCCTGCTAGCTCTAGTAGCTTGTAATTATGTTGCTTTCATTGACAAGGCTGTCATTGTTTGAAGCGAACATTGCCTCGGGGATTGAAGTAGGCATTTGGACCAGATAATTGGGTTTCTTGCTAATAAAAGTATTAAAAGGCTTGAACCTAAATGGATATATGGTGTCTATTTTAGAGCAGTAATTGCATTCTTGACAGCGGCGGCTTCACAGGGGGGCCGGGGTTTATTGTCTCTAAAGTATAACAGAGACACCTGCGAGGCTGCATCTGCTTAGGCTAAGGAGATTGTAGACTGGTCGCACTTGGAAAAGAAACGGCGCCATAGTGACAGCAATCTCTGCTGTACCTATTGCTATTAAAGTTTGTAAGTAAAAATACGCAAGCAAAGAATATGGCCACAAATTAGCCTAGCATTGTGAAGTTTTCTTTCACCGATTTCAAAATAATTAATGAAAGAAAGTGGTCCGCGAAATGCAAGCATTGTCGAGAAATAATAAGTGAAACTCGAGGAACTTCAAGTGGGTTCAAGAACCATCTGGATAGAAAACACGAGACTGTGGCAAACAGCTACAAAACATCAAAAGGTATTTTAATTTTATTTTTAAAACATGGTTGGTAGTAGGTACTGGACGTTACTGCCATGGACGCCAATCCACAAGGATCCCGGGCCCCCAATAATTCGGGTATAGACTAGGGGCCTAGCACTTTCTTGGCCCCCAAAATTTCAATATTTTGACGTTTAATCTACCCAAACCGAGTGCTGGCCCTGATCAGCGCGCGATTTGCAGAGAAAGGAGCCGCTGCTGAAGCAGCATCAGTCAGAAAAACCGTCAAGTACACTGATTTGTCAGCCGATTATTTACAGTATTCTTGTTACTGGCCTTCGAGACTCTTGGCCCAATCAGTCATGACGCTTTTATTTTCATAAAAAGGCTAGGTCGTCATCTTTCCGTTCTTTTCGAAGACATAAGAAAGAGAAGTTTTTTTTTGCTTTAGCGCATTTCAACAACGTTACAACTTTCAATGCGATTGCATTCCAAGGGACTTTCTCTGATTCTGGTTCGGATCTGGACGAGAGCTGAGAAGTATACATTTATCTGTCTCCGGACACTTTTTGTAATAAGTCCCTCGGGAACTAAGTACCGAGGGCATAAAAAAGGTGATCACTAGTTTTCGAGAGTTGCCCAACTCCGGTGAAATTAATGACGAGAAAAAAGGGTCGTCAGCAAATTTTAAGACTTGCTAGGGGCCCGACGATCATTCTGCAAAGGGGCCCAGAATTTCTATCAGCGGGCCTGTCCACCTTACTCTGTGCATGTGAAACATGGACCACGAAGAAACAAGACAGATTAAAACTGAATGCATTCGAAATGAAATGTCATAGAAAAATTATGAAAATATGTTATAAAGATAAGATTGAAAATGATACTATTCGCAAAGACCTGAGCTGAGACGAACACAGACTGTATTGGAGAAGATCAAAGACAGAAAATTATCAATATTTGGACACGTCTGCAGAATGAGGGATGAAAGACTAATAAATACAGTGATGATGGGAAGATCAGATGGTATACGAAAAAGAGAAAGACCAAAGAGAAGATGGATCGATGATATTCTTGAATGGACTGGACTTGACACCCAAAATGCGATACACATGGCAAAAGAAAGAAAAGGGCCATGGACGAGCACTTCTACATCATTTTCTCCGACGGTCCTTATGGACTATGAAGGGTGATGATGATGATTATGATGATTATGATGACGATGATGATGATGATGATCAATAAATAAATACGTATGTATGTAATGTAATATTTTAGCTGTATTTACATATATATAGATATAGATATAGATAGATAGATAGATACATGAAGCTAAAAAGTTACATACATAGGCCCTACGTAGTTACTTATTTGTTTAACTGCAACTATTAACCGGGATTTTTTATCTGGCAACATATAACATGTTATATAAGGGAGCAGAGTGGTAGCAACGTAGGACGATGGAGCAGAAGGTCGCGGGTTCGAGACCAGCGGGAGCCCTTAGGTCGAATCAGCCTTCTTTCGCCATCTGGCGATGGCAGCTGAGTAGCGGATTAATCCGCGGAGTAAACAGGCGAGTTGCATGAGAACACTGTCCCCGTATTAATGGTATTATGTAACTTGCGACAGTCGCCTTGCTGAAGGCATTGGATACGGAGATCAGCACTGCCCTATGAGTCTTGAGGTCAGCCTTTTAAGATATCAGGAAGGACTTTACTTACTTTACTACCATATTATATCCGCTTTAATCCATATCATTTCACATTCATTCGTTTAACCTTTATCCGCCCAAGGTGGGTCCGTCGGACCCATAACTATGTTTGGCGAGTGACTGTTTAATTCGTTAGAAATACGATTTCACACGCAATGCGTGTTTAAAATAATTTTAAACAAAATTTTATTAATAAAAAAATGTTTTAGAAAATAGTTACACGGACGGCCATGGTGAGTCTGACGGACCCATAATGACATTACTGCTTGTTATCATCGTGAATAAGCTAATTAATTCTTAGCTTTTGTTTGGCGCTTTAGGGGATTACAGAATTTACATTACATTACATTAAAATACAAATGAAATACAGAGAGTACAAATGAAAGAAAATTTAATGCAGATGAGTATAAAAAGAAAACTAAGGCTGTTTGGGCATATCTGTAGAATGAAGGATGACAGAGACATCAAGACCTTAGTGTTTGGAATAATGGAGGGAACGAACAGAAGGGGCAGACCACACAGAGAATGGGCGGACGACATTGCGCAGTGGGGCGGAGACAGCCTACAAAGGCTAAGCCATGCCGCGCAAAACAGAGAGGTGTGGGAGACAATAGTGGAAAAGGCATCGGGCACCTACGGGCGTTGAGCCTATGGTTGTTGATGATGATGACATTAAAATGCATTAAACTTAGCAGCATACTTATTTATTTATTTAGCTTGAAATGACGTCATTCTGATGTAAACTTGTCACATGTGATTCATTTATGAACGATATTATAAGAAGTTTGTATTCTACAGGTATTCTTTGAAAGAAATTGTCTGATTTACTGTTTAGTCGATACTTTTGTAGCTAAGTTTATGAAATCATTATCATAGAATAGTGATCTTTAATCATAGTAAAGTACGTCTAACACGAAGCCAGTTACAAAAAGCTATTCAGAGCATTGTTGGCGCTGATACTGAAAGCGACAGTGATGACAACACCGAATGGACTGACTCTCATTCAGAAAACGAGAAAGATCATGAGTGTAATGCATCAGAGGACAGCGACACGCAAAGTATAGACTCAGACGAAAGTGATGATGCACCACAAGATAATGGACATCTCTTCAAAGCCAAGAACGGTCAATAATGACATTCAGTTTTTCCGCCAACTGGAAGAACTAGAGTACATAATATAGTAAAGACCAATCTAAACAAGGTCATTCTGTCCCCCGGTAAAATAATCGAAGATTCTGTTGATGCATATTCCCTAGTCATTACTGACCAAATGGTGAATAATATAACTGAATTTACAAATGCAGAGGCTAAACAAGTCACTTCAACAATGAATCTGAAACCATGAAAAAGTACCGATGCTACTGAAATTCGTGTTTGTTGGTCTTTTCTTACGGCTGGTCATCTGAAATCCAATCACCAGAATTACGAAATGTTATGGGGGAAATGTATGGTCCACCAATCTTTCGTGCAACTATGGAGCGTAACCGGTTCAAGGCTCTTCTTCGATTCATCCTCTTTGATGAGAAATCCACAAGGAGCACTCGCAGGTCTAAGGACAAGCTGGCACCAATACGTGAAATATGGGATCAAGTTGTTGCCAGCTTACCTAAGCATTATTTACCTTGAACCAACATTACAGTTGACGAACAACTGATATCCTTTTCGACAGTATATCCCTTCAAAACCTGACAACAAATATGGGATGAAGATCTGGTGGCTGTGTGACTCTGGAACATTCTATCCACTCAATGGCATTCCATATGTTGGCAAGGATAAGGTCAGGGCTACTGGGCTGGGTAGACAAGTAGTATAGAAACTGGTTGAACCATATGAAGGCAGCAACCGTAACGTTACCTGCGATAATTACTTCACAGATCATGAATTGGCTTTGTCACTTTTGTCAAAGCGATTAACAATTGTTGGTACGTAGAGGAAGAACAAGCCATTCATCCCCGCACAATTTAAAGCTCGTGCTGATCGACCAACTCATACATCTTTGTTCGGCTTCACAAAGTCAACCACACTGCTGGTATCGTATGTTCCCAAGCCTCGTAAAGTGGTTATTCTTTTATCTGCGATGCACCACGATGGGGCTATTGACGAAGCAAATGCCAACAAGCCAGAAATTATAACATACTATAATTTAACGAAGGGAGTCGTCGATACGCTGGATCAAGAGGTTCATGAATATATGTGCAAGAGACGCACCAATCGACGACCTTTCGCTTTTTATGAATTGCCTTGATGTCTGTGGCTTTGCAGCGTTTGTTATATGGAGAACCACTAATCCAGACTGGAACAAACGCTCTCATGTTGCTCGTCGTTTGTTCCTAACTGATCTTAGTGAATCTCTGGTGCTACCGCACATCTTACGTTGGTCTACAGTTGGCCTACAAAAATCAACAATGTCTGCAATCGCTAGTCTGAAACTCACAAGCACTTTTGCAAGTTCTTCTCCACCTGCTAAGCGACAGAAGAAAAGTCGCTGTTACCTTTATGTGAAGGACAGGAAACAGCATCAATGTTGTGATGAATGCCAAAAGCATGTATGCAACGAACACAGTATATCACGACGACTATGTGAAAAGTGCCAGAAGCCTTCAAAGTAATTTCGAGATACACATAGAACATACAGTACAATAACTTACCAATACATGGATATGGATGATGAATTTTTAGCCTACATCTGATTCATATCTATTCTCAGCCAACATTTTGAGCTAGAACTGGTTTTAACATGTTTGATTTACATACAAATATTGATTTCTGTTTGTAGTAATGAGACGAAATATTAGCAAATAGTTTGAGCACATTAATTATAGAATTTTTAATGCTTTGATATCTGGGTCCGACGTAAACCGCCAAGCTGGGTCCAGCTTGGCGGTTTACGTCAGAAAAGTATCTTGGCCGGATAAGGGTTAAAAAACTTGATATAAAGTGGCTTAGGAGACATTACTGCCTATGCGAATTAACGGGGCTTGAACCTCGCTCCTTTAGCCGACCGCTCTAGCGCGTAACCCACTCTGCCATCATCCGCCCCACTTTGTACTTTGTAGATTTTTCGGCTACATATGGCGTTACAGAGAATAAAGTAAACGAGACAGTCGAATGCACGGTACAAAGTAATGTGAATGTTCGTTATAAGTGGAATCTAATACAAGTCAATAAAGAAATCAATTTAGGCTCCGATCGGAGTCTTTTGATCCCAGAGCCGGGGCTTTATCAATGCGAAGTGCAGTACACCATCAAAAACGTCTCCTGTGTCTTCGTGGTCTCCACTGTGACAGCTTCCTTCGAGGCAGCACTACCATACACAACGACTTCAGGTACCGTATAGAATTCGAATCAATGATAATCTTTTAATTGAGAAAAAGATAGTATATTTACAGTTTCGCTCATTTTCATCATGTAAAATAGTTTACAGCGCTGATGTCTGATTCAGATTTGCACAATTCAAAAACATCAGCGCAGTTTTTAATTGTTTTAATGAGATGGAGTGAATAGCAGGAGCAGAAGGTAGCAATTTAAGGCAAAGATTATGTATTTGATGAGGTATCGAACCGATAGCAATGACTGTAGACTAGAGATGTTAGGGTATACCCGTAGCCACGGGTTTACCCTATCCGTACCCGAGCCCGTGTAAAGTACATATTTTACGGGTACAGGTTGGGTACGGTTTGGGTACGGGTATAGCGCTACGGGTACGGGCAGGGATATTTTACACCCCCAAACACCCCAACCCCCCTCCAATTTGAGGTCGACACCCCACAATTTTGTAATGTGACAATGGTATGCATACAAAATGCATACTAATTAGCTCCGGACATCCCAATTTGAGGTCGGCACCCCCTCTCAATTCACAATCCTAGAAATATCCCTGGATACGGTTACACCCGTTTTTGCCCGTAAAACATGATATTTTAATTTCTCACTACTATAGCAAATTAGCAATGCAATAATAGAAATATATTATTGAGTAAAGTGCATTAGTGTAACTTGTATAGCCTACTGCGTTCAGTTTGTCAGACAGTTACATGCCACTGCATGCATTTTACTTACTGAAAGTATAAATGAAATACAAATGACGTTGTCTGACGTCATCAGTAAACCTTTGCCCGGCCGACAAACCACCCTGCCTATAGCTATTTCAAGAAAGATTAAGCGCATAAGAATAAGCAGCTACTGATGTGCTGCTTTCCTGGGCGCTGTAGAAGTTTACGAGATTTTACTTTAATTTACTTACTTAGCAAACATAATCAAACGTAAAATCATTGTAATGGCGGCCTGCAGTGATAATGCTCCTTTTGTAAATCGTTTAGTTGTTTAACTTCAGCTCAAATTCCTGCTCATAGCAAAACTTTATCTACAGTGTATTAAATATTTTAAACAGGCCCATCGAGTCTTCTAGTTCATGTCCATCATTAACGTAGGTTTAGGCTAGCTGACTAGCTGTATTATACAATGTTACCAACCACAAGTCCAGTACCCCACAAAGAACCCGGGCCTACTATTTTCCAATTGAATTACCCTGATTCCTAAGTCATAGATCTGTCCAAATCTAAACATGTACCTCTTTTTAAAAATTCTTTTCAACATACGACACGTTTTAAAATTTACTCTGCTTCCATTAATACACTAACAGTGTTGCCTCTCTATAGTCTCTAGGAATAGATACGGGTAAACGGGTAAGAGTAAGGGGTAGGGTAAGGACGTTTTTGCACGGGTACGGGTAGGGTATGCATTTTGCTGTACCCGCACATCTCTACTATAGACCTACTCATGCAATGTTAACTATAATATAATATAACAATGTTTAAAGTGGTTCAGTAGGGACTGCCCTGTGTGAGAACAACTGTTGCTCCCGTCCAATCTAATATCCTAAACTACTGAGGTTTATTTTAAACTCGTTCACAGTTGTAGCCGTTACTATCCTCTCATCCAATTCATTCAACCTGTCCACCACTCTTGCACTAAAACTGTTGTTTATGTCTCCCAACCCGTTTCTTGAACAGTTTCATGCTGTGTCCTCTGGTTCGATCATACTGCTTCGTTGTAAAAAAATCTTTCTCTTGGAATTTCCACTTTGTTAGTATTTTGTATGTCTCAATCAAATCTCTCTCTCCTTTTTCCAGGGTTTTCAGTCCACAGCGTTTTAGCCTTTCCTCACAGGTTAGTTTATGATATCCTTTGATCACCTTTGTTGCTCTGTTTTGTACTCTTTCTAAGGTCTCTGCGTCTTTCTTCAGGAATGGACACCATGCTTGAACACAATAATCTAAATGTGGGCTTACCAATGTCTTGTAAAGTCTTATTATTAAATCCCTCTCTCTGCTCGCTATAGTTCTTTTGATCATACCTAGAATTTTGTTGGCCTTTTTAGCTGCCTCTGCACATTGCCTACACTGTAGATGGCTTTAAGCTGTTATGCATGATGACCCCTAAATCTTTCTCCTCATTTGTAACTTTTAGCCCCTCCCCACATAAGTTAAATTCATTCTTCCCAATATGCAAACCTTCATTGCCTTGCATTTTTAGTCGGTGCTTTCTCAATTTCTTCCATGCTTTGTTTTTGGTCCGTCTCTTCTTCTGTACCTCTTTAGTAACCCACTAAGGCTTTTTGTTAAGTGTCCGCTGTAACTAATTTGACTTTTCTTAAAAATTTCTCATTGTGAGCAGATGGCAGGTTCACGTTTATATCAAAGTACTCTACAGGGTGTAAAAGTAAAAAGTGGACAGCGAAATATAACGTCATAATAAAATGTATCGTTTTTAACTCTAAAAATAGCGTCGTTGTCATTGCGCCAGACAAGGTCAAGGGTTACTTATGGCCAACAGATAAACACATCAGCATTATGATTGGCTGCACGACTGTCATGATTTGCTAGGAGAAGAGTTTATATTCCAGCAAGATCTGCCCACCTGCCCACTCTGCTTCCAGGACCTAGGATTTTTTGGAACAACATTGTCCAGATTTCATCAAGATAGATAACTGGCCACCCAACTCCCCAGATATCAATCCATTTGACTTCCGAGTCTGGGGAATCATGCTCGACAGATATCAAAAGAATCAGCCAAAGCCACAGAACATAACGGAGTTGAAGATTGTGCTGAAGAATATCTGGGAGAGTTTGCCTGAAGACCAGATCAAGAAGTCGATACTGTCAGTGAAGAAGCGCTTCTCGGCATGTGTGAAGGCTAAGAGTGGGCATTTTGAGCACCTGCTCCGCAACAAATCATATGAAACCTCCTTTAAAATGGCCCTTTTCAGGGTTAAAATAAACAAAATATTTTTATCACTTTATTATGACGTTATATTTCGTTGTCAATTTTAAAATTTAATTTTGGTCTTTTTAGTTTCCGGCCATATTTCAGTAAATACTAAAGACATCAGCATGAAATTTGGCAATTACATCACAAACATTTCCAGGTATAGGAGCTATAAATTTTATTGAAATCACTGCACATACGGCCGAGATATTAAATGTCAAACAGGGATCCACTTTTTACTTTTACACCCTGTATATAACATTTTCATCAGCACTAAAATCCGACAAAGCGAAAATCGCCAAAGCGGCATCATTATTGGATTTCAATTTACATTGTTTGATAGCCTAGTTATTATTGTCACACTGCTGCTTGCCGAATTGTTGACGGCACTGAGAGCATTAGCGTTCGATACTGATATAATAGTTAAGTTTAAATATCCTTATGTTAAACAGAAATCAATTCTAACATAGAAAAATGAATTTAATTGGGAATACATAAGCGTTCCTAATTACATTCAAATATTGGAATGGTGCTCTACAGTTTTGCATCGCCCATCATTGGTGTGGCCAGGGTTCCGGAATAGTGGGAACATATGGACATTTTCAAAAGTAAACCCGTCAACAAGCACCATATGATGGCCAATGCCTCTTCCCCACCTGGCTACGCTTATTTCGCCCATTCACCATCTCTCGATCTTCTCCATTTTTACCTAAAATTTCTAGTATGATGTTAATGTTTAGTGCAGTGCATAACTGCATAATCCATAGACCTTAAACCATAAACCTTAATCCATCTAATAACTAAACACAACAATTAATTAATTAAAACAATGAATTAATTTTAAATAAGATTAATAAATCTTAATCCACTTTAATCCATAAACCTTAATCCATTGCTCGCTTAACTCTCTGGGAAAGTCTTTTGAAATGCGTCTAAAGATGATTCAGAGAACCTGTATATTCATCATCATCATCTTTGCTCGAAGTCCGCTCAGGAACCGTCGAGACAAGAAGCATGTTGAACGATTCTCTTCCAATTTCCCGGTCTTGTGCCGCATGAATCGCCTCCCCAACATTTACTCCCTTCACACACTCTGATGTCGTCAAAACATCGTCTTCTGGGCCTTCCCGGAGGGCGTGTTCTCTCCATAACAACGTTCAGAATTCTCTTCGCTTTTTTGCGACTGATGTGACCAAACATCTGATGTTTTCTTTGTTTGATCGTGGTGATCACATTGCTGTCAATCCCGATTCTGTTCTTTACTTCTTCATTAGTGATTTTCATTCCCCATCATAGCCTAGTTATTATTGTCACACTGCTGCTTGCCGAATTTTTGACGGCACTGAGAGCATTAGCGTTCGATACTGATATGATAGTTAAGTTTAAATATATGCCTCTTCCCCACCTGGCTACGCTTATTTCGCCCATTCACCATCTCTCGATCTTCTCCATTTTTATCTGAAATTTCTAGCATGTTGAACGATTCTCTTCCAATTTCCCGGTCTTGTGCCGCATGAATCGCCTCCCCAACATTTACTCCATTCACACACTCTGATGTAAAAACATCGTCTTCTGGGCCTTCCCGGAGGGCGTGTTCCCTCCATAACAACGTTCAGAATTCTCTTCGCTTTCCTGCGACTGATGTGACCAAACATCTGATGTTTTTTTTTGTTTGATCGTGGTGATCACACTGCTGTCAATCCCGATTCTGTTCTTTACTTCTTTATTAGTGATTTTCATTCCCCATCATATCTCTAGAAACCGTCGGTAGTAGAGAGTGTCGCGGGGACAACTTTTTATCCCCATCCCCACCCCGTAACCAAACATTTATCCCCGTCCCCACCCCGTCCCCGCATTGCTTTTCCCGTCCCACCCCATCTCCCTAGCAATATGTCCCCATCCCAACACCAGCCTTTTTCGTCCCCTCATTGTCCTCGCAGTAAGCCGTTAACATAAGTTAACAAAAACACTTATCGTAATATGCTACAACGACATCATCTTGTTCTCTGTCCTGGGACAGGTTCAGGGCTTCACTGTTTCCATTCCTCTCTGCGTCTTGCTTCTTTGATTTCTGCATAGGTCTTGTGGCGCTGTGTATCTGTTTTCATCATCCAGTCCAATAGCATCCTCCTTGGTCTTCCTTTTGTTTTTCTTCCTGATATACTTTCTTCAATTACTGCTCTGAGTAATGATTCTCCTCTCAGTACGTGTCCAATCCAGTTCCTCTGTCTGTTTTTTATGGCACTGATTATCGATCTTTGTTCGTTCACCATCTGTAGTACTTCGCCGTTTGTTTTCTTGTCCGTCCACTTGATGTTTTCCATTCTTCTCCATATCCACATTTCGAATGCTTCCAGCTTTTGCATGTCCTTCTTTTGGAGATACCAGATTTGTGAAGCATATAGTGACAACGTTTTTATCAACGTTTTTATCAGTCTCTTCCTTAGTTCCCTATTTAGCCATCCTCTTACCAGTTCTCCCCTGTCCAAAAAGCTTGTTTTTCCATCGCTATTCTTCCATTTATCTCCTCCTGGCATTTGGATCTTATGTTATTAGGCTCCCAAGGTAGCAGAATTGTGTCACCTGTTCCAGTTCTGTTCCATCAACCGTTATGGTGAATCTAGGTGGATTTTGCTCTTTATTATTACCATGATTTATTTTTGTTTTTAGCGTGTTTATTTGCATGTCATGTTCTGTTGACGTTGTAGGCCTATTTAATTTGTCCATTATTCTTTGTAACTCTCTTTCACTCCCTGCTAGCATCGTTTGATCGTCTGCAAAGCGTACGAATGGCTTGTATCAGTTTAACTCCGATGTTTATTCACGCTTCTTCTTCCTCTAGTGCCTCTCTTATTAGCTCCTCGATGTAAATGTTGAATAGCAGAACTGATAGTGGGCAACCCTGTCGTGATCCTCTTCCAATTTCTCCCGTCTCTGAGCTATCATTCCCAATCCGTGTTTGTATTGTTTCTTCCGTGTATAAATTCCTAATCAGCCTTCTGTCCCTCCTAGTCTTTTCAGTGCTTTAAATAATTTAGACCATTGCATTCGGTCGAATGCCTTTTCGTAATCAACAAAGCATATGTACACATCTTTCCCGCGTTCAATGTTTCTTTCATCTATGACCATCATCACACAGATGGCATCTCTCGTACCTCTTCTTCTCCGGAATCCAAATCGTTCATCTTCCAGATGGTTTATAGCCTCTGCTTTTGCTTCAATTCGCTCTTTCATCACGTTTAACAGGATCTTTGATGCATGGCAAATAAGGCTTATTGTTCGAAAGTATTGACAATTTGACAATTTTTTGCATATACTTTCCTTTCTATGCTACTACGTATTTACTTATAAATTTCTAAATTATAACGTTATGCTTTTGACTGTTAAATGGTAATATAATTAGAGTTTAAGTCCACGAAAAAAAGATGTACAACATAATCAACACTCAGCTGAGCGCGGCGGTCCTCAATTGTGCAACCTTCTCGTAGCCACACATCAATCACTTCGTTATACGTTTGGGAAGATATTCATTAACTTTTACTTTTAATCAATTTATTGATGTCATATTTTTTCTTTATAACTTCGAGTGATGAAAAATAACAAGCCATGTGCCCAAAACAATACAAGTTAAAAGGGACACAGGAAAAGGATGTGCTAGACAGTACTTCCGCACATTGCTACGTCAGTTGACAGATCTAACGCCGTGTATTAATTCCACCCATAACTACTTAACGAATAACTTACTGGGTCACTATAAATACTCTACATGCAGAAAAGTACTAAGAACGCCGTCACAGCATCATCAATATTATTATTATCATCATCGAATTGATAATACCGATAACGTTACCGCGGTATTACCATAGTAAATGTCCCCGTCCCCAAGGTATTACCGCATGACAAGAACCCGTTACCGCGGTAATACCGCACTTTTTGACCAAATTGCCCCCATTACCGCGGTAATTACCGCGGTAATTACCGCGGTTACCGCGGTAAATTCGTTAACGTGTCACTCTCTAGTCGGTAGCATCGCATTTCGAAAGCCAGGAGTCGCCTGCAGTCATCCTTTTTCAATGTCCATGTCTCTCCTCCATAAAGGATCACAGAGAAGACACACACTCTTAACATTTTGAACTTTGCCTTGAGGGAGATCTTTTCAGAGCTCCATAAATTGCCAAGGCGACCGAGTCGTGAGCTGGCCAGACCAATCCTCCTCCTGATCTTCTGACTACAATTCCCACCTGCACGCACCATGCTCCCAAGATATACAAACAGGTCGACCATTTCTAACTGGGTGCTGTTTAAGGTGATTACCACCGGCTCTTCCACTCTACCTGCCACCATGACTTTTGTCTTTTTGATGTTGATTTTCAGACCTAACCTTTTGAACTCTTCATTTAATGTATTCAACATCTTTTGTAGTCCACTTTGCGTGAAGGACATGATATCGACGTCGTCAGCAAATCGCAAATCCTTCAGCGTCGTCTCATGTATTATTATTCAATCATGTCATATCATACCATATCATATCATACACTTGTCAAATTTTATCAAAATACATATATATTCCCTTGGTGCTAGGACAAAATGTCACCGGACAAAATGTCACGGACAAAATGTCACGGACAAAATGTCCGCGGACAAAATGTAATCTTAACTCTATCCCTAATCCTAACACTAACTCTATCCCTAAACCGCGGACATTTTGTCCCCATGACATTTTGTCCCCGTGACTTTTTTGTCCGGTGACATTTTGTCCGGCCACGCTTCCCTTCATTAATTACAGTATGTTGAATTATAAAACTTTTCGAACCTAATGCTTGTGCTCCATGTTAGAGTGAAACTAAATGTTCTTTAAAATTAGTTTTATTTATATTTATTTATGTTATATATATTTTTATTTACTTTATTTATATTTATTTATTTTTAAATCTATTTACTTATATAAACTTGTTTTCTGCTATTAATTATTTACTAGTTTTCCTAGTTTTAATTTTTGTCTCTTTTCTAGTTTAGTATAAGTTAGTTAGTTAAGTCTCTTGCTTTAATATATTATTAGTTTTTTATACTGAACTCTTATCATTATGTTATGTTGCTGATCTTGTAATTACAATAAACAAACTGCATTGATTGCATTGATTGAAAACAATGGGTAATGATGAATAAAATACGCCATTGAATTAATTAATGGTGACATTCCAAGTTAAACGCTTTAAAATAATAAAATCTAAGTAAGCAGATGACACTCCTGGGCATTATGTTAGTGGCACTATAGAAGTTGATTGATTGATTGATTGATTGACTCCTATCCACGGGCGTATTTAGAAAGGCTTAAAAGGGTATGCTGAAATTTAAGAAGTTCGAAGAATAACTTTTAGTCTATGTTCTGCAATAACATACAATGTTTCATTTTATCTGTAATACCACTTGTAAAGTACTGACCGTGAATTTACTACAACTGAGTTAGGCCTAAGTTCAATCGTCGGCCTAACAGTCTTTAAGCGCAACCGAAGGGAAGAACCAAAGACCAAAGGGGTATGCTATGGATCAGAAGCATGCCCCCTAAATACGCCACTGCTCCTATCTCCCACTCAGTGGCGTGGCGAGCCTCTCTGCCGCCCTGAGGCAGCTTATCCAGTGTATTCCTCTGGCGCCGTCAAGAACTTCCGAAAAATCCCGACAAGCAAAAAACGTTGTCAACTATTTTGCCCAGTCACGATTGAGCAAGGTGAAATAGATTATGGCAGATTGCAGACGGCAGATTGTTTGTCAGGAATGTGTGGATGTTGCTGAGGTTAGTTTATCCAATACATATATTAATATATATATATATATATATATATATATATATATATATATAATTATATATATATATATGCATATGTATATGTATATATCCATATGAGAAAATTCTATCTTCATATCTTCCTATCTTCAAAGAAAATTTGATTTACTCGCCGTCGTGCCGCCCTGAGGCAATTGCTTCGCCTTGCCACAGTGATGGACAACTGACTAAAAACATTAGTTTAACTACAACTAAATTTAAACTAAAAATAAGTAGTTGCATTTTCAGCTGCCAAATAACTTTCTGAAATAGTTCGCTAAACTAAAAAAATTGTAGCTAAACTTTTTGCAATTAATTTTTCAACTACAGCTATCAAGTATGTGCTCATCAAATATAGGCAATGCTTGCAATATGAACATATCAGTCAATGAACCATCGAATTCATTAATCATTGTATATTTAATATTTAAGTCTTAGTCTAGGCTGCAGGAACACAAGTTTGTCAAATTTTTTTAAATGGCCCAGAAAAGAATAGATTAAAAAGGTGCTGTTATTGAGAATTCGGGACACCAATTAAGAAGTTTTAGTTAAACTAATTAGTTAACTGGTTGCCCATCACTGCCTACATCCTTACATTCTGCAGGTTTGAATTTCTCAAAAGTGAAATAACAGGTTGCTTCAAGTTTTCTTTAACACTCCTCTCCTGACTTAAAGTTTTTCTTCTACACACCTTTGCTGCGATAGTATCGTTATACTTGAATATAAGGTATGATTCTGATGATATAATTTAGCACAGAGTATCGTTCATTTGTCTTTGAAGGCCTCAGAAATTGAACTAGAGATTGCTCCAAGTTGACGCATCCACTGTTGGAGTTGTGAAATTTGAGCTGGGGGGGGGGTTGAGGACTGAAATTCAATGCATGACAGAAACTGCTTGTACCAGATATGCGATTTTTGGGAGAGTTGCAAAGTAAGCTGGGGAAGTTCAACCCCCCAACCCCCCCCCCGGCAACTCCAACCCTGGACGCATCTTAACTCAATGTAGAGTTTCTTTTCTGTTTTGGCAAAGTAGGCTAGGCCTACAGCATTTTCACGCTTTCGCTGTTATTACGTCGATATCTCTGATTCATTTGAAATTATATTGATGTATTTTTGCAAAGGAACTACAACGATGGTTATTGTGCTTCTTGCTGCTTTTGTGTTTGTCGTTTTTTTTGCTGGAATAATTATTTGGATACTCAAACGTAAAAACGTAAGTTTCTCTTACTGGTGAGGTTTTTTTCTGCCGTACTGGTGAATGACTCTCGTAAAAGTTTCCTTGGCAATTTGTCTTTTGACCATTTAATTAACTAATATAATTATAATTATCAATAGGCCTATACACAGGCACGCAGAGAGAAATTCCGGGCCCCTGTGCAGAATGGCAGGCGGGCCCCCTTGAGACTCTGAAAATGTCTTGACGATTTTTTTTGCTTCTCGTCCCTTTTACTTCTTCTTAAAATTAGCTGATGACCTGACCTTTTTTGATTGTCGCCCCCTTTTACTTCTTATTAAAATGAGCTAATGACCTTTTTTGCTTGTCACACTTTTCATGCCCTCCCGGGCCCCCTTTTGCTCGCCGGGCCCACTCTGCTTTAGTATTATTATTCATATTATTGTTAATTTTACATATTCATAATCCCCCCAGACCGCCGGGCCTCTGTGCAGTTGCCCGCTGCCCCTCTCTCGGAGGCCCTGCCTAACGGGGATATTCTAAACGACAATATTTGTGCTGCGCAGTTGATGGAAGACAATCAGAGAGATATTTAGATAGAGAGTGAGAGGGAGAAAGAGTGAGAGAGAGAAAATATAAAAAGAAAAAGAGAAGGCGAAAGAGAGAGATGTTTCAGTTGAAAAGTCTAAAATAATATTGGACTAATAAGAAATATCTTCAGACATCGACTGTTATTCGCCATATTATCAGCATAGCTGACTGCAACGGATGTAATCATGAATATTATAGTGGTTCTAGGACTAATTCGATTGACAAGATTAACAATTTTTAAAAACTTTTAATATCAATGATAAAATACTGCTACTGAGTTTCTATAGTCAATTTGAACGTTTTCTGGCACCTTTTTCTTATGCCTGATATAAACAACCATGATTTAATTGTTAGCAATTGAAGATGCGATCCAAACCTAATATCAAGTGAATAGATCGTTTAGGTAATTTGCAATAATTCCTTTACATTTCGCAACAGGGAATCGAGAAAATAAGAGAAAAAAGAATACGAGATACGAAAAGAACAGACTACGAGAGAAGAGAAAACGAGATAAGAAAAGAATATGAGAGGAGAGAAAACGAGATAAGAGAAAATACGAGAGAGGAGAAAACGAGAGAATAGAAACCGAGAGAATACGGAACAAAATCGAAGGAATGAACAAAGAGTTCGTTTTGGAGATCGATCCGAGTATGTTCTCGACCCTCTAATTCAGAAGCGCATAATACGCAACAAAGATAAAGCTAAGTTGCTGAATAATGAAACGACTGATGACGATTGCCGGGCTCTTCTTGATCATCTTTTCTCCTCATCTCACAGAGAAGCGTTCATTGCTCTAAACTTTAGCAGGGTACTCAAACTTTTTTGAAGGCGGTCCACATCCAGTCTTCCATCGTTCATGTAGGTCCACTGGTTACAAAGGGACGTCAAATTATTCCTGTTACAACTACGGCACACTAAGCAACTACAAGTAACTACTGGTCCTCTTAATAGACTGGAATAAAGTGAACCAAGGCAACATATAAAAATACTAAATTAAACATTGCATAGAATACATTTTAGCTGAATCGGAAAATTTCAATTAGAGCAGATCTTACAGCGCATTTTTCTGTCCTACTCAGTGACTAGGCGTGAAATTGTTTCTTCGACTGCATAATAGAAACATAATCAGGCGAATAACCAGTCAGAGCAATAGGCATACGTATTGCATTTTGCAGGTGTTGGTCTGTTATAACACTGCGATGTTTAGATTTAACTTAAAATATTTATTTTAAAAATGTTTTTTTTCACGCGGTTATGTGTATCCAAACAATTGTTAGGACAGAAATTGCTAATTTCTTGGTTATTGGATTCTGAGAATCTGGAACAAAGCTGGCCCAAAAGTTACATGTAATTATGCCGACTTCACTGAGTTTATGTTTCAAAACATCAGGTGCTTGCAAATCAGCTGCCTTAGTTGCTTAAGCCTGCAATAATGCCTGCTAAACATTTGCAAAAACTGAACTCCCAATATCTGTCCAATCACCATCAGTCTTTGCAGTGAAAGGAGTGGAAACAAACAAAAACACAGGCTTCAGCCTTCTGAAATCAATGAAACGTTCCTCAAAATTCACAAATTTTTCTTTGTAGGTTTTCAACCTACAGAGAAAAATTGACATATCAGAAACATGTTGGCCAGGTGGAAGGACAGTTTTATATTTATCAAAATGGGGCATCTTGCCGCCTTCCAAGTCATTTATGAAAATAGCGATTTTTGTTGCTAAAGAGGAGATTTTCTCTTGTAAGTCCACCATTATTTTCTCTGAGCCTTGAAGTTCCAAATATAATGCATTCAGATGTCTCATGATGCCATCAAGAAATGCTAACTCTGCAGTATTTTCATTATCCTGAATAAAATTAAAAGAATTCAGTAACTTTATTTGTTTTTAGCGATTGAAGAAACTCTGAAATATTTTCTCTCATGTTCCAGAATCTTTCAAAAACTCTCCATTTGCTCGACCGTCTGACGTAATTGGAAAGCGGTAATCTCCAAATTCTGCCGACACATTTTCAAGGAATGAACGCAAAATGCGATGCTGTAGCGCTAAATTGCATCGTAGAAAATTGACCATTTCACAACAGTGACCATAACTAAATTTAGCTCATCATAAAGTATTGTGGACAGAGCTGTTTGATTGCAGTGGCAACAGTAAGTAATTAAGCCACTATTACAGGCTCAACATTTCTCAGACACAGAAGGCTCTGGCGGTCCACAAGAAACGTCCTCGCGGTCCGGATTGTGGGTCGCGGCCCGCGGCCCGCGGTTTGAGTACCCCTGCTCTAAAGAAAACTCTCAACAGACGTTATCCAGGGATCGTTGCGCGAATTGATGCAATTGATAACAGTCCTGCTATGAGTAAGCTCTTATGTACAAGTACATTGGTCGTGTATATCCTATTCGTTAGCGAAAGGCAGAATTCAAATCGTACTCGAGCCCATGAGACACCCTCAGCCGACGCCTTCGCCGAATATCTTCACAACAAAGATGCCTTGGCACACGCATCGGTCGTGGAGCACGACTCGCCTACGTTCAGCGCACTGCCTACTCAGTGCTCTCTCAGCTCGTTCCAGCCCTTGACTCCTGACGAAGTGGCAGCAGAGATACGAGCACTTCCAGACAAGCAGTGTGTGAGCGACCCTATGCCGACCGCTCTTCTCAAGAAGTCATCCTATATCCTCGCACCATTCTTATCCGAACTCTTTAATCGCTCGATGTCATCTGGATCGGCACCGGAGATCTTCAAATCCGCCTATATCACTCCTAGACTCAAGAAGCCCAACCTGGATACCGCTGATATTAAGTCGTTCAGGCCGATTTCCAATCTCTCGGTGCCCCCTCCCAAATGACGCCTCTGTATAAGAAGCAACAGGCAAAAGATTAAAATTGCAGGCACAACATCCGATGGATTAAGGCCAACAGAATAATAATACTCAATAAAAATTGTTTGGTCGACCAGCCAAGAGAGTTAACTTCCAACCCTCATTGTATGCGCCACTGCTGTATATTCAATATTTTAAATTTCCTGCAATCATAATCTTCAGCGTGTAAATATTATTTTATTAAATCACGCAGAAATCCAATCCATATTTGGCCCACGCCCCTGCTATTTATGCAATTTAGGCTGACGTAAATCTACTGATGCCAATTTATCGATCATCATGATCGTGATCATGAAAAATGATGACCAAGACGACGACGATGGTGATGATAATGATGATGATGCTGATGATGATGACAAAGATGATCACGGTGATGACGATGATGATTATTCAGGCGATTATGACGATAATGATGATTAGAATTGCTATTCACCGGAAACTCCCTGTGGCGTTGCAATTATTCAATTGAATCTGGTTCAATAGGCTAACTGTTTTGTTGCAACGACGACGAATATTATTAATAAAGAGAAATGCACCTATGATGATGATGGTTATGATGAAGACGATGATGGTGGTTATGATGATGACGATGACGATGATGATGTTAACAGTTGACGTCTTTTAATTTAAAGTATTTCAATATAAGGGCGGATCCAGGCATTCAGTGAATAAGTGATAAAATGCCGAGCCGCCAAATGAAGCACGCTATAAAGAGAAGTGTTGATTGTGCATAATTTGCTTTCTACTCATCCATGCCCGTAGGAAATGGGGTGCATGGGGTGCAGCTGCACCTCCTGGAAAAACTGAGGGTGTGCAGCGCACCCCCTGGAAAGTTAGCGACGACCTTTTTTGCTTGTTAAAGGGTTTTTCAGAGACTTTTTTCCCGTTGTCAAAACTTTTATCTACAGAGAATCTGCACCCCCTCCTGAAAATTCGTTCCGACGTGCCTGTTCTCATCTGATTTCTTTCTATATGCAAATGTTTGCTCAGTAGTTCAAAATCATCTCTCATGATTGCATAAAACGGAAAAACATAATGCATACGATTGAGTGTTTACTTTTGTCATTTAGGATTTACGATGCGCTTTGAGAGTTCCATCAGCGTCTTTGGAGAAGACGAGTCAAAAAGAAAAGATGCTTTCAAGATAAACATGAATCGCCTGGACGAAGTTTCTGCTCTAAAAAAATAATAGCCGATTGAAGTGGACACTGCTGATATGGTAGCCACCGTTTACTGTGGCTCTGTCTTTGTAACTGGAGTTAGAAAATATAGTGACGAAATTTGGATAGTCGATACAAGATATTCTAAATGGTATAAATGCGCTTCCTAGATATAAGGCAGACATTGCCACAGTGTGGTGTTCATCGATCAGATTTTATTCGTTTTCGGCGGACGGAAATTCCATTACCCTTGCGACGTACTCGATGACGTTGAGGCTTATGACGCAATCGATGATAAATGTTCCGCTCTTGGAAAACTAACTTACGCTGTTACTTACGATGGGGATTGTGTGCCTTATAGGGCATCACTCTACATCTTTGGTGGATTGAATGCCCAGCATGAAGCTTTGAACAGTGTTCAAGTGTATAACACGAAGTTTAATATTTGTACTATCATAACAAACCCAATGCCTAGAAATTCAGCATTTTTGCGTGCAGCTTTGATTAAAAATTGTGTTAGGCTATTTTGCTGAGAAAGGAGTTATTTTTGTACAATTTTGATAAAGAAACATGGTCATTAAGAATTTAAGAGATCAATTTGATGATTATGATGATTATGATGATGATGATGATGATGATGATGATGATGATGATGATGATGATGATGATCCACAAAGGATCTTCTTTATTTATTTCTCTATAAAATTGACCATAATTATTCCACAATTTACATAACATATAAACAGAAATACAGTGTTGTGCGTTACTGCGTTACTGTAACGCGTTACTGTAATTAATTACTTCTTAAAAGTAGTTAATTACTGTAACTAATTACTTTTTTGGAAAAGTAACGCGTTACAGTAACGGATTACTTTCAAGGGGTAACGGTAACGCAATGTAACGCTAATAAAAGCGTTACTCCAATACTGACGGACAACGAACGCAGACACCATATACTATAATATTTTTTATGGTCATTTTACAAATTATATAGCTAGATTTGATATTAATTACCGTCACTTTGGCACCTGGCCAAGATTGGCCAGTCTAGCTATTTTTATAAGCTCTACTATGTCTATGAATGGCTCAGATTCATAGAGGTCATTCATAGAATTTACAATGGCTGCCTCGTCCTTGTCGTCTTCTTTGGAGGGTCGGTCCTCGTCCTTGTCCTCGGGGGTCTGTCCTTCTCTTTATCCTCGTCTTTGGCTTGTCACTCCTTGTTAACATCACTGGTATATGGCCTATAAATTTTATTTAAATCACTACACCCGATTACTTTTGTGATGTGAGTAATTAATTGCTGTAATAGATTACTTTTGATGCTAAGTAATCAGTAATCAGTAACTAACTACTTTTGAAAAGTAACGGCACAACACTGCAGAAATAGCAGGTACATAAACCTATGACTTGTCCAATTTAAGACTGACCGTCTGACGTATAGGACTTTGGCAAGACTGTTCATAATGAAAACCTTTTGTCATCGCAGGCAGATAATTTTATGACAAAATTACTCGAGGCGACGTCAGGTATGTCCGATTGTGAGTATCTCGAACACCCTTGTACCCCACTTCCTACGGGCCTGAAGGCAGATGACAATTAAAAAATCGACGTAGATCTGTGTGTTCTTTCAGGGATTGACTTTTGGCAATGAGCCGACTTGATTGAACATGGTGACGCTATTTTCGTTAGATTAAAATTTTCGCTTTAGTGCGGTTTTTTGGCGTCTTGGTCAAAACCTATGTTTGGAAGTGACTTCTTAATTTGAGGCACTCTAATCGATTTCTGTGATACCAGATAGCAGCAGTTGTTGTGCTAAATATTCCTTAAATTGCAAAATTATTTCACAATGATTTCTTCAGTTGTAAAGTTTCTGTAAATGTCGCTTTTGTTAAGATTGAAATAGAGATAAGAATAAAATATGAAATCGCTTTTTCTTCATCGGTAGTTAGAGATCAGACTAACCGAAGAACTTGCGCGGCGATGAACGGGCAAGGTACAATCCACAACTGGACGACCGGTGGAGTGTCATTGTGGGCGGTCTTCACAAATTACTAAATGTAGCTATAGAAGTTCAATGGTGATGATGATGATTATTATTATTTTGATGATGACGATTATTTTGCTGATGACGACGACGATGATGATGACGCATTATGTGTGCTGCAGTGTGAGAAGACGGTGCGGTGAGAGGACTGAAGGGGTAGTCTAAAATAGGGATATTAGCATATTGACGAGGGTGAGTTATGGAATCGGTGATCTACCGTTTGTCCTGCTTGGGGACAATGGCTAAAATGTAAGAGAGGAACTGAGGGAGGGTGGACGCACCCGAAAAGCGGTGCTTACGGAAAGGTTCAAAAACTTGGTGGACAGCTAGAGGAACAGATAGAGCGCTAGTGGATGAAATCGGACCGAAGATCTTACTGAATGTGGGAGTGGTGGGACGGAGATTGAGGTGCTTTGGAGGACGTGATTGCACCGAAAGGTGTGGATGGGTCTGGAAGAGGAGCGGTGGCAAATGCAATGGCTGAATGGAAATTGAGGACTAGCAGGCAGGAGCTGAATGAGGTTGTTAGGAACGGACAAGATTGGAGACAATCGTATCCATGGCATCCACAGGAATCGACGCCGACTTGATTGAACGTGGTGATGACGACGACGACGACGACGATGATGATGATGATGAGGAGGAGGAAACAACATTATTGCATATAATTAGCGTATGCCTAAACAAAGCACCTACGCATGAGCGCAACCCTGGTCAGAAAAACGGTCGTGTTTTTTTAACTTTTTTGCCTTAAAATTGTTTAAATCTGGTAATGACGTTTTTTCTCTTTTGACTTAAAATTGTCTAAGATGGTCATGAACTTTTTTGACTCTGACAATAAAATAAACCATGGTCGTTGTCTTCTGTGGAGAATTTAAAGCCATTTTGAAGACCAAGACTAATAGCTGAAATCAATTAAAACAAGATATCGATCAAGCAGCAAATGTTATCACAGACCAAAGAGAGTGCTATAAATAAATTGGTTCAATAAATATACGATGATTACTGTGTCATTCATCTGACATTCCGATCCCAATATTAGGTGCATATCGCATAAACGTAAGCATCATTTCGGCAGCGACAACAGTTATGAACAGTGATAATGGATCACAACTAAGGCATCGAAGCAAGAGCTGTTTGTTTGTGAAGGCAGTTTGACCTTTCTTTGTTTAATGTCTGGATGCAATTGGACGTCGTCTCGTTAACTTTATTTTAAATGCAGCTTTAAGGCACAGATGCCGAAAGTTGTAATGACCTGCACTGTCCTGCAGTTCCAGAATAAGTTCCTATTCTGAGTCTGTATTTGTCCGCAGATGAACTGATGTTGAATGTCGAATATTCTGCATAACGCTTTCCTCCTTCGAAATCTTCCAAATCAATGCTCAGTCGGTATCTTCTCTTTGATGTCAAAAGGTGGAGGTAATTGCTTCCGGAATAAAAATATAAACGTTCTTTGACTTTGTTTAATTTGACTGAATTGGGGAAATTGACACAATATTGTGTCACATGCAAAAATATGAATGGCTTCTATTTTTTCTAAAATGTTGAATAGAAATATGAATGGAGATTTCCCATTTGCGCATTCAGTTCAAAGGTTTAGGACGATTTGCAAAACATATATTGGCGTCCATTTGAAAGATTTTCAAATTCTTCGTTTAGCGACGCATTAGTCATCATTGCCATTTTAATAATAATAATTATTGTTATTATTATAAATGTGTTTTAAGTGGTTGTGTACAGTAGAATGTCACTAAATCAACTCCCCATTCCACCTTTCTTACAGGTATATCTAGTTTGCTACAATGTTTGCTCTTGAGAGTAAATGAACATAAAATAAATATTTTGTAGCATAGAAAACCAAAACATCTCGCATATTGAATTGTGGCTTTTCATAGTAATTTTGTACACCAGTCAATGAATTTATTAATTTAACATGGCCTATCTTGAAATGCATAATCTATTAATCCCACCACACTTAAGTTATTTTAAAAACATTCAATGTAGTAACTCGTACTGCGTTTTCATCTATTTTTTCTCTTGGTCTACTGTGGCATTAAATAAATATTTGGACGAAATTATTAAGAAACTAGGTGTTTACCCGTCAAAAATGACGGGGGAGATTGGCTGTTTTACCATTCGATTTTGCGCAGATGCAATAGCATTTTGAGCAATTAATTGTCCTTAACTCGCCGCCTTTTCCTTCAACCGAGTTAACGCCCATTCGCATGAATTTTCTTGATAGTCAACGTAAGTGTAATGATTTGGCAGTGTCGAACGACATGCAGTGCTTGATTCTCTTGTTTGCTGTGCTGCTTTTTCACGCCGAGCAAACAGCCTGCTACTCATTCTCACTTGATTGTCGCAATTCTCGTTAACGCTGGGCTTTTTGTTTTGCACGGACGGTTAGAAAAAGGAATAAAAAGCTAAACAATGGTGCAAACCTCATCTTCTTAGCTCTTATATAGCCTGAGATATAGCAAATTCAAAACAATTAGGAAACTTTCTCAGAATTCAACACTTTCGCGAAATTCACCGATAATACTTATGTTAAAACATTGTGGTCATCGGATTAGAATTGATGGATCTTTACCAAATGTCAACCGATTTTCAAACTTTTTGGTTTATTTTGTTCCTCTGACATCCCTTTACAACTTTGCCGCTGACCAAAGTGGGGTTACCGCTGAAAATGTTTTGCTAGGAGGCTTTGAAAATTTTTGGGGGGAGAAGGTGATATTTTAGGCCGTAAAGTGGACTCTACCCCATATTTTTTTGTTTTGCACGGACGGTTAGAAAGAGGAATAAACTATCTAAACAATGGTGAAAATCTCATCTTTTTAGCTCCTATATAGCCTGAGATATAGCAAATTTTAAAACGTCACAGCAATCATTTCTGAAGAACGCTTTTCCAAAAATTAAATTCCCAGTATTGTGACGGCGTCTGAAAATTTAATCCCCACTTGAATGATTAAATTTTAAAAACAGGTATTGAAGTTAGGAAAGAGTAAATATATATATAATAACTGGAAGCAGGGCATAGGGAGAGGGAGGGAAGGGAGGTTTGGGAGGAGGAAAGTGGGTTGTACGGGTTTTAGGAGCAGCGTTGTGTAGGTTAGGGAACGGGGTTTGGGGCCGGTGGGGTAGGGCGGAGCGGTGCTGGGTTGGGGCCGGGGCGATTGGGGAAAGGGACGGTAGGAGGGAATGGGGTTGGGAGAGGGATGGGGAGAGGGGAGAGGAACGGGGGTTTGGGGCCTGTGGGGTAGGGCGGTGCGGGTTGGGCCTGGGGCGATTGGGAGAGGGATGGGGAGAGGAAAGGGGATTGGGAGAGAAATGGGAGAGGGAAACAAAACGGGGTTTTGTGGCCTGTGGGGTAGGGCGGGGCTGGGATGGGTTGGGGCCGGAGCGGGAATGGGTTGGTGCTGGGGCGATTGGGAGAGGGATGGGAGAGGGAAGAGAAACGGGGGTTTAAGCTGCAATTAAGACGCTTCGTTAAACGCTCCGTTGATTATATTATACAGTTTTGATTAAACAATATTTGGTTGTCAATGACAACAGCGTCTTGCAAAATCTGCCGTGTATCGTGACCGACAGACCGATTCGCCGGACATCGAGAATTATATAATAAGACGTTATTCTGTCATTCAGACGAAATTTTAAGTTTCACGTGTTTCACATAAATTCAAGTGACATTGTTAAAATAACATCGACTTTGCTTCGCGCCCAATCACGGCGTTACGGAAACTGCCTCATTAGAATTATGGAAATAATCACTTGTTTTTATTTGTCTTAGGGGCTGTACATAAACTACGTCAATAAAATAAGAGGAGGGGGTTTGAAAAAGCTTGACTGTTGTTGACAGGGGTGGGGAGTCAAGAGAAGTTGACATCAACAATTTCATTTTTTGCAAACGATAAAAATAGGAAATTTCATGGAATACTATTTATTACAATGGAAAAAAGCCTGACAAGCAAAAAACAAACAAGGTCATCATCACCAAATTATGACACTTTATGAACAAAATAAAAGGAAATGGTCATAGCCGCAAAAATAATTACCTTCAAAACTTTTTAGGGAGACCCGTCACTGATCTTAGTTGGGGTGTCAAAAGTTGTTGACATAATTATAGAGGGCCACTGAAAGTTGACATTTGTTGACAAGGGGGAAGGGTGTCACATATTGCCCAAAATTGTTGAATAATTAATGGACAGCCCCTTATTGCTAGATAAACTGACAAATACTATTTCATCATTCAGAAAGAGAAAACGTCGTGAAATCCTGCGGAGTCGATCTCCGGAAGATTTTTTTGAGGCAACTCAAATACTCAAACAATTCAATCCTCTCGTCAGGTTTCGAAATTTTCGACGTTCCTATCCGCCATAACAGGGACCAGAAATTCGGTCTGATTTTGTTGGATTTAACAATGGGGGATTTAGACTGAGATTACGATTCAAATCGGGGAACCGCCTTCGACAGATGACAAGAGCAAACTGGCTCTATAGAAATTGACTAGTGATAATAATAATTATTATAATTTGTTATAGCATAATTTGTTATAGTGGAATCATAATAAGACCGATTTAGGCGCTAACGTGAAATAAAAGGCGGGGTGCCAAAAGTCAATACCTTTGTCCTTCTCCAACCTGGCTTCTCAAAAAGTGAAGGGTGGGTTTGAGCATCGTGGTCTAATTGAAGTTTAAGTCCTTTTGTCTAATTGAAGTTTAAGTTTGTGTATAACTCACTCCCGAAAGGCTAAAGCTTTGCATAAGGTAAAATTGTAGATAGGCCAGTTGATGGGTAATATAATTTTGCCTAATTCGGAAATAATTCAGGGTAAAGATTTTATTGCTTTAATCAATGCAGTTATGGTCCAGTAAAACTATGCTAGGTTTTCCCCCTCCAACGAAGTGAGCTTCGGCAACTAGGTAAGTAACAATTACCGAAAATTGGGTCATTCCATGTCAACGCAACCAGTATTTAGACAGTTGTTCACCATACCATCTCAGATCTGCAAGAAATTTTCAGGGATTGTAGTACAGCTCAATTTAAGTAATTCTTTAAATTTTCAGCTTCTTTTGTCGAAAACTCTCAGATATATGATATTTTTAAGATACGAAGCTAATCGCAAGTCAACGCTACGTGTTAAGTTTTACGAATTTTGAAGTTTAATATCTTGAGAACCACAGCAGATATCATGCTGAAATTTGCAGTGTGTATACATTTGTTCCAGCTGAGTTGAACGGTGTATTAATCTTTATCATAATCGCTACACAGCATGCTCTAAAAATGTCCAAACATCCCATAACAGCCAGTTTTCACCGATATTTGACCCGGTATTACCATGAATCAGCAAAACGTTAGACTATGTCTGTTGCGTTTTTACGTAACTACTACGAAGACTGGGAGTTACATCTCGACTGTGTAAGTAAGATACTGCCCTACTTCCATGCCAGTGGCCATTTTCAGTATGTAAAGTCGGCCCAGCTCTATGTACAAGATATGCTGAGCCTTAACTATAAATTCACACCAGGAGAGTATGACCGGTTCATGGTAAATGGTTGGTTCACAATCAGACGATCAGATAAATTTTGGTGTGGAAATTAGGCGGATATGAAAATCGAACAAACATTAATGCGATCATTGAAAAGTACTGGTGGCCTTAGTCATGGTTGTGGCATTTCTGACAGTACCTTAACCAATTGTTACTGTTATATCAGAAAAACTTGAAGATTTTTGTGGTTTGTCGTTCAGTACATCTGAACAGCACATTGATTCAAGGGACTCAAGAATACTGCGTGACAACAAACATGTTCGAAAGTTTGTGAACTGGTTTGAGTCCCATGACCCATTTCCTATTTCAGGTTGTACAATGTCCATCAGTACTGGAGTTCTTGGTGATGAAACCATAAACTGACACAGGGCCACGAAAATTGGAAGCTCACCTATGCATGAGTAGCATTGTTGAAAAGAACTTTGAACAAGTCGAATTTATCCATTGTCACTCTTCAACGAAACTGGCATGAGGACAACTCAGAAATCTGCTTGCACGACTTGTTCAGTGTTCACTCCAATAACTTACAACGTCAACATGCATGTGCACCATGTGTTGTCTATGGAGGATTTCTCATGCATCGTGTAGTTTGGAAGAATAGTGAGACGTTTTCAACAATAATTATATATTGGCCAGTATGTCTCATATGTAAGTAAATATCACCATCAATGTGCCACTACTATATTTTTTGATGGTTACCCTAAAGATCTGTCATCAAATAGCACCAAGTCAGCTGAACGCCATAGGCGTGCTAAGAGACATACTACATCGGATGTCATAGTTAGTGAGTCGATGACAGATACTATGCCTCAAGAACAATGATCGTAACAAGGGAAGGCTCATAGCCATTCTGAAAAAGAAACTCACAAGCGAGGGCTTTTCCGTTAAGCAAGCGACAGAAGATGCAGACCAGCTAAGCCTAATTGTCACCAGTGCAATTGATGCTGATCAACACCATGAATGTGTTGTCATTGTGGGAGAAGACACGGATCTGCTTATCATGCTCACAGCATTGACTTCAGCATCCGCCAACATTTTCTTATTGAAGCATGGAAAATGAAAGTTACCGCACAATATGTTTTCTGTTAGCAGGTTCAAATATTCTCAATGTGTGAAATCCTCTCTTCTATTCCTTCACGCTTTTAGCGGGTGTGATACCAACTCATCCCTTTACAGGCAATGAAAGAACAGGGCCATATTAAGGTGGGAGCTGATGGGGCTGTAACCCCCGGCCCATCACGAAAATAGGCCCAACGATTTTCGAGATAACCTTTTTTGTGCTTGTCAGCGCAATTTTGAGCACGATTTGGAAGGGATATAACCTTTTTATGCTTGTCAGAGATTTTAAGTATTGGCGGCGGCCTTTTTGTCTCAGCCCCCGGCCCACTCGGACCTTAATCCGGCCCTGGGAAAGAAGAAGTTTGTTAAGCTGCTTTCTGAGATTCAGAAACTTCAGAAACTTAGTAAAACTTTCATTAGCAAAGACACCCATCCTGACGTTCTAGCAGATGCCGGGGAAAAATTGTTGGTAGAACTGTACGGTGGTATGAGCGATGATACCTTGAATAGCTTACGATTTCAGAAGTTTGCAAAATCAATTGTGAAAACCAATTTTAATTTGGCTTCATTACCCACTACACTGGAAGCTGCATGTCAACACTGCCTGTGAGCGTACCTTCAAGTTCAACTGTGGCTAGGTAACCCAATGAATCCGTTGAGCTGGGGTTGGCAAACTACCAAATCAGGTCTGGCTCCAGTAACCACTAGCAAAGAACCTGCTCCACAGGCTCTCTTGAGGACCATATCCTGTAAATGCACCAAGGGTTGTAACGCCACTTGCAGTTGCAGAAAAGCGGGACTAAACTGCTCAACGATTTGCGCGAACTGCAAAGGGAATGCATGCACTAACGCCACTTTCGAAGTTTGTATAGAGACAACAACAGAATATGACAATGATGATGACGATGACGGTGCTCTTACAGCAGCCATTAACCGTAGATCTGAAAGGAAGCCACCTCCAGGGTAGAAAAGACCCCCAGGTCGCCCTCGCCGGACCTGGGTAGAACAGATTGGCAACGGTGCACTTTCAACTATCGCAAAAGAATGGGAGAAAGCCCAAGATCGCGGCCATAGTAGATCAACGCCTACGGACCTTCGTTGTCTAAGCGAAAGAGAGAGAGAGAGAAAGAGAGAGAGAAAGAGAGATGATGATGATGGTGCTAACATCAATGAACAGATGCTCCTCTTCAGTGAAGAAGAAATTGAAGAAATTTAATGTGAATTGTGAACCAACATTTTCACAGACATCTGTGTCAATTACTGCTATGGTAACTCTGTATTAGTGCTCAATGATACTTGCTTGAATTTAGTTGCAGATTTTCAATTGTTGCAACTTGCAGTTGCACTATTACATTTATGGTCTAAATAAATGGTGTGTGACAATTTATACAAATAATAGTAAAAGTTAGAGCAAAATATTGTGCATTAAACCATGCATTTCCCATCCCCCCACTGCTCGTCATGTTCCCCCACTGCTCGCCATGTTCCCCTAATGTCCCCCCACTGATCCGGGTTACAAATCGCACCCTGTGTAGTAGTAAGTATGGGGTCCCAACAGAGGGGCGGGCATTCAATAAGGGGGCACGCCATGTGGAGCCGCCACTGGTTCATCTGCCGATACCCCTCTCTGTCTCTTTGTTTTCTGTTTCTTTGTCATCGACTCTTTTTGTCTCTGTCTCTGCATAGTTGCCTCTCATCTCTTTGTTTCTCATTAAATTAACGGATCCGTGCAAACAGGGTACTAAATGCCATCAACTAAGAATGTAGAAAAATGACAAAATGCAAACATCATCATTTGTTGAAAACACCTTATTGATATTTGACTGTTACTGAATGCTATCCATAATATAACTTACAGTACTTCTAAAAATGAATTTGCAAACTTTTTACCACAGTACAGTGCATGAACTATTATGCATTCCATCAAAATTATTTGACTGTCAACAACTTTGTTATAAGATTATTAAGTTCTTATATTCATGAAATACGACCTACATTTAAAGAATAATTTTAATTTCCAATAAATGTTGATATGTATTTGATACGTAAGACACGTAGCTTACTACGATAAGTATATTGCTTTAAGTTACTTTTAACCTTGCGTTTTGTCATAGTTCATTTAAATGAGAGATTTTTTGTATTATATCGTACTGCTACCATTGGTTTGACCAGCGATCCACAAATCCAATCACGATTAAGCTAAAACAGAGGTTAGATTCGAACTGTTCCTCATTCTCCTCGAAAAACTGGATTAACCGGAAATTGCATTATCTTCCTTAACATGTTCAACTATAGTCCCATCTGCATCTCTTCACCCGAAATTGTCGTGCGAAAAAAGACATAAGGTTTCACAATTATTGCAATAAGATATCTCGAGATATTTTCGTCATCATGGTGTGCCATCTTCGATTCGAAGGTTGGCAGTCACGATTTGTCTCCATTTGTCTCGGGCTTCAGCTAATCTTTTCATTTCTACATAATTTTCTATGCCAGTCCAACTTTTTATGTCGTCTAACCATGTTCTTCGTGGTCGTCCTTTAGTTGCTTTTCCTTCATATTTCCCTTCCAAGACATTTAGTGCTTGCTGTGTGTATGATCCTCTCATTATACGTCCAGCGAACTGTGTTTTCCTTTTAGCAATCTCTTTCATCAAGGTCTTTTTGCTTTCCATTCTCTTCAAACATTCTTCATTAGTTATTTTATCTTTCCAACTGATTTTAGCATCCTTCTGAAACACCACATTTCAAATGCATCAATTTTCTTTTGCATAGTTTTTTGTTAGTGTACAGCCTTCTCAAGGATACATGAACACAGATGTTACATAACATCTCAATATTCTCTTCTTTGTTGCTAATCGTAAGTTCCTCCTTAGGAGTTCTTTTTTCCAGAATGCTTTCTTGGCCATGGCGATTCCAGCTTTTATGTCTCTTTCACTTCGACCATCTTTTGTTATATAACTTCCAAGATATTTTATATAACTTCCGAGATATTTTAGGTGTTGTAAATCACTTGTATGCGATCTCACACAGACTTGCAATCAACTGATTTCGATCAAAACGTTCCCAGAGTAGATCGGGAGCCGGCAACTGGTAACAAGACTCAGAAGTATCATTTGAAGTCCACCGATATAACGATAAAGCTCTTTTACATAAGTCGAGAAATTCAGATTCACGAGCAGTATTGTAACTTTGAAAAGATTGTTGGAGATATTTTACAATTGGCGAGCTGAAATTCGGCATAAAATAACACGGACAGAAATCTTGTGAAACAAACTCAAGATGACATCGCATAAGGCACTTTAACCACAAGTAACGATCCATTTGATGAAATTTGAATTCCAGTTCTTCAAAAGTCAAACCCAGTTGAAATGCTTTCTCAGAAGTTGGCATCAATGCTTCAATGCAATACATCAGGCAATTCTTCAAAGTGTATTTGAATTTCGAGTACGATTTCTCAACCATCGTCTTCCCTATCATATAAGCTTCTTTAGCTTTGGCACAACTCTGCTTAATCGTGTCAATCTCAGCTTTGGCAAATGAAATCCTAGCACAAGATTCCGAATATGGAACCCAAGGATAGAGTTTTTGAGGACGATCAAAGATAAAATTGCATCCGGATTTCTTTATGTCATCGCTCACATTTAATATGGCTTCATCCGGCCACCAGTCATCAATATGAATGCAAGGAACAATGTCTACTGAAATATGATTAACAGAAGTGAAATTCAGAGGTTTACACATCTCGATGCTTGACACTTTCTCTATATTTTTAGATATATTAATAATCGGCAATTCTAAATTCCACTCGAAACTCTGCTGATTTTCAATATTAATCAGGGCGTTACATAATATGGTTGTAAATTGGCATTTTAGTTTTTCAGTGTTCAGTATTCCATCTTTCCTGAAGAAACTGTCAAAATCGCATTCTTTTGTGTCGTCATCTTTGGTTGACTTTCGGTTTAGACGCACAAATCCAGTGGGAAGTTCAGGAGATTGAGAAACTTCGCAAAGTTCGCTGATCTTTGTTAGAACAAAACAGAAATCGAATTCGTCTGGTAGGTCAAGTTTTGTTCCTTCACTAGAGCCTCCAACAAACTCAACTCTAATTTCAAATTTCGGTTCCAGTCTTTGAATCTCTTTGGAAATTGCTTCCATCAAATCTCTCACTTCTTTAGTGATTTGTTCAACTAATGGATGACGAAATGCATATTCGCATTCTTCCCATATTAACCTAGATGCAGTTTTAAGATGTACTTGTTTTTGCCAAAATTCGAAAGGTGTTCCATCGTCATGCTTAGGCCAATCGCCAGATGTACTCTCCTGAGTGTCAACAAACTTAACATGTACTTGCATTTGCCTGTTATTCATTAGACGAAGATAATGCTCTTCTGTGTTTCGAGAACTTAGTGCCTCGAGTATATTGACGGCGATACGTGAATCATCCCTTAGTGGTTTTTCGTCAATTGCAATATGTCCGTCTTTGTCTTTAATTGACGCGTCAGCTCCATAAGGTATAAGAACATCCCTCATCGTGCTGTTAGCGTAATGCAATGGAGTGCGTCCGAAAATGTCAGTTTCATTGACACTGCAACCGAGAGTTATCCATTCATGCACAATTGTATTCATCAAATCCCATTCCCAATCGGCATCGTTTATTAGACTATAAGAAGAAATGGCAAACAAATGCAAAGCTGTTCTTCCCCATTGGTCTTTACCTGAGACTATTTGGTCTTTGAATGTCTCGATTAAAGACAAAAATATCCGTTTAAGGAAATCTACAGCTTCGTTATCAGGTGACATTTCCTGTTCAACTAGACGTTGCAGCATTAATTTGCATCTAACATCCAGTTGAAAATCACTTGTTGACTGCAATTCTGTCTGTCGGAAAACGTTTAAAACCGCTCCTTTCTCTTTCAAAGCGTCTATAATAGTCGACTGAATTTGTGGAATCTGTCCTTCAGCTATATCCAATGGCGAAAATTTCTCAAAGCTTAAGGCATTCACATTTACATCTGGTCTTAGCAACAACATGTCAACTGTCTTCATTCTCTCCTCACTCCATTCTTTATTTTTTCTAAACCGGTTACAATGTTCATGGAACTTTCCTGCATCGAATAAAACGGCCAGTTCTATTCTTTTGTTCAATTCTTCACGATTTCGCGGAAATTCTGCGTGTTCATTAATATCTCTATATAAGGCATAATGGAGGGCAGTAAACCCAAGATTATCGGATAAATTGACAGATGCTCCTGATTTTAGGAGCAACTCAACAGCATATGGTTGGCTCTCTATTACCGCATTTATTAATTCTGTTCGACCATTGCAATCCACAGCGTCCAGATCCACCACTGTGTTTGCCTCTTGCAATGTTCGCAAAACCATTATCCGATTTTCCTTTATTAACGGCGTCTTTCCTTCGTTGTCTATTCTATTGACGCCCGCACCATAACGAATGCGTAATAAAATGAAAAGAAATGGCAAACAAATGCAAAGCCGTTCTTCCATTTTGGTATTTACCTGAGACTATTTGTTCTTTAAATGTCTTAATTAAAGCTCGCAATCTCTCTTTAAAATAATAGAGATCTTCACTAACCGAAATTTCATCGACAACGAATTTTCTCAAAGTTAACTTGCTTCTAACATCCAGATGAAACTCATCTGTTGACTGCGATTCTGTCTGCCGAAAAACGATTAAAACCGCTCCTCTCTCCTTCAGAGCGTTTATTATAGATGGTGGAGTTTGTGGAATCGATCCTTCAGCCATATCCAATGGCAAAAATTTCTCAAAGCTCAACGCATTCACATCTATATCTGGTCTTAGCAACAACATTTCAATTATTTTACTTCTCTTCTCATTCAACTTTTTGTATGTTCTAAACCAGTCACTTAGTTCGAATAAAACGGTCAGTTCGATTCTTTTGTTCAAATCTTCACGACTTCGCGAAAAATCTGCATGTTCATTAATATCTCTAGGCCTATATAAGGCATAATGGAGGGCAGTAAACCCAAGATTATCGGATACATTGACAGATGCTCCTGCTTTTAGGAGCAACTCAGCAGCACTCGGTTGGCTTTCCATCATCGCGTTCATTAATGCTGTTCGAACATTGCAACCCACAGCGTCAAGCAAAGTTTCTGATTTCTCCATCATTGTCCTCAATAGGCCTACTGGAAGTCCTTGGCCACTCGCTCCCCTACTTGCCATTATTAACGGTGTCGTGCCTTCATTGCTTTTTGTGTTGACATCCGCACCATAACGAATGAACAACGATGGTAGATTTTCCTCTTCAACCCAATGTAGCCCTGTCATTTCATTTTCGTCTCTAGCGTTCACATTAATTTTTCCAAATTTCAAAAGTGCTTCAAGTATACTCAGCTTGTTATCATAGTCGACTTTCTCTCCAACAATTCTAATTTGATCGCGAATAGAGTAACCTAAACAACTCCTAAAATAATCTATATCAATTGTTTGACTGAAAACAATCTCACAATCCAAAAGATGCTTCGTGATTTCTTCTGAATATTTTGTATCTTTTTCCATGGTTAAATGCATGGCGTCTTCCCAATCACAGATTTCAAAGTTATTTAACTCGCTTAACATGGATTTGACAACATCTTCATTTGTATCATCAATTCCATGTATTAATTTCAATATTATCAAGGCCGTAACAAGTTCTGAGTGATTACTTTGTTTCTTCTTCATTAAAGCCGTTTCACCATAATTATCTACAGCGTCAATGTCAGGAACAAATCCACGTGAAGCCATTTTTAATAAACTGCGAACAATGTCGGATACATAGACTGATGCTCCTGCTTTTAGGAACAACTCAACAGCATACGGTTGGCTCTCCATTACTGCATTCATTAATTATGTTCGACCATTGCAATCCACAGCGTCCAGATCCACCACTGTGTTTGCCTCTTTCAATGTTCGCAAAACCATTCTCCGATTTCCCATTATTAACGGCGTCTTTCCTTCGTTGTCTTTTCTATTGACATCCGCACCAAAACGAATGAGTAATGAAATTAATTTATCATCTTCTGCCCTATGTAGTGCTGTCATCCCCCTCTTTTCTCTAGCGTTCACATTGATTTTTTCAGATTCCAAGAACAATTCAATCAAATGCATCTTATCGTCCCCTTCCTCTTTGCCGCGTATGAGTTGATGAAGTCTAAGATATCCTATTTCGGCTTCTTGACTTTTTAAAAGAATATCACAATCCAATAGATGTTTCAAAATTTCTTCGGAAAGTTTTGTATCATTTTTTATAGCTACAAACATAAAGTCTCTCAAGATTTTATATTTATTTTCTTTTTCTCTTCTTTTTCTTTTCCCCCCGTATGTTTCCGAATTCCAAGATTTTACACAGATATCTGAGGTATTAAGGAAATCAAAAAGCATGGACTTGACAATGTCTGCGTTTTGATGTTTAACTGCTGATATAAATTGAAATCGTAACAAAGCCGCAACAATTTTCGAGAAATCCTTATCCTTCGCTTTCGTTAAAGCCGTTTCACCAGAATTATCGACAGCGTCGATGTCAAGAACATAATCACGTGAAGCCATTTTTAATAGACTGCGAACAATGTCAAAGCGTTTATTTTTGCATGCAAGCATCAAGAATGTTTCTCCGCTGTTGTTTCTGCCATTTAAATCAATCCCATTTTCGAGAAAGATCTGAAGAATGTCATCTATCTGGCTGCAGTATCTTGGCTTTATTTTACAAATGATTTCGAACATTGTCTGATTTTGCAAACCTAAAACGCTTACACTGAATTTTTCGGATTTCAACAAAATTGTGACTGTTTTTAATTCTCTGGAATCATATCCTGTTGCGAAGTATTCTACCACAACTTGATGAAGAATAGTTTTACCATCTTCATTAAATTCATGAATGAAACGAACATCACTAAACAGCAGCTTCAGCATTTCGTCATGAACATTGTCTTCAATGTCTTGTGCTTTAGCAACAGCCTCCAACCAAACAGACTGAAAGATAGAATCTTTTGAAGCTTCACGGCGATGATAAACTTTGAAATTGGATTCTTCTGGAGCCAGATAGGTTTTGACTGTATCGGTGTCGCCATTTTCAACTGCTCTTAAAAATAAGTTATGTTCAATAATCTCTAGAATTTCTTCATTGTTTGATTGTTTAGCGAGCGAGAGAGCTGTTTGTCCGTTTTCATCTCTAGTTCTGATGTCCATTCTTTCTCCGTCATCATCTTTCCATTTTAATATTTCACGAACAGCAGCGACGTTTCCATTCTTACATGCAATCATCAAAGCAGTTTGTCCCAATGAATTTCTTTGATTCGCATTCACTCTGAGCTTAAGAAGTGCTCTCATGAACAGTGTAAATTGCTCGTTAGAAACTGAACAGCGGCAAGTAAAATGCAATACTGTTTCCATGTCATCAGTTAAAGCATTTATATCGAAATTCCTAAATTTTAGTAGGCGCATGAGTATTTTTCTATCCCTTTTTCCAAATTGACCTTGGAGTTGAAACAATACCAGGTGTAGCGCAGTCCAACCTTTCTTAGATACTTCGTCGACGAACTTTTCAAAATTAAAAATGTCAAGCAGTCTCTTAGGAGAAATAGCAATACCTTCAAGCCAGTCGGAAAAACTGACGCAACACCCTAATAGATTGTCCATATCAAAGCGTCTACTGTGACGATAAACTTTCTGTCAAACGACTCTATGCACAAAGCTTCAACACTTATTGATCGTTCATTTCTTGAACCATTGAAAAACGTTTTCACTGAATATATATCTTCTGTCTCAATTGCTCTGAGGAATAATACAGATGTAATGAGATTGAACGCCTTTGCATTCTCGTTTTTGGACGCAAATTTTATAACTCCTTCTGCAAAGCTAAGATTGTTGTAAATCATACAACAATCAAACATAAGTAAACAAATAAACATAACATAAACATATAAACATATGTTTAGCAGAAACTCCCTGTCCATCAACTTCACACATGAAACTTCATAGCATCTTGCATGAAAGGTCCAAGTGCTCTTGAGAAATTCTGTCTCAGCTTCCATATTTCCGTTTTCTATTATACGTAACAATGATTCAGACGTAAACAGGCTGAACACACTTTCAAACATTTCTGGAATTCCAGTTATACTTGAATTGCCAGTATATATGGCCATCTTTTTATGACTCATGACGATGCCAAATAGCAGACATTTGGCAGCAGAAGTATATAAACATATGTTTAGCAGAAACTCCCTGTCAATCAACTTCACACATGAAGCTTCATAGCATATTGCATGAAAGGTCCAAGTGCTCTTGAGAAATTCTGTCTCAGCTTCCATATCTCCGTTTTCTATTATACGTAACAATGATTCAGACGTAAACAGGCTGAACACACTTTCAAACATTTCTGGAATTCCAGTTATACTTGAATGGCCAGTATATATGGCCATCTTTTTATGACTCATGACGATGCCAAATAGCATACATTTGGCAGCAGAAGTATATAAACATATGTTTAGCAGAAACTCCCTGTCAATAAACTTCACACATGAATCTTCATGGCATATTGCATGAAAGGTCCAAGTGCTCTTGAGAAATTCTGTCTCAGCTTCCATATCTCCGTTTTCTATTATACGTAACAATGATTCAGACGTAAACAGGCTGAACACACTTTCAAACATTTCTGGAATTCCAGTTATACTTGAATGGCCAGTATATATGGCCATCTTTTTATGACTCATTCTCAACTGACAATATTTTTCTTTCCTTCCCATCCGTTCTGTTTTCAGCCTATCCAAAATTAATATTGCAAGCTAGAATAAATCTTTTCTTAAGACAGACAGCATTAAATTTGTCAGCGCTAACGTAGGCCTATTTCACAAAGTTTTCAGTCTTAGACCTACAAGCAATCATCAAAGTAGGTCTAGTCTGTTCGAATGAAATTCTTTCATTCACATTACACTCCATCAAAGCCTCCAACCCCACCTCAACGATGAATTTCCTGTTAGACATGGGGGCGCCACGAGCCAAATATTGGGTGGGCCAACATGGCAAGTTGCCAGTTAGCAACATGAATTTGGTTAATCCAATTCCTTGCCTCCCGTGGGGCCTGGAGCCCTCAGCTCTGGACCCATTCCTCCCATTCCTCCCCTTCCAGTCCTTGCCGTTAAACGTCCTTCCCTCTAACGTCCATCCCGAATGGGCGATAGCGTTGTGTAGAAATTTGAAAATATTATATATTGCCAGAGCCGTACAAAGCCATAATTGTGCCCTGTGCCCAGCATGAATCTGGCGCCGCACCCTCAAATTTTATTCCCTAGATAGATTGTAATAGGTCCATGGCACGCAATAATAGGCCATATAAGACATTGATATAACTAATAATTCATATAAGCACCATTTTTGCATTTTGTGCGTATTTCCTTCCGGTTCTTCTCACTTCAAAAATAAATCATGAAATGTCCAATAGTAGTAAAATCACTTGTTTACTTACCTCCAATCAGGGCGTCTATCCCCCCAACGGCATTGACGCAAACCTCCCTCCAAATGGTTGGCATATTATATCATGCCACGCGAGGCTGAAGGTCGAACGGGGAGGGTGCAGACAGGGGGTTGTACCCCCTCCCACGAAGAGGGTTCGGGGGTGTAACCCCAAAAATTTCTTGAAATTTTAGAAGCAAATTCACGCATCCTGGTCAACTTTAGGAGGGTAAAATTAGTATTAGAATCAGGCCTGAAATCAATCATTCTGCTGCTACACGCAATTAAAAGAAATACTCAAACATCAGTAGTTGTGTTCTTTGACCCAAAGTTTATTCCGCTTTTAAGTGTAATATCAACAACGAGCCAGCGGCAGGCCCACGGATAGTAGTAATGGATATGGGACACAACACAATTTACACAAATACGGCACTACCTCATAATATATTATACCGATTATACCATAACCATGTACAAACTATCTATCAGAGTAATTAGACTATAACAGAACATATAAATGTTTCAGCATTGCTATAAAGCCTATAAATCTATGTCAGTGCAGTGCCGCACTGCACTGCCACCAGTCCATAAATACTCAGGCACAATGGTCAAGGCCTACTGCTGTCAAGTGTCATTTCAGGTGTTCAGTTGTCAAGTACTGTACTGTGGTTGAAATGAATCCGAGATTAAGCAAGGCTGCTTTGGTCAACGCAGTGAACTCACAGAAGGTGACGCCGAAGAGCAGCAGACAACCCTTCAAAATTGTCAACGACTTCTTCTACTCTCAGTGAGTCAGAGATGTCTTTCTCACATGCAAGTAATGTAAGTGCAGAAAACCAATCGTCTTGCATTGTGGATCTCAGCCGGTGTTTGATTATGCGAACACGGCTTAAGGTACGTTCCGCAGAACAACTAGTAACAGCTATTGATGACAGAATTTTATACATTGTTGTCAACATTGGACATGCACTAAGCTGTTATAAAACGCGCAGAGGCTTTATATAACCATAGTCGGCTGATCAGCGGATGCTGCAGCTGCTACGCAGCCTACGCTTCTGCAGCTCTACGCCTACGGTGGTGGGGGTCGTTCGACTGCTGGCCTGCCCTGGTGCATGACTCATTGCTTAGCATCAGCCACTACATCTTCAACCAATCGACCATCCACAATACTGACTCCCGTGAGCGGCCCTTTAGCGCCACGGTCACCCGGCACCAACAGTCCAGCATTGCTAATAATGTTATTCAGGTCTGTCACTGACCTAGGTGACAGCTACTCCACAGAGATTACATCCATTCTAGAGGACTTGGCCCCAACTGTGGAACTCTCGCTCCGGGTCCGACCCTCACGCCCGTTTTACGATGCGGAATGCAGGAGTGCGAGGCGTGAGGCGAGGCGATGCGAGAGATTGTTTCGGGAGTTCAAGGGAACGGCTGAGGAAGCGAAGTCGTTCACTTGGTGGCGCTCGGCCCTCAAGGCCAGTCGTGACCTCGTTCGGAGGAAGGGCAGACGTTAATGGCGCGAGGCCCTTGCCTCCGCCAAGGGCGACTCCGCAACGACCTGGAGACACCTAGGCAACGTGCTAGGCAAGGACACCAGTCAACGTGGGCAACCGTCCAGCTTCTCTGCGACGGAATATCATCAGTTTTTGGATAATAAGGTCGCCGAAATAAGGCATAGGACAGCGGGTGTCGGCCCTCCTGAGTTCAGTGGCCATGGGGGCGCCGCGATGGAGGCTTTCTCTGCCCCAACGGTTGAAGAAGTAATAGCCATTGTGAAGAATGCGCCCTGCAAGCAGTGTCGAGCTGACCCTTTGCCAATGTGGCTACTGAAGCTGTCCATCGATACCGTGGCTCCGTTCCTTACGACTCTGATGGCCACCTCCCTCAGAACAGGGGAATTCCCTGGTGTGTGGAAGCAGGCGGTTGTCCACCCACACCTCAAGCGGCCTGGCCTGGATCAAGCGGAACCGGGCAACTTCCGACCGGTATCAAATTTACCGTTTCTCTCAAAACTGGCAGAGAGAATGGTCAATAACCGTCTGGTCACCTACATGAACCAGAATGGACTTATGCCTAAGAACCAGTCCGCCTACCGTCGGGGACACTCGACAGAAACGGCCGTTCTGCGGATAGTCAATGATCTGATCGAATCAGTGGCCAGTGGCCGGATGGCTCTCATATGCCTCCTCGACCTTTCGGCCGCCTTCGACACCGTCGACCACGGGATCCTTGTCGAACGACTGTAGCGTTCCTATGGACTTAATTCATAGAGATTTCATCCAAGAACCTCAAAGCCATGCTATTTCATAATGGTAACAAGTACTTGTCTCTCCCCGTGGCTCACTATGTGCACCTACACCGCAGAGAGGACTACACCAGTGTCAAGATGTTGCTGAGTGCCTTGAAGTATGACAACTATGGTTGTTAAGTCATTGGGTGCTTCAATATGGTCGAAATGGTAATATTCCTGATGGGCCTGCAAGACGGTTTCACAAAATGTCTTCGGTTTTCTTTGCCTCTATAACTACCGGGACACCGAGGTCTGAGGTCCACTATTGTAGAAGGGATTGGCCACAGCTGACCGAGTTCACCACAGGTAAGAACAGCATCAAGTGGGAGCCGCTGATAGACCGTCGAAAGATGCTCAAACATCAAGTTAGGTCTCATCAAGCAATTTGTCAAGACAAGGAATCCGCAGTTTTCAAATACCTCCTAGATCTTTTTCCACAGCTTTCGGAGGCAAAAGTCGAAGCTGGCATCTTCGTCAGACCACAGATAAAGAAGATCACACAGCGTGACGTATTCGCCAAGAAGCTGAATAGCACGTAGAAAGGGTCTTGAAACAGTTTCGTTGCAGTATTGTATGGCTTTCTTGGCAACCACAAGGCTGAAACTTATGAGAGACTGAACCAGTCTCTCATAAAGACATATCCTGAGACTGAACCAGTCTCTCATAAAGAACCATGCCAAAATTAGATGCAAAATGTCCCTGAAAGTACATATTCTTCATGCCCACCTTGACAAATTCAAGGAAAACCCAGAGAAGCAAGATGAACGCTTTCATCAGGATATGCTGGACTTTGAATGTAGTTACCAGGGAAGGTATAACAAACACGTTATGGGGACTATATTTGAATTCTTAATTGAGAAAGCCATTGACAGTACAGCCACAAATCTCGAAAAGCAACTCATTTCTGAATGCTTTTAAGTAATTTTGACTGTTGTCCTTATATGCAATTAGTACATAACGTTCCTTCTCGAGAAGAAAAAATACACCTTTTTCCATTGTATAAATAAACAAATTTTGTAAGCTGTGCTCATGAAAGCAAATATAATGATGAATATACTGTAGCCATGTTTGCAGATCCTTTATACATAGGCAACTGAAATATAACACTTAGAAGCCAGGAACAAAAATTGTGTTACACAGTGTTATAGAATATTTAAGTGAAAACAAAAATCCCCCCAGAAATTTCAATGACGCAACGTGCGTCGTTCCTCCCATAGGATAGACGCCCTTCCTCCAATTACAATTGTACAAGTTTACCACTTCCTCAATTTGAGCGCCAGTTCGATCAGGCTGACTACTTTCATATCATTAAGCATACTTGCGTGCTTTTGGATAACAATCAAGTGCCTTTTGTTCTAAGCCATGCCCTTTTAAATGACACCTAACCTTTTCGCATATTGGCGGCGACTTTGCTGAATGGTGAAATCGAAATTGTTGGGCATTTCAGCTTGATCCGGATTTGCATGATGGAAATTAGGAAGCATGGGCCCATCAGTTTGTTTTGTTGGGAGTACTGAAATTGAGCAGAAATTGCGTTAGGCTCGCTTATCGCTTGACAATGGCATACCTAACACAATGTCTTCAGTCGTGACTGTTGTAGCTACAGTAAGTTTGAGTCGTTGCATATGAATGTCATTTTCAGTGATTTCATTGTCGCTTACCTTTGGCGCCTTCAAGTCTAATCTTTTGATCAATTTTGGATGTCAGTCATATGACGTAGAAGTCCGAGTTGACCGTTTTCTCCCACTGATGTTGTGCCTGACGGTTACTTTTTTCGCGATCGAGTCGCAATTTTTGAAAGCTGCGCCGGAGAGTTTTTTCGAAGAACTCATTTTGTATAGATCAATAAGGTAGTTAACAAAATTCTTAGAACAAACCTATTATAAGCTGCAACATTTTTTCCTAGTAGAGCGTTTATAGACTGTAGGGCGACCTCTCTGGTCAAAAGGTCAAATTCTGAATTTGACCTTTTGTCATCGACCTGAGAGGTCGCCATAAGGATGCAATTTCGCTTCACCTACGAAATACTTTCTTGAAGGCACACCGATGTTCGGTCACCTGCAGCTATCAACCTCTCCCAGAGTGATAAATCTTCAGCTTCTGTGAGACTGTGACAACCGTCCACAGCAACTGACAATTAATAGGGAACGATCCCTGGGTAGAGTTTCGGGTTTTAATTATTATTATTATTATACAACGACAAGATTATCGTGACATAATGTCTAACGACTGCAAGGGCACGTAACAATAACAATATTCAATGCGGGAGAGGAAGATACATTGCACTGTCCATACTGAGGCGAAGACTGACATAACTGAAATTTCATATGGACGTCCTGTACTAGGGTATATAGACTAACGTAAATCAGAAATTACTCATGAATGATCCTGAAATTTGTGCCCCTTCCAAACTTGCGCCTAGGCGCCGTATGCACCGCCCTTTGTACGGCTCTGTATATTGCAATATTATGACGATACATTGCGGATTTGCGGTTAAAGTAAAAGTAAAGTAAAATCTCGTGGGGTTTCTATAGCGCCTTGGAAAGCAGCACAGCAGTAGCTGCTTATTCTTAGGCACTCAGCCTCTCTTAAAATAGTCATAGGAAAGGTATGCGATCCGCCAGGCAATAGTCAACTTCCGACGGGCAGTGAGGCTGGGTTGTTAAAGCTATGGAGGAAATGATTTTAGAAAAAGGAAGGATTTAAGCTTAGACCTGAAGACTTGAGGAGATAATGCAGGAATTATAGGAATTGAGGATTCAGATTTTATTGTTTTACAGTGTTCAAGTCTACGAATGAAAGCTAAGATCGAGTTCCAAAGTTCAGGTGATGCGTAGGAGAAGGCACGGTTGCAAATTTTCAGGGATGACTGATTCAGCGGGCGTGGCAGAGTGAGATAAGATGATGAACGTGTAGGTCGAGGAGGCTGAGGGGTTAATTAATAGTGATCTAAGGTAGACAGGTTTTGATGACTGAAGTGAGCTGTAAGTAAGTGTTATTATCTTATATTGGATACGTTCAGTTATTTTAAGCCAATGTAATGATTTTAGTATGGGCGAAATATTGGAGAATTTAGGTGACTTAGTAACAGCGCAAGCAAGTGCATTTTGTATTGATTACAATTTGTTATTAGTTAAACGCAACATTGTAATTTGCCAATTGAAATTGGGTGGACCAAACACATTGTGGCCCAATGGGCCTAAATATTGGGTGGGCCATGGCCCATCAAGCCCACCCTGTTGCGCCCCCATGCTGTTAGATGAATATGTAGGCCGATGTCTATGCTAACGGTAACTTGTGTGCAGTTGTATGCAGTGCTGTGCGTTACTGCGTTACTGTAACGCGTTACTGTAATTAATTACTTTTTAAAAGTAGTTAATTACTGTAACTAATTACTGTTTTGGAAAAGTAACGCGTTACAGTAACGGATTACTTTCAAGAGGTAACGGTAACGCAAAGTAACGCTAATAAAAGCGTTACTCCAATACTGACGGACAACGCACACAGACACCATATACAATTGTTCATAGTCATTTTACAAATTATATAGCTAGATTTGATATTAATTACCGTCACTTTGGAATTTGGCCAAGTTTGGTCAGTCTAGCTATTTTTATAAGATCTACTATGTCTATGAATGGCTCAGATTCTAGAGGTCATTCATAGAATTTACAATGGCTGCCTCGTCCTAGTCGTCGTCCTTGGAGAGTCGGTCCCCGTCCTTGTCTTGGGGGGGGGTCTGTCCTTCTCTTTATCCTCGTCCTTGGCTTGTCACTCCTTGTTAACATCACTGGTATATGGACTATAAATTTTATTTAAATCACTACAAACGCGGCCGAGATATTAAATGTTAAACATCGGTCCACCTTTTACTTTTACACTCTGTAGACTCCTGTGAAACGATCAGTTTATATCAATAACAGAACCGTGACTGAATAGTGAGTAAATCTAAATATTTTATGTCATGAATGTACTTTGTTTTTTTTAATCCATTTTATGTAAGATTTTGTTGGTACAATGTTTTTTAAATCCATTATAGATGCAATGAAGCCATCAGCCATAACTGTGCTGTGCTTATTTGAAGTAATCCTTAAAAGTAGTTAATTACTTTGACGAAGTAATAGTAATCAGTAATAAATTACTTTTGTGATGTGAGTAATTAATTACTGTAATAGATTACTTTTGATGCTAAGTAATCAGTAATCAGTAACTAACTACTTTTGAAAAGTAACGGCACAACACTGGTTGTAGGAGTGTGTGTATGTGTGTGTGTGTGTGTGTTTGTGCTCACCTCCTGCTGCATCTCTCGAGAAAAGTCTGACTTCGACGTTCTTTGGGTCTACATGCGCCGTCTAGTCGTTTCCAATACAACACATCAGGTGGCGTACATGGACAATAACGGCAGAATAGGAACATACAATTTTCTCAAAATCCGAAAATGGTCTCAAAATGGTCGGTTAATACGTGGCCGGAGAAGAAAGAACGAGAGAAAGAGAGATGAATAGGAAGAGGTCTGGGCCTGAAATTGCGGCCCAGAGGGCGTCACGTGACCTAGACTGAAGCCGCGATTGGCTGATGTGCCAGGTCAACTTGGGCTTTTCCCGAAGGTGAAAGCATCTGCAGCCTCTTTTCAATTGTCCTTATGGACGCCAAAAGAGGCCACAATCAATATAGTATCGACGCAGCAATTAGCGGAGAAGGAGAAGGCTGCTAAGTCTATCATCTCGCTGCTGCTTCTGCTTATGCTGCTGCTGTTGACGCTGAGGTGGCAGCATAGACCAGTGAGTCATCGCCATAGGTGGCAGATGCAAGACTCCTATTACTGGTTCGCATAGTAGTAGCAGGTACACGTAGCTAAATCACACCTGGGTCAGCGAAAAAAACTATTGACCAGTTAGAATACGGAAAATCTACAAGAACAACAGGGTTTGGTAAGAGCTCTTGTGGGAGGGGTTGAGCGGTATCGTTGCTTAGCAACGCCAGATACAGTGTAAGTTGCTTACCTCTTTAGCCTACTGGCCAAAGCCACGGATTTTGTACAACGATAAACTTTGCAGCCAAGAGGCCAGAATATCGATTTTAAAGAGTATTTGAATGAAAAAAAACCTGCAAAATCCAGATTCGCCAAAAATAACCACGAGAAGTCAGTTATTTAGTCTTATAATAATTCTAATAATTTCTCTGGTCGCCGGCGGAGAATACAAGACCGCAAGACCCGTCATCTGTAGGCCGTAGCAATGCAGTATGACCGACCAGAATACTGATACTGCGATATGTGATAACAGCTACTAACGGCCAAGGGTTGTCAGAAAAATCTACATATAGAATTACCCACCCCCAAATTTGCAACCCATACACCACCCCACCAGGCAAGACAACACACACACACTCGAAACACGCCGCTGGCAAAGTTCCTCTCTACGTGTCCAACCGCCTCGTCTGAAACAATGTCGACGCTTGGTTCTTGGACGGTGAGACCAGGTACGCTACCACCGGAACGCACGTCGATACACCTGGACCAGCTTCGAGTATTTCTCTATAGAAGTCGGTTGTCGTCTGTCAGTCGGAATCATCGAAGATTGGTCTCAGCAGCAAACGTGTCTCGTCGTCGTCATCATCATCACCGTCATCATGAAGAGCTTCGTTGTGGTCTTTGCCGTCTGCTGCTTGGTCGTCGTTTCTGCCGGAATACCAGACGGATACGGTGACGGGCACAGGCACGTCTTCTACGGACGCTACGAAGGTTAGGTGCTTCCCCTATCAGCCCAGCCTAAAGGCAATAGATGATACTAATAAAATTGACCTGAGTACTAATGGAACACAAAATTTGTATTGTGTAGCTGTTAGACTCTCATCTGGATGTTGTCCGGCGTAATATCCTGGATTTGACGTGAATCTATCTTGCGTAATTTTGATCTGGTGTACCATCGGCCGGTGCTTCTGTGCATTATGAAGTGGCGCTATAGAAGTTACAGATTAGACTGTATTGGGGTTTGTTTTTCTATGTTCAAGACAAATGCGGTAACGACGGTTTCTACTACCGTGACCATCAGTCGTTCGTCATCTGCTCCAACGGTAACGCCTACGATCAGTCATGTGCACCTGGTTCACGTAACTCCGCCTACGACCAGTATCGCCATGGCAACCACTACTACTACCGCGACTTCTGTGACGTCAACCTCGTCGACTACGGCGCAGGAATCCCGAACGGATACGACGGTCACCATGGCCACGGCGTTCATGGATACGGGCATGATACCGACGATCACGTATACGCTCAACGTTACCGTAGAGACGGCGATCGTCATGGTGGGCACGGACATGACGGCGGTCGTCATGACAACGCTCATGCATACGACCAAAAATAAACTAAACGAAGATTACTGAAGTGAATTGTCAGAAGTAACTTGACAATTTTCGGAAATTTTAAAATCAGGCTAAAAACAAAACATTGTTATTCGTTTTGTCTTGCTAAGGTATTTTCACAGAAATCTTTCTAAACGCCCGATTTTCCCAAATTAGTCTGGTGTCGGGCTACTCATACCCCAACATTCTCTACCTCAAATAGGAAATCAGACGCATGGAACATGACATTGACCCTACTTTGTGTTTGGATCGACTATCATATTTATCTAGTTTTCCGCGTCAGAAATCACATGTTTACAATAATTATCCAACTATATCGTAAAGAAAAGTTTAATAAAACAATGTAAACTACAATGCACTGACAACAACATCAGCAGCAATAACAGCAAAAAACAGCAATAACAATAAAATAGCAATGGTGGATGCTACAATCATCAGATTAATCAAAAAATAGGCCTAATTGGATTATTTTTTGCAATTTGTTTAGTGACACTTTATTATTAGTGAACTTCTATAGCGCTATTCTAGTAAAGCACACGGTCTCACGGTCACTGGCAGTGGCGGTTCTAGGATTTCTTGTTGGGGGAGATGAAATGAATCTATAGGAAGTTGGTGAGAAGGAAAATCAGTAAGCTTTAGCCTCATTCCTTAACGTTACCAGCTGAACCACCACATATACGCAGACGATAAGCAGATATATGCAGCCACTGTAATTAATGATGTGGACTCTGTCCTTAGTCGACTCCACCAATGCATCATGGATGTTCAAGACTGGTGCTCTTCGAGAAGACTGCAACTCAACACCGCGAAAACTGAGCTTGCATGGTTTGGTTCACATGCCAATATGCTCAAACTGGCTAAAACTGACTGCAACATCGAGATTCAGGGCATCACTGTACGTCCCTCCAAAACAATCAGAAATCTAGGGGTAATCCTCGATGATGAATTGACAATGATACAACATGTCGGACAACTGGCTAAGAGCTGTTATCACCACCTGCGCTGCATTCGCCAGATCTGCAGGGTAGCGGGTAAACAAGTTGCCTTACAACTGGTCTCTGCGACAGTACTGTATAGAATTGACTATTGCAACTCAGTCCTAAGTAAGTAAAGCAAAATCTCGTAAACTTCTACAGCGCCCCGGAAAGCAGCACAGCAGTAGCTTCTTATTCTTATGCGCTTAATCTTTCTTGAAATAGCTATAGGCAGGGTGGTTTGTCAGCCGGGCAAAGGTCAGTGTATCTATGAGGCGGCTGGTCAGGTTGTTGTTGCTATTGGGGAAATGACTTTTCGAATAGGAAGGTTTTAAGTTTAGACCTAAAGACTTGAGGAGACAGTGAAGGAATTAAAGGAAATGAGGATTCGGAGCTTATTGTTTGACCATGTCGTAGGCTGCGGAGGGAGGCTGGAATTGAGTTACAAAGTTCTGGTGCGGCGTATGAGAAAGCGCGGTTGCAGATTTTGAGTGATGAGTCCTAGCTGGGCTACCAAAGTCTACGCTTGCAATTCTGCAGAAGGTGCAAAATGCCGCTGCCCGTCTAGTCCTGGACTTGAGACCTAGGGACCATGTCACCCCCGCGCTGCGAGAACTCCATTGGCTCCCTATACAGTTTCGGATTCAGTATAAACTGTCCGTGCTCATGTATGGGGCACGAAATGGTCTCAGTCCGACGTACCTGTCAGACCTCATCATACCACAAGCAGCAGCAACCGGAAGAAAAGACCTACGATCGGCAGATTCTAGTCGATGCAGCTTGCCTCGCATCCATACAGCAATGGGAAGAAGAGCATTCTCGTACTCAGGACCGCTTGCTTGGAATGCCCTACCACAGGAAATACAGAACCTGGCGACAATTACGGCTTTCCGGAAACAGCTGAAGACTTACCTCTTTAACTGTGCCTACCACGATTGACTTTTGTAATGCACCTGCTAGCATTATTCATTTGGCACAGGCGCACTATAAATACCTAGGAATGAATGAATGAATGAATGAATGAATAAGCTTTGCCGAAAATGAGAAAGGCTGACGAGCAAAACAAGGCAAATTTTCCCGTCATTTAACTTGACTTTTACCCAATAATAGTTTGAAAAGCAAAAAGTCCGGTGGGGATGCATGTATATTATACTGCAACATTATATGCCATAGTAACCATGGCATTGTAGTGATGCAATACTTCGCTCCGCAGTTATTCAGTCTTCTTCACTGCAGAAATCAATGAGATAGTTGGCAGTTTCTTAGTGCATACAAAGACTACATCTGCCGCAGCAGTCAATGTGGAAATTCTTAGAATTCCTGATAAATGTTCGTTTGTGAGGACGAAGCGAGATTTTGTTTTCACATTTTTAGGACAGGGTTTTCCAAACATTTTAGAACTATGCGACTTACGTCAGCGGCTTTGTAACATGTCGTGACCCTGCAAACATATTGTCGACTACTGTAAAATTGGATACAAGTTTCATAAAACACTAATCATTTGAATAGAAGCCGTGTGTGGAGGATTGCAGGCATATACATTTCTTGAAATATAATCCTGATTGCAACTGTCACGGCTTGTGACATTGTGATATTGGTTAGAAAATGACACTTTTGAATCTAATTTCGCGCTACACCGCCACCCACTAGCCTCAGCCCTGCGACCCGATTTTGGGTCGCGACCCCCAGTTTGGGAAACACTGGCATGTAGCTTAGTGTAATAGTAGATAGATTTACGAAAATAATCTATTTATATGCGTGTATTCTTCGGCAATAACCGTTTCAGATTCATAGATACGTTAACGTTATCTTTCGTTTTTCATGGGCGTCAATTACATTTCCAAAATCATAACGAGCATTAGACGCGTGTTTTATCAGTGTGGCTTATTCAATGGTCTTATCGTATCCCGTGCCGGTTGTCCATACTTAGAATGGTACGCCTAAATTTACGGGGATTTCCAACTATCTCATTTGAACACGTGACGCGCTACGCACAAACTATGGGCAGCGAGAGCATTCGTAATTCAGTACTTCAACAGACTTCATCGTACTCTCGGCCAGTCTCGGGCCTGAATAATTTTTCTATTATAAGGCCTATGTCCTACTTTTATCTGCTATTTTACCTAAATTTATATTCGTAATCCTTACTATTCTTCATCTTTTAGCTATATCGCAGAAGAACGCCAACATGGACTCCAACAGGTTTTATAAGCGCAGTGTTCATTCTAGGTCTTCTCTGCGGGGATTTCCCATTGACAGGAAAGGCGTCCTAGTGAGAATGACGAAAATGTATTTTCAATGACATTTTGCACTTCGTTGACTTGTAAGCAAATGTAGCGAAACAGCAGCCTCTGTATATGATGTTATTAATCGATTATACACGGATTTGTAAAATAAGCCTATTGTTGCTTAGAGTCAAAATATGCGCAAATATCTTTGATGATAAATGTTATATATTCACGAAGTAAAACCATTTTAAAGCATTATACTGATATTTTTAGTAATTCTCTCCTATACTAAGTTTATTTTTGATAAGAAAAATATTGGCATAATGACTATCAGCAAAAACCAGTTCATTAGCAGCTTTAATTTGAGCAGTTGTGATTTAGAAAAAACTGATTTCACATTTTTAGCAAGAGTTGTAAATTCTGAGTTCAAAGAAATCATACAAAACAACGAAATTATGGTAAAATGCTCTTAAATGAGTTTTTATCATATATATATATATATATATATATATATATATATATATATTAATTAAACCCATGACCTATAAGAAATTCGGAAATGAAGTACTGAGGGCATATATATATATATATATATATATATATATATATATATATATATATATATATATATACACCGTGAGAATGACATATAGGAAAAAATCGACGAGAATAAAAATGGAACTATAAATGCACTTTTCAAATTTAGCAAAGGGATCAAGTGAAATGGAAATATTGATTTCGCTGGAGCATTGATACAGTACATGTATTTTATTTGACAAAAGTGGCCAGGAATTAAAGAACCGATTAAAGAATTCTTATAGATCTGCTCTGTCTTAAGGCAGCAAAGAGTAGACTGCGCTGCAATAGGCATTAGCCATAAATTGAGAAATGTCTGTTTGATCTAAATCCGGTTTAAAGGCAAAGGAATAATCAATCAGTTACGATATTGAATATAGCTTTTGCTGACATTGAATGTATAAGTATTTCAGAAACTCCAAGGCTTGCATCTTAAAGCAGGGTTGTCAAGACTTTTTGTGCGAGGGGCCAAATGACATGTCTCCCATTTCCTCGCGGGCTAAATGCATAGAATTAAACGCTGGCAATGTCATTCTAAAATCTAAACTTTTTAAAAATCTAAAACGAAAATCTAAAAGACCATTCAGTTGTTACATTGATTGCAACCTATTGTGGTAGCTATGGCAAACCGGATTCTAGTGAAGTCTAATATAAATAGTTACCCTTCAAAATCTTTTAACAATAAAAGACAATTTGAAAACAAAAAGTTAGATGACAGTCGATGTGGATGTGGAAGCTGCGAAGTTGCATTATTTATTTTTACACGCGTTTAGCAACGTTCGGTTATAAATCCGCTGCCAAAGCTACTCTCAAATTTGTTTGTAAACTTAATTTGGACAGACGCTGTATCAGTTTTGTCATTTTGGAAAAGCTTTGCTCGCACGAGCATTGAGAAAGTGCTGCAAAGAGAGATAACATGATTGCTGTTTATTTTATTAGGGTAATGCTTCCTTTGGAAGTTGCTCGAAGAAATCTTTTAAGCATTCAATAACAAACTTATAAAACGTAAATAATTTCGCGGGCCAACTAAAATCAGCTCGCGGGACAAACTTGACCCGCGGGCCAAGGCTTTGACAGCCCTGGTCTAGACCATTAATCTGGGGCAAGATGTCATTACTCTCTCAGACTCACGCTGCTCCTCACTTTACCACCGCCCTCTAGAGTCTAGCGGGTAAGGGTGAGTCGACCTTAGGGCCCCTGCAGGTATCGAACCCGCGACCTTCTGCTCTATTTATCGGTGTTGTTACCATTCTGCTCAATTGGCACCCGTAATAAATGTAATTGCAGTTTAAACTATAAAAAATAAGTATTTTGTAATTGTAAAAATATTTATTACCTACTGCTCAGTTGGGTCTATTGAAACGTTACTAACTTACTAATCGTAACACGTTCAAAACAGAGACCATTTCCATTGTTATGGGATAATGACATCTTAGCTGCTCTACCTGTGGTCAGGACATACTTTTAGGCCTTCCACTTTTGAGTATTAAGTCGAAGGTTGCGTGATCTTTAAACCTTAATGGCTCAATTACGGACTTTGCCTCAAAGAAAGCGAGACTAAAGCTGTAGGCCTAAATTAAGTTCAATAACTGAAAGCTGGAACTAATGCGATGCTGACAGAATCTGATGACAAGATTGATCGTCATTTCCTGCTGTGCTTTGATTAATTAAGCTAAAGTAGGCCTATGGTGTAAACTTTTGCGGTATGGTACTTTACGTTACAACATTACACATCATATGTCACGATATTATAAACAGGCTGAATTTGTTAATCCAAATCGCTTAAGCTATACCATATTACCAGAGGTTCGGGTTCACTCACTGAAAATCAGCATGTTAACTTGGAATAGACTTTCAAGGGGCCTCTGACTTGCTTCCTCCGGGCCTCGAGGAGTGTAGTCAGATAGAAAACTGTTTAGATAATTACCAAATAGCATTATAGAAAAGCAAACATAACACTGGTCAACAAATTTTATTCAGACAGGTTTGGGCACGTCTGGGCATGCCTGGGCATTCTTAATTGTGCTAATTTTTAAAATCCATGCTCTTAAGTAAGCCTGCAGTGCAAATTGCATCTGTTATGGATGTAACATAAGATTCCTCGCCTAACAAGATCATAACCAAACGTCGGGCAGCTAGCCGGAATACCCACAACTGTCTAAAATTAAATTTTAAAATCGGTTGCCTCTTAAAACCTTACGCTATAGGAAAATTTCAAAATTATTCCTGTTGTCAGCATGACAAAATTTATCTGGTACACCATCAAGTGAAAATGAAACAAAAACCTTGTTGATAAGTGTACAATAATTATTGTTTCTCACAAAACATCAGTTTCCAAATAATTTCCAAATAGCATAATTTGAAGTAAATAGGCATAATTTTTCACATGACAATAATAATTTTATAGATAACTAATTTGCATCATTTAAACATAATGCCTCTCAAAATTCCTCCTTTTAATCACACAATCACATACAAACAAACGCACATTTAATATGGACAGAGAAGCGTGAGAATAACACTCGAACAACGTTATCTTGTGTTTTCCGTTCAGGATCTTCATAATGACAGACATAATTACAGTAGGCCCCTATCTAGTATCGGGCTTTCATTGTGCCTCTGTCATAACGAAAATCTGACAAATCGAGAAGCAGGAAAAAACGAACGATTTGGAAAGCAGGCGAAACATCAGGCGTAATGATTTAAACAGGACCTACAATCCTACATGTAATAGTTTTCATAATATTTTTGAGAATTAGCAAATCTCAAAAGTTGCCTTCTTGTGAATTTAAAAATGTATGTGCTTTGTCAAAACCGTATAAATTAGGCTGTGAACACAATTTCCTATTTTGTCTACACATGACACCTTAAAACATCTTCATGAATAACGTAAATAATGTAAGTAAACCTTGCCGAAAAAGGCTTGCGAGCAAAACAAGTTCATCAGCTCTGTTTTGTTGCAGACAAGGATAGTGGCTCGGACTCGGTAAATCCTGAAAAAGATGACAGGTCAAAAAAGCTCGGTGGTAGGACGCATCCCCAGTCATCCTCAACGTGAAACGCCCCTGTTGGTGGACATTTAATCTGAAATCGTTCAAAGCCTTGACTTCCAGGATATTATCGATTTTTTTCAGCTAAGTCGCATAGGATAGATAGTTGACATTACGCAGTGCGCACCAAACGGGGCAACTCAATTTGATTACACTTTACCCGTATAGCAAATTATTTCAAGAGTTGTAAGATGTAAATTGCATCTTACTGTAGATTGATTTTATAGCAGTCGATGCTGTCATATTGCATAATCGGTGAATATTACAAATGTCATATTATCAATTTTAGGTAAAAGCGCTATTTCAACGATTAAAAATACAGTCATATTGTTACTTCATATTTTAAAGACATTTTGCGTGAGGAATCGGAATAAGGAGACCTTTAAATTTATTTGTAAATTGGGCGAACATAGCTTAATACGGCACTGGGCATACAGTGTAAGTAGAGAAAATCATGCTATCATTAGGCGCAGTAATTGTCACATTTCCCTGTTCGTGTGCATGATAAAAAACCGGTTGCACGCAGGGAACGGATCCTTTTTAACTAACCAGTGCCATGCGAGCGTGCTAGGCATTCGACTTCTTGACTTTGCCAAAGTTGGTTCAGTAGGGTCAAGAGCAGGTCTTTAGCTCTAAGTCAAATTGCCATCTGCATTATATTTTCAATGAAAACATGTTATCGTTTATGTTCGTATCCGTTTATTGTGTGCTCTCATGTAGTACAGTTCCTGTGGCTGCGCAAAGCACGGTCTACAGCTGCGCGGTCTCTGGGGCAGAATCTGATGAAAGTCTTCAGAGACGTCTTGAGAAGTATGACCACAGATTCGATATAGTCAACCAGAATATACGCTCGCTTTCGTCTGCAATCGTTAAAATCAAAGAGGAACTGAATAATATATTGGAACGCGTGGTCGAGAACAATCGGGCCATAAGTATTCTAGGTAAGCGAATGAATGATGCGAATAGTTGACGAGGCCCCCCAGAGCATAAGAGTTCAAATAAGGGGCTGTCGTTTAATTACGTCAACAAATTAGGGGGAGGGGTTTGAAAATGTTTGAAAGTTGTTGACAGTTCGGAGGGGGTCAAGAGAAGTTGACGTCAACAATTTCATATTTTTACGAAAGATAAACAATATGAAATTTCATGGAATACTATTTATTACAACGGAAAAAGCCTGACAAGCAAAAAAGGTTATCACCACCACATTATGACGCTTGATGAACAAAGAAAGAGAAAAGGTCTCATCGCTGCAAAAATAATAACCTTCTAAATTTTCTAGGGGACCCGTCACTGGTCTTAGTGGAAGAGGTCAGACGTTTTTGACATAATTATAGGGGGTCGCTGAAAGTTGACAGTTGTTGACAAAGGGGTCAGAAATTGTCCAAAATTGTTAAGATAATTAATGGACAGCCCCTAAGGCAAAGCATGCAATTTTCAAAAAATTAGTGGGTGCCGAAAATTACTCCGACATTCGCTCCGACCGACAGATCAGTTTTGTAGTCGGCATTATTCGGTTTCGCCGAATACTTATAGTCGTAGGCGTAAACTTGGAAGAGAAAGTGGGGGCCAGACCTCTAACTCTTTTCATTCGCCTTTTCCCTCCCATGCCCTTATAAGTTATAATGGGGGCCTGAGGGGTCTTACTAATTATGTTGGGTGATATCTCTCTCCGGATTCGTCAAATAGGGTCTAGTGACCAAAAATGAAAGGAGTATCGTGAAACCTTGTATTCATGATATCCAAGTGCTTTGAATTGAATATTTTCCTTCACTGTTAGATCATTGCCGAAATACTACAGATGTGTGCGACTGTTCTGATATTAAAGCCAATGGCTACATGACGAATGGAGTTTATCGCATCTACGTCGTTGATCAGGGTCAACGATATTACGCCAACACATACTGTGATATGACAACGACAAACTGCACATGGACGGTGAGTTTATTAAATAAAATACATGCATAAAGTAGAAGCCCGTGGCGTATCCAAGAGAGTTTGGGGCTAACCCCCTTGTCTGCCGACGAGCAAATTTTTTCATGCGTTTCCATGCATTTTTTCTGACGCGTTTTGGGGGGCCAACCCCCTTGGCTGGCAGTCGACCGAAGCATTTCGAAGTGCGCTATAGAATAAAAAGATCCAAAAAAGGTGATGATCTTTTTTTGCTTGTCAGCTACGAAAAAGAGAAAAATACAAGAAGGAAAGATATGAATGATGAGGATGACGTTTTTCTTGTCAAGATTTTTCGACACCAACCCCCCCTCTTCCAGAAATCTTGGCTACGCCACTGATAGAAGCTTTAAGCTTAAATCAGGCTTATCAGCGGATTTATTAATTCTTCTAAACCGAAAAATGGCGAATTTGTCTTGATTTCTCACTGGTAGTCATGGTTACCAAGGGTAGAGCAATTGGTTTCAAATAAATAAGTAATCTGACAAAACCATTATCATTGAGTAAATCTATAGTGGATAGTGTTTTAACTAACTGAGATTATGTAGCGCCAGCAGCACTTCAATATTATGCCTAATATTCTTGGGTGGTCCTTTTCCATTCGCCCTCTTCTTTTACCCCTCCATAACTAATGCTTCATAGGATTCGTACATCACGGAAACTACAGTAATCAATCATATTCTGTATGTGGTCTTAAACTGAGCTCGCCTGCATGCAGCCTGTCGCCTGACTGACTACAGTTAGAGCTAGCCTTTGTAGCCTGATGTAAGTTAATATTAAATATACGGAGTTGACGATTGCTCGGGGCAGTCGGCCGTTGAACGTTAAGCATTAAACATATCAAGAAAGTCTTATACATCTTTTACATCTTAATAATAGCATGGCGATAGTGTTTGCCACTAAAAATCGATGTGTTCTTGATTAGGTGTTTCAAAGGCGAAAAGATGGCAGCGTTGATTTCTACAGAAAATGGAACGAGTATGCAAATGGCTTCGGAGATCCAAATGGAGAATTCTGGCTGGGTAAAATATACTGTAGAAATTCGTCTTAATTATAAAGATCATTATTGGCCTATAAAGAGTTGAATAACAATTTTAGCCAAACTCATCATTTTTAATATATGAGTGATTACGCTTTACGCTTTACCTCTCTCAACTCGCGAAATAGGTCTAGTACAGAAACATCTAGGAGTAACAACTTGCGACATACAGTACAGTATAAGTCGATTTAGTGCCGTCCATATTAGAAAATTCACAAAACATTTTGGATTGACTTACGTCAATAATGACGCAGACACAAAACATCGCGTTTCAAAATATCGCGGACATTGAATATGGTTTTTGACTATTTCGAAGCCGCGAAATATTCATCTTTTGCCTGCTTTCAGGTCGTAGGCCTAAACCCTGAAAACAAGAAAACTATACTTCAATGCATTTAGTCCAACGTTTCTGAAGTATTTCTATTCCAGTCTGATAGAAGGTTGTACCTGTATCTTGATCAGTCAAAAATGCCTCTACCGATCCATTGACATCGTTGTAACATGTGTACTGTCTATCACGTAGGTATTCTTTCAGTTTTGGGAAGAGGTAGACACCTGATGGTGCTAAATCTGGTAAATATGGTGGATGTTGTAGCAATTAATAGACACATTTATTTGCAGCAGACGCTTCAATGTGTGCACTGTGCAGTATGTGAGGTAGCATTGTCTTGCAACAGAAGCACTCCGCGTCGCATCTTTCCTCGCCTCTTTGCTTTCAATGCCTATCTCAGTTGGCGTAATTCTGTTGCTTAATACTCTCCTGTAACTGTTGAACCCTTTGGAAGATAGCTTGTCATTATAACTGCTTGATTATCCCAAAACACAGTCGCCATGACCTTGCCGGCTGACATTGTCACCTTGAATTTCTTTGGTGCTGGAGAGTCCACGTGCTTTCACACCACGATCTGACGTTTCGACTCCGGATCAAAGTGATGAACCCACGTTTCATACGGTACTGTGTCACAGTTTTGTCAAAAAGGCGTTTTGCCTCAGCTCGCAAACGGCCAATAAGATCTTCACAAATGTCAGCATGAGTTTTCGCCTGTGCTGCTGTAAACATTCGTTGCACCCAACGCGCAGAGAGACCTTCTTCATACACAAATGTTCAGTAGCAATTTGATGTACGGGACTGGAACTGGTGCCTGTGGTCTCAGCTATGTGCTTGATAGTCAAACGTCTGTCTTTGTTCAGCAATTCCTGAATAACATGGATGCTTTCAGCGGTAGTGACATCTTTCGGACGTCCGGACCGTGGTTCATCTGCAGTGCTTATTCTACCACGTTTGAATTGGGCAATCCAAGATATAACAACGCTGTATGAATATGCATCATCTCCTAAAGTCAGTAATATCCTCGCTAGACATCCCTTTCAACACAGATATTTTATAACGGCCTTTTTCATTTTGTCCATTTTCGCATTGCTAGCGATAGCCAGACTAATGTCTGATACGGTTACGGTAAAAACAATGACGTCATTACGATGTCATCGTTTCCGGTATGTATATTAGTAAGTAAACTATCAACCATAACAAGCATTAAAACTTGCATGGAACTATCCTCAATGACGTAACGCACTTAGGGGGGTTCAAACATTTGTGACGATGTGTGACTACGGGGTTTCCAGAATTTTAACGCCACGTAATACTATATATTTTTATTAATACCGCAATGCTATGCTACAGCAAAAATTGAACGTATTTTACACTTATAGTTATTATACACTTCATTTTTTAAAGGAATTTGGAAAGGTTTCTTAATTTAATATTGTTTCAACTATAATAATTGTAATGAATATTTTCAAACGAAACGTTAATTTTGACATTGGAAAGACGACAAGAGGAGGGGTTAACGCAAGGTGACGTCATATTTGAGGGGGTTTGACTTTTATGACAACATGTCACGAAGAGGGAGAAGTAAAAAACTGCCAAAATCGCGAGACGTCATTTATGGATAGCCCCTATGCACAGATAGGGGTGTAGGCCGGGAACTTTTGAGATTCCTTCCGTATTCTGCCAATCCTACAAAACCCAGTTGTTGTTGTTATTATTATTATTATTATTATTATTATTATTATTATTATTACTACTACTACTACTACTACTACTACTACTACTACTACTACTACTACTACTACTACTACTACTACTAAAACGAGAAGGTTAACTAATACGAACTCTTTCAAATGACTAATATACAGGGTGTAAAAGTTAAAAGTAGCCACCTTTATGATATTGAATATCTCGGCTGCGTGGGTAGCGATTTCAATGCAATTTATAGGTCATATACCTGGGCATGTTTCTGATATATTTACCAAATTTCATGCTGATAGCTTTAGAGTTTGCTAAAATATGGCCAAAAAACTAAAGATACCCAAATTTTAAAATTGACAAACAGAAGATAACGTCATAGTAATTTGTATCGTTTTAAAGTCTAAAATTGCGTCGTTGTCGTTGCGCCAGACAAGGTCAAGAGTTACTTACGGCCAACAGATAAACACAGCAGCATTATGATTGGCTGCAGGACAGCCATGATTTGCTTGGAGAAGATTTCATATTCCAGCAAGACGGAACACCTTCCCACTCTGCTCTCAGGACCCAGGATTTTCTGTAGCAAAATTGTCCAGATTTCATCAAGAAAGATGACTGGCCACCCAAATCTCCAGATATATATCAATCCACTTGACTTCCACGTCTGGGAAATCATGCTCGACAGATATCAAAAGTATCAGCCAAAACCATAGAACATCGCGGAGTTGAAGACTGTGCTGAAGAATATCTGGGAGAGTTTGATTGAGGACCAGATCAAGAAGTCGATATTGTCAGTGAAGAAGCGCTTGTCGGCATGTGTGAAGGCTAAGGGTACATAGGCATTTTGAGCACCTGCTCCCGCAACAAATCATCTGAAACCCCCTTTAAAACGTTCAGGGCCAAAAAAATTAAAATATTTTTATCACTTTATTATGACGTAATATTCCAATGTCAATTTCAAAATGTGGGTCTCTTTAGTTTTTTGGCCATATTTCAGCAAACACTAAAGATATCAGCATGAAATTTGGCAATTACATTAGAAACACAGAAACAATCCCAGGTATATGGCCTATAAATTTCATTTAAATCGCTACACACACGGCCGAGATATTAAATATCATAAAGGGCTACTTTTCACTTTTACACCCTGTATTGCTAAGCGGAGTTTCAAAATCTTTAAAATGGACGCCATGTCGTCTTAATTAAACTTATGACTAGAAAATATTAATTGCAATTCATTCACAAATGGGAAATGTCTATTCAATGTTTTAGAAAAAATATCGAAGGCATTCATATTTTTCAATGAGGCACACTATTGTGTTAGTTTTCTCAATTCAATTAAATGATATCAAAGAACATTTTTATTTTTGTCCAGGAAACGATTTTCTCCATCTTTTGACATCAAAGAGAAGATACCGGCTGAGAATTGATTTGGAAAATTTCGAAGGAGAAAAGCGTTATGCGGAATATTCGGCATTCAACATCTGTTCATCTGCGGACAAATATAGACTCAGAATAGAAAATTATTCTGGAACTGCAGGTATTCACAGCTTTAGACATATTTGCCTGAAAGCCAATCTTGCATCAGGATTTTTATTAAAAGTCAATCATAGAACGTAAATTTAGGCTAAGGTTAGGCACTGCCATTTGTAGACCGCAGTTCAGTGGAGTAAGAATTATTACTTAGAAGCAAAGGCATAAGTTATAAGATGAAGCAGCACAGAGGCGCATACTTCAAGACATCTAGCAATATAGGTTTGCTTTAGAAAACTTACGTTAGACCAGCGGTCCTCAACCGGTGGTACATGTACCCCTAGGGGTACATCAGCTGTTGCCAGGGGGTACACTAAAATTGCTAAAATAGTAAATAATTTTTTTCAAAATTTCGTTTGAAAATGTTAAATATTGTCTACTCTACGGCAGCTCAATATAACGGCCGGCTGAATAACAGATATGAGGCTACAAATGAAAGCGCTATAATAATACGCATGTCCTGATGCGTATTAATGATCACATGCACAATTAATGACTTCTGTTTCTGATAGCACGTGTTAAGTGAACTAATAAACTTTTTAAAAGTACCTATTATCTACAATTCTACATTAAACATATCAAATTTCGGAAGTTGATGAATATATTTTTTGAAAGAAATAACTGCAAAAAGGGCTGTTTTGGTCGGCCCTGGGTTGGGGGTACAAGCGACGAATTTTTTGGCTGGGGTATAACTTAAAAAAGGTTGGGAACCCCTGCGTTAGACTACAATGATCTCACTTTTCAGAGTTTAAGGCAAGCGGCGGACCATTTAAAACAGTCAAATGCATTTAATATGACTGACTAATTAGATACTTTTTGAAAGGCGCAGCATTATGCGCTACACTCGAAAGATAACGAGAGACGTCTATTACTCAAATTGCATCCAGGCATTAAACGAAGAAAGGTCAAACTGCCTTGACAAATAGAACGCTCTTGCTTCGATGCCTGAGTTGTGATCCATTAATTATCATTGGTCGTAACTGCTGCAGCAGAAACTGACGCTTACGTCTTTGCGATATACGCCTAATATTGAAATTAGGAATGTCTGGTGAATGTGGTCATCGTATATTAATTGAATATATTTAGTCATTACGCGTTATATCGTCTGTGATATTATTTGATTTTTTGATTGAGACCTTGTTTTATTGATTTCAGGAGATGGTCTTAGTCATCACAATGACCTGCGATTCTCCACAAAAGACAACGATAATGATGCATTGGCCAGAAATTGCGCCGTCGATCATGGAGGAGCTTGGTGGTATAATCAATGCTCACATTCCAATCTCAACAGCCTCTATTTACGCGGACGATATTCGTCAAAAGGTTCGCTTAACGGCTTCGAAGGAGTCAGATGGGGCACTTGGTACCATCAATGGTATTCACTGAAAGCGACTGAGATGAAAATCTCTCTTTCCTAAGTTTAGAAGCGACGACTTAAACAAATTTAGACGGATTCTTTTACATTTAGGCCTAAATCTAATCATTTGATAAAGGCACCAGATACCGAACTCATTATTGACACGTTTCATCATCATCATCATCATCATCATCATCATCATCATCATCATCATCATCATCATCATCATCATCATCATCATCATCATCATTATCATCATCATCATCTTCATCATCATCATCATCATCATCATCATCAGGCTTTTGCCTAAGAACAAGGTAATTAAGTTTTGACGCATTGCGTCGCCATCTGGCGAATGTAAGAAAGTAATGGCAACCTACTCTAGATTAATGGCGTAAGTCAGCTGTGTTGCTGTTTGCCAAGTACCGGAGATCAGTGCCGGAAACCCTACGCTCGTTCGAGTACGGGACTACCCTAACCTTGATATTGGAATAGGTCACCACCTTCCCGCTACATACGGCTGTGAAAGTTGGATAATAATGAAAGAAGGCGAACAGCGCATTCAGGCATTTGAAATGATAGGTCAAAGGCAGATAATAAGAGTTTCTTGAGAAGCAGAGAAAACGTATGAATTGTAAAACAGGGGTTCAGAGAACCATACGGAAAAAAGAGAAAAAACTTAAATACTGGGGACGCATAGTACGAACAATACAGAGAAAGAAATAACACAAGCACAATGTCATGGTCACGAAAAAGGGAAGAAATAGAAAAAGTAAGAAGAGAAGACCATAACACCTGGAGAAAGACAGTCCACACAGCACCTAATCTTCGGAGCGAAGACGGTTAAAGACAAGACATATACAATATTATACAGATACAGAACTCATCTTCTGCCCTGGTCTTCCATTGTTATTGAAGCAAAAGAGCAAACACTATTGTGGTCCTATAACAACTACTGAAATCCAAGAATTGCTTCTTGCGAAATTAAAAAATAGTGAAAAGATTAAAAATATATAGAGTTCGCCATTTTCGAGTGTACAATCCTGCGAAGAAATTTGAAAGATCTCGCGATTTGATTTTCCACACGGCCTTTAGCACCATACTGCCTCGATAGACCATGCTTATTTAGAGCAAATACTCTTGTTAACTACTAAGTCTTTTACTCGTGTCTCGGAACGAATGGAATGAATGTCAACTGTTATTGACTAGAATCCAATGTCTTATCATTGATTCGAATTGGCAAGTTTATTTTCGAGACGCTTCGGCGTCAAGATGATGTAAGGGTGTAATGCAATGTGGCATAACAGTTATATAGCGTTTCTTTCAGTTGTAGCCAGGCAAAAAGTTTTGGTAGGCCTATATGTTAAGCTAGATGAAACTGCATCCATTCGAGTCGAATAATTCCTCTTAATTCTTTGTCAATGTCAAATCAACTATTCATTATTTCAAAGTACGCCTTCTGCGCATTACGAAACCACCGTCAAACGCACTACATAAATACTTGCAACGTAAGCATTTAATACAGATATGACAATTGTCAAATATCACTATTATTATTATCACTATTATTATTGCTGTTACATTACATTTTGCATTCCTTTAGCAATTATTAGTCTCTTGTTGGGCGAATGACTGAAGGAGAGATGACTGACAATGAATAATCCAACGTAGCAGTTAACCGACTCTTGCTCTTTTATAGTTCAAGATATTTGTCTAAAGTGGGTGTTTTGCGCAAGAAAACTAGTTGCGAAACCATTGGCGAATAAATTAGACAAAATTGAATAAAATAGGCTTTTCCCTCACATGGTTACAGTGGTAGAGATTGAACAAGGTATTAACATTAGAACATGCAATTTGCACAAACTAAACGAGAATCTAGAAGACATGCTGGCGATATTTGCTAGATGGTGTCAGTGTTGTCAAAAAGCACCTAAGGCACGAGGCCAAACACAAGCCCAAGTATACAATATTCAAGACCACGTACAAGTCCAAGCCAGAGATGTAGTCAAGACCAGCAGTTTCGAGACCAAGACAAGACCAAGACCACTAATCAACAAGACCGAGACCAAGACCACTACCATCGAGACCAAGACCAAGACCACTACCATCGAGGACTACATCCCTGGTCCAAGCACTCATAATCCAAGGTCAAGGCCAAAGCCAAAGCCAAGCACTTTACATTCAAACATAAGTACACGCAAACACAAGTGCATGTTCAAATAAACAAGTTTTTCGCTTAGGTTCAAAATTACCGCACATTTCAAACTAACATTGTCGGCAACAGAATCGGGTAGAATTTAAACTTTGTAAGTTTTCGCCATACTTCTAAATAATGCACACAAAGTTTGTACCATTTGTAGTAGCTACAACTGCAATAATCAATACAGACCAAATCACGTTTGAATTTTTCAGTGCCTGACAGTGACTCGTCGCCGTCACTCATTCCTACTCTACTCGCTCTATTGACTTAATAAGCAACACAATCGTTTATTGTTAGTACTTTTTTACCTTAATCCACTTCCCTTATACGATGCAAGCGCCAGAAAAACAAAGCAAACTAAGAATACGAAGTCTCTTTAGCGCGAAAATTAATAGCGTCACAGTAATAAGTAAGTAAGTAAGTAAGACATGACCGTAAAACTGAAGCCTGATCCTGACTTCAGTAATATTGACTCAAAGACTGGTACTTATTTAGGCCTACTATCTGGCCTCTAAATATGACTAATGCGCGCACTAATGCTTTAATCTTAAAATATTGGTAACTTTGTTACTTAGTGGCGTACTATGTTATTAAGCGTTGCACTTGCAGGCTTCAACCCTCAAGGTCAAGCACAAGTCTAAGTACCCAATCCTCAATGTCAACTACAAGCACAAGTACTCAACCTTCAATGCCAAGCACAAGCACAAGCACTTGCTTTTTGGTATTTAAGTAGCGTAACGTGAGGGGCACTTTAAAGAAAGCCCCCCGGGCCCCGGGAGCTCCCGAAGAGTGTTTTTTTTGCTCGTCAACACTGTATAAACGATTTGACGACCATTTTTGCTCGTCAACTCTATAAACGTGGACGACACGACCTTTTTTCTCGTCAGCCGCTGGAGCCCCATACCAAGAATGCCCCTGGGCAGGGTTTAATCTAGGCCGTTTCCGGGGGGACAAATTGCTCTTTACCCCCGAAATTTCAAAAACCCCCGAAAATTTTGGCATACTACATCAACTAACAGCAGCCCCCTAGCAGAATTTCCCCCGGTTTTGTCAGTTTCCTTCCGGCTTTGTCAGTTATCCCCCCCGGAGTCCAATAGTCTAGATTACACACTGCCCCCGGGGCCCCAAAAAGTCGCGCTACGCTACTGAGCACAGTATAAGTTCAAGCACAAGGCCAAGCACTAACAATACTGTCAACACTTACGAAAAGAATCTATTTATACGTTTGCATTCCTCATCAAAATCCGTTTCAGATTCATGCATACATCAATGTCATCCCTCCCCTTTTCCTGGGCGTCAATTGCATTCCTAACATTGTAACGAGCATTTCATCCGTATGGTTTCTTTCAATGGTCTTATCGTATCCCGTGCCAGTTGCCTATACTTAGAATGATACGCCTAACTTTACGGGGATTTCCAACTGTCTCATTGGAACACGTGAAGCGTTACGCACATACAGTACTATGGGAAGCGAGAGCATTCATAATTCCTTGCTTCAATATACTTCATCCTAATATCGGGCTTAATTATTTTTCTACTATTATGCCCTTCTTCCATCTATTATTTGATCTAAATTTATATTCGTCATTCTAAGTATTCTTTTTTCTTTTAGCTATATCGCAGAAGTACGCCAACATGGACTCCAACCAGTTTTTAAAGCGTCAGAATCCTTTCTCTCGGATTAACCTTATTTTGCACCAATAGAAGTTCACTCGATGTCCTCAAAAAATCTGATTGTCGATATCCATTGTGGTTTATGAAATATTTCGGGTGTTGAGTCCATGTAAAAATCAAGGAAATGAGAGAGAACGTTTATTTAAGAGAATTTGAATATGATGTTATCCAAAGTTCTTTGTCATCTGTGGTTCCGACCTAGGCACCGTAAAAGGGTTATTATCATTTCATGTCATGGTATTATAAATTTAAAATCATTATCAATTGTCATATGTGGAACTTGTTAATCCAAATCGCTTAAGCTATAGCATAACACCAGAGGCTCGGGTTGCCTCATCGAGGATCAGTATGTAGATTTTCATGAAACTACTTTCACGTTGTCTCCGACCCATTGCTGCCCCAGGGTCTCGAGGAGTGAAGTTACGGGCTTGCACATGAGTGACGTGGAATTGTTTTGGATAAATACCAAATAGCGTGTTTGAAAAGCAAACATAATTGTTTCTCAGAAAACGTCAGTTCTTAAATAATTGCTTCAAATTAACATACTGTAATTTGAAGTAGATAGTCGCAATTTATCACTTGACAATAATTTTTAGATAATTACTAATAATTAATTATTCACATCACTTGAACCAATGCCTCTCAACAAGTCTTCTCTTTCTCACTCTCTCTCTCTTTCTCGGTTTGTCGCTCTTTGCCTGTCTCTCTGTCTCAGTTTATTCTCTTTTTATGTCTCTTTGTTTGGCTCTGTATCTCTGCCTGTCTGTCTATATATTTGTCTGTCTCCGTCTATCTATGTCTCTATCTCTGTTTCTCAGTCTCTGTCTCTTTCTATTTCTATGACTCTGTTTATGGCTCTCTTTGTAATTGTCTGTTCGTATATCTGTCTCTCTGTCTCTCTCCCCTGTCTCTCTCACGCTCTCTCACGCTCTCTCTCACGCTCTCTATCTATCTATCTATCTATCTATCTATCTATCTATCTATCTGTCGCGTTTTTCCTCTTCCTACTGAACTTTCCGGGGATTCCAATATTCGGGGACCCGCTTTGGGTACTGCTTACTATGAACGATGCCTCGGTTAGTCAGAAGGGGAAAGCCTGGGAGAGAAAAATCGCCACTACAATAAATTTTTACGTGGGCCCCTGCCCTGGTATTTGGGCAGCTAGCTCATCTCGCTCGCTCAACTCGCTTGAGAACAGAAGACAATTCATTCTTTCAGTCATAAACGTTTTATTATATGCAACGGAATAAAGAACCTTAATTAGATCATCAATAAAACATATAGTTCTGTATAGGCTTCTAAGAGAATTCAATGTCACTTGAGGGGGTTTAATAGTCACTGAGGGGGTCGCGTTTCAAGGGATGGTGCGGTGCGTACCGGCGGAAAAATCTTCCGTGTATCCCTGAGGAGGGTAGTCGGGCGACGCAGGGGTCGTCCTAAGCGCGGGTCCTGCAGCGGTTTCGGCCGAGGCGTCGTCCGGTCACAAAGACGGGAGATGCGGGCTACCAGGACGAGGATCGGTACGGAGGCGTCGTCCGGTCACAAAGACGGGAGATGCGGGCTGTTGGGAGGCGTCGTCCGGTCGCGAAGACGGGAGACGCAGGAAGTCGAGTCAGAGGCCAGAGTGGCGTCGAACGAGTCGACGGACTGCGGCGGAGGAGGCCAGGCGGGGCGTCCACCAGTCGAGGCTGTAGCAGGACCTTCGTACCAGGAACTTCGTACCCCCAGACGTGGGAGTCCTCAGGCGAAGCGCGGTCCGCCTGAGGAGCGAGTCTACGCGGCCAACGCAGAAATATCCGCGCAATTAGCACTCACGTAGGCTCTCTCCAAACACTAGAGCAAGCTCAAGTGCTGTCTTGTCTGGGCGAGGTCAACGAGGGAGCAACTCCCTCTTAGACAAGAGTAAAAACTCAGGTGTCGACCTCCCTTCTGTTCTTTCTTCAATCCTCCCGAGGGCCGTAGGGTGACGATACTTAAGACCCTAGGTCCTTGCCTAAAACGGGTGTACAAAACACACTTAACAAATCATGCGGCATTTAGTAATTAAAGATGCCATACGCTTGAAACTCGAAAGGTAAGTCACTTCGAATATATAACACAATACAGAAATCGAATTATGATCGATAGTTCAATAACTTAATTATAATAATTAATCAAAGTATCGATCGCTGAAATCGTATTAGACAACGGTGAAATGCTGTGGCGCCACCTTGCGAACAAATGGCGAAACCACATACACGTATAACCGCGACGTATAGAAATACGTCTCGCTAGAAAAAGGTTTACACAAAGTCGCAGGCAAAAGAACAGCATTCGAGAACGAATGTCGCTAATTACTTGATAATCTAAGATACAACAGTTTCAACTTCTTAACACTACATATGCGTCGAATAACTAACGAAAGTGCGATGGCTTAATTATAATGATTATTTGAAATGTCGAACAACGCAAACGTATCAAGCCATGTTAAACGTACAAAGTCACAATGCCATCTGGCGAATGAAGTGAGAATGTTCGCAGTATAATGGCGAAGCTACACTTAATCAAACGAACAAACGCAAAGAGAGGTGTGCGATTATGAAAGGAAGGCTAGGCCTAAAATTTTGTCACATATCTATCTATCTATCTATCTATCTATCTATCTATCTATCTATCTATCTATCTATCTATCTATCTATCTATCTATCTATCTATCTATCTATCTATCTATCTATCTATCTATCTATCTATCTATCTATCTATCTATCTATCTATCTATCTATCTATCTATCTATCTATCTATCTATCTATCTATCTATCTATCTATCTATCTATCTATCTATCTATCTATCTATCTATCTATCTATCTATCTATCTATCTATCTATCTATCTATCTATCTATCTATCTATCTATCTATCTATCTATCTATCATCTATCCCATGAGGAAAAGCGTGTTTGACTTATAATTAACGTCAATTATAGAAAAGCGCCGTTTTTGAAGCATATTGCTAGTTCCAGTAAGTTTTAACGATTTGCTGCAGTCCAATAAGACTGCCTATACACAAGTTGGTTGAGGTCAATACATTGTTGCTATTAGACAAACAGTATTTAGTGAATTCACTAGAACCCATTAAATGTTTGTGTAGGGAGAATTTGTTGGGCGAAGAAGGACAATTAACCTAATATAATTGGTTGTTTTCAGAGAATGTTGTACTTTAATCCTCGACTGGTGGGCGACAGGGTTATAGAATTACTGGGAGAATGGAGAATTGTAACAGATGGGTACAACTCTTTTAATTTTTAACATGCTTATTTTTTAGCGGTTTCTACCGATCTGCTGTCTACAGTGTATAGGCTATGTCTGCCATTGACGTTGCGTTAGATCACTGTTACTTTGATTATCACTCGAACCAAAACTGTTGTCTGAAGTTCTAATCGAACATGGTTTACATCCTTCTTCTATCAACGGGTGCTATATGTAGCATCTGTTTACATGTCAATGGACAATGCACGACGCCTGAATTCAACGGCTTTTCAGAAGGAATTGATGATGTTCTTGTAACAACTAGTGTCATGTGGAGTCTCTGTGCACAGAGGAATGGACAATGCACGCCGTCTACCTGTGAAGATCCCTCGGCAGAAGCAGAGGAGAAGGGTGAGAATATGACTGAAAAATAAATGTATTACGGTAAAAATCGTGCATCGCTGCATATACATTCTGATACTTAAAACGATTTTGCTAATAGTACGCTTCAATGTTCATAAATTTTCTTAAATTAATTTGTATGGTATTCCTATTAATATAATGTAAACGATACCAGTTTCACCCAAATGCATTCGACCCCATCCTACCATAGCAACTTGTCTTGTTGTCTTGTCTTCAACCGTCTTCGCTCCGAAGATTGGTTGCATTATGAACTGTCATCTTCCAGATGTTACGATCTTCTGCTCTTCTTATCGCCTGCTCAATAATGAGTCCTGTCCACTCTTTGATGTTGTCTTCCCACTTTTTTCTTGGCCTGCCTCTTTTTCGTGATCCAGGCATTGTGCCCTGCATTATATCCCTCTATAGACATTCTTGCTTTGTTCGCATAATATGTCCCTAGTATTTCAGTTTTCTTTTTTTTACTCTTTCCAGTAGAGTTCTTTGAACTCCTGCTTTATCCATTACCCACTCATTCGTCTTCTTTGCTTTCCAGGAAACTCTCATTATTTGTCTTAAACCTTTCATTTCGAACGCCTGTATGCGCTGTTCATCTTCCTTCATTATTGTCCAGCTTTCACAGCCATATGTGGCGACTGGCCACACCATTGATCTCATTAACCGGACTTTTGTGCTCACAGGAATGTTGTGACTTTTCCATATTTTGTTTAATGTTGCTCCCGTCCCACGTCCTTTGTTCAATCTGCTTCTTATGTCGGCTTTGCTTGAAGTGTCGTCTGATATGATGGACCCTAAATACGGGAAGGTGTTGACCTGTTCTAATACTGTACTCTGAATTTTGATGTTGCAGCTCTTGCCTTTTGTTGCCATTACCTTGGTTTTATCAATATTAATCATCATGTTGTATTTTTTTCCTATTTTATCCACCCTAGTTACCAAATCTTGTAGTTCTTTGTTTGAGCCACCGAATAGTATGATTTCGTCTGCCTATCTTAAGTTTGAAATCTTCCCTCCTATTCTAATGCCCCCGTGAAACCGTCCAGTGCTTCTCTCATTACCTTTTCTGCCATGATGTTAAACAGATACGGCGATATAGCACAGCCCTGTCTTACTCCTTTCTTTATTTTTAGCCAATTTGACAGTGTTCCGGCTACCTTGACTTTTGCTTTCTGTTTGTTATACAATTTGATCAAAATTTCTATTAGATGCGGTGGATATCCCATCTCTATCATGCTTAACCACAGTTCCTCGTGTTTTACTGAGTCAAATGCTTTCTTGAAATCCACAAAACACATGTAGACTGGCACCCGTTGTTCGTTTGCTTTTTCTAGAAGTATCCTGAGATTTGTTATTTGGTCGCGTGTGCCTCTCCTTTACGGAATCCTGCTTGTTCTATAGCCATCTCACTTTCTGTTTTTGCTCGTATTCTTTCGAGTATGATTCTCAGAATTATCTTACTTGCCTGCGACACCAATGCAATTGTTCTATAGTTACTGCAGTTTCTACGGTCTCCCTTTTTTGGTAGCGGGAGGAAGTATGAGTGTGCCCAGTCTTCAGGCCACTCGCCACTTTCCCACAATGCTGTGCAAATCTCATGCATTCTGTTTATCACTGCCTCTCCTCCTTCCTTAAGCAATTCAATTGGTATTCCATCCGGTCCTGGCGCCTTATTGTTTTCTGTATCCTTCATTGCTCTCGCTATTTCAGATCTTAGTGACGACGGTTCTCTTGGTGTGTCATGACTAGTATGTTTGATTTTCGTTAGCAACTAGCCACAGAAAACTTCGACTTAATGATCTGTAGACTAAATCAATTTTGACGAACTGAATGACAACCCAAATTCCTCTTTAGTGCATGAAGTTAAGAAGCTAAAACTTTAGATCAGGTCATTTTGATGATGGTGCGGAAGATGGCAGAGTGGGTTGCGTGCTGGAGCGTCAGGCTGACGGAGCGGGTTCAAGTCCCGTTAGTGCCCCCAGTGGCTTTCACACAGGCAGTAATGCCTTCTAAGCCACTTTAAATCATGCTAAGTTTAAGTTTAACATAGTGACGATATAATGTAAATCTTCAAAGCCAGTGGCGTAGTAATGGGTCGTGCAGTGCAGAGGGACCCCGGCGGTCAGAGGCTCATTGACAGAGAGTAGATCTTTTTATTTTCAGAATAGGGCTATTCAGAATATATTTGAAAGATTGACAAAGCCTTTCTTAATATTTAACCCAGGGTTGTCCAACTGTTTCATCCGGCCCGCCACCGAGTTTGGGAAGATAAGAATTTTAGCTACAGGACCGGTTATTACCGTTGTAGGTCTATACTAAGACTAGGAGGTTACCAAATCGCTTGATTATCCACAGTCCACAGGTGACGGCGGTTATTAAACTTATTTGTTTACTACTTATTATTAACTTAGCCTACTTACATTTGTCATCTCGCTGCAAGTTTCGTTCACGCTTAGTTAAAATTTGACGCCGTTTTCAGCAGTTTGCTAATGTAATAACACTCTCGTTTCTTGTCTACGACTTGGGGCCACAAGCATTGATATTGACATTGCTGGTATTGTTAGAGAATACCTATTCGGCAGTGCTCGCACTCAGTGTTTAATATAGACTCCTGGACTCCGGGGGGAACTGACAAAGCCGGAAGGGGGACTGACAAAGCCGGGGGAATTCTGCTAGTGGGCTGCTGTTGGTTGATGTAGTATGCCAAAGTTTCCGGGGGGATTTGAAATTTCTGGGAGAAAAAGGGCAATTTACCCACCCTTCCCGGAAACGGCCTAGATTAAACCCTGCTCGCACAAGATTAGAAAGTCTTCATTCAATACAATAGAATGAATCATTAGATTGAAATTGAAAAGAATCAATCGAATGACTGTCACTAGTCTTATTAAGTCTAAGACACTAAGTCGATAGAATACTTACTTACTTACTACTTAAGTTTAGATGGAGTACTATGTTAAAAAGATAATATTATAGAGATATGACTGTGTATAGCAGCTACCACTGAAGTGTTTTTTTATTTCTTGGTTAACACTTAGTCTCATACCAGTTTTATGTACGAGTAGTCTTATTTTATAACAGTTTTATATGGCATCAGTGGCGTAACAAGGCAAAGTGCTGCCTGGGGCGAAAATAGAAAGTGTCGCCTCCGAAAAAAATCAAACAATTTTCTGTCTAAAATGTTGACAAGCAATAAAAGGCTATCGAAAATTCCTACCTCCTAAAAGCCTAAGTCTCGACAGTCAAAAAAAGTCTTTTCGAAAATGTCGCAAGTGCTGCCTGGGGCGGTTCGCTTTCCTACCCCTCGCTACGCCACCGCATGGCATGCCATACATATATCATAATTATGCCGTATTAAGTGCTACCACTTGCTTGGCCCGCAAAGGGTCTAAACATTTTTGTGCGGCCCGCAAGAGCATGACGGTTGGATAACGTTGATTTAACCCGTCGAACTCATAATTTCTACAATGACAGCGAGTATCATGCTTTTACTGTATCATTTTAGAGTTTTGATACCTTCATTTTTATTTCTGATTTTTTGTCATTCTAGCGGCCAATGCATATGCAATGTGTGCTAATTTGTAAACGCTTTTCAAAAATAATTTCTGTTGTTTTCTGAGATTCTTTATAATACATACAGTAAGTAAGGCAAAGGTAAATCCCCTACTGCAGCCCGAGCGTTGTCCTGTACATGTACATGTAGATGGAAACAGTTCGGGCTTCTGTAGGCTCGTTACACAAATAAATTACAAGGCCTCAGAAGGTGATGCTTTACACCTAAATGTATTTTAACTACGTAAGAATGATATGGATATTTTTCAATCTTTCAAATAGCGCTTTTAGCAAAAAAACAGAAGTTCAAATAAAATTGATGATATAATATTATTAATATACAACGGTTTTGCAGTAAGTAAGTAAAATCTCGTTCATTTCTATAGCGCTTTCAAAAGCAGCACCGAAGTAGCTCCTTATTCCTAGGCGCTTAATCTTAATTTGAAGTGGCTATAGTCAAAGGTGGGGTCGTTCATGCAGGGTCATTTAATCCAAATGGCCAGTGGTTGGGACGTTACAACTATGGAGGAAATGATATTTTGAAGAGAAATGATTTAATTTTAGAAAGAAAAACTTGACGAGATCTTGCAAGAATGGGCGGAAATTGTGGCTCAGAATTTGTTATTTGACCATGGTTTAGACAGCGGAGGGATGCTGGGATTGAGTTCCAAATTGCTGGTGCAGCGTAGGAGAGTAATTTAATATTGCAAGGTTTGCGCGCTATCTTTTAGCCTACATGCATTATCTACAGCCGAGGCAGCGTCAGTGTCTTGTGTCCTGACAAGTTTTATCGTTTGCATAACAGGATTTTGTATAAAAATTCTCTAGCCCAACGACCAAATTAGGACAGGATGTACTATTCTAACATTGAGATCTGAAGCAACAGTTAAAATAACGCGTTCTCTTGGCATTCACTGTCAGTCAATGGCAGTTAACAAGCTTAAAATAAATGAAGTCTAATACCAACATGCTCCTGCGACATAGAAACCCGGACGCTATTTTAAGAGTTGAAGTTCAAAGAGCCATGACGGAATTGGCTGAATGAGGACAGTTACCAACCATTTATATGTCGCTTTTTTATCGAGCAAACACCCGGGATACTCATCCACAGCTGAGTGGACTCGGTGAGCGTTTTGGGCAGAAATAGCCGAAATGCTGAAATTGCAGTCTTATAGGATTATATTAGCGAACATATCGATCAGTCAAAGCGTGAAATAAACCATTTGAAAATTTAGTCATTGCATGAAATGACTGAACCTGTTGGTCATTAGATGCAACGACTGGAACTTTCTGTCATTTCCTGTAATGACTTATTACCATGCAGTGCTGTTAATCTTTGTCCTTGCTCTTAATTACTCCTTAAGGACCAATTTGAAGTATTCGTTCTTGGGGGTCGGTCCTCGTCTTTATTCTCGTCCTTGTAGATCGGTCCTTGTAACTTAGTCCTTGAAAAGTTCTTATAAAAACCAAATTACTTGTAGGCTATACCATTTTTTTCAATTGTACTGATAATTATTTTCCGAGGTAAGAGTAGTATATGGATTTATATTTACATACTTGCTTTGAGTTACTCTACATATAAATGCGTAGTCATTGTTTCCTTTATAATACCATTTGAGGAGTTGATTCTTTAGCAGAATTCTTTGTTGCCCTGCGATGTCGGCTCCAGTTGAACGAGTGTTTTCGTAAAGTGGTCTCATAATTAGAGCTCATCTTGCGAGCACAACTGATCAGCTGTTGGAAACACTTGTTTATTGGAAATGCAACATTGCAGTTGACTAAATTATGTTTTACAAAATTCTTTTTTTGCTTTTCTAATTTTGTGATTCGACTTGAAAATGTACTTACTTTTTTCCTTTGCGACTTCTTTTGTCTGGCAGAGGTAGGTCCTTGCCCTTGATACTTGTCCTTAGAGGTCAGTCATTGCAGTCATTTGCTTGGGGATAGGTCCTTGTCCTTGTCCTCGTCCTTGGAGGGTCGGTCCTCGTTCTTATCCCGGTCCTTAGGGTGTCCGTCCTTGTCCTTATCCTCGTCATAGGGGGTCGGTCCTTATTCTCGTCCTTGGGGTCGGCCTAATTAACATCAATGCTTATTACACGTTTTGACTGTAACATATACGGTGACAGGTCTTTTAATCCCAGTCACTTAATCCCAGTCACTTACTGTAATCTCACAGCCATTTAATCCAAAGTCTTTTAATCCTAGTATAGATAATCCCAAGTCTTTTAATCCCAATCCCTGTACACATAATCCAATGACACTGAATGATATAAAACCTATTTAATAATGACAAAGAAATGTTTGTGTCACAAAACATAGTTAAACATGATTACAGGATAAAAACTAATAGGGTTAGGGTTAGGGTTAAGGTAAGGGTTAAGTTTAAGTTTCAAGATTAAGTGACTGGGATTAAATGGCTGGGATTAAATGATTTTGAGATTAATTGACCGGGATTAAGTAACTGTACATATATATATATATATATATATATATATATATATATATATATATATATTACAGTCAAACTGTGAAACTAGTGATTCCACGAAATCCCTAGCACAGTTAGTGACTTCGTGAAGTCACCATTTCACTTAGTGAGTTCATGAAAACACTAAAAACTCTAGGGATTTCGCGTATTTATACGGGAGAAGATTATTTGTACAATACTTCTCCGTTGTGAAAAGTCAGAGGCACTCGCTTAGCAGAATTTGATAATGTTTAATGGGCGAACTGCTCAAATTACAATTTAATGCAAAATATTGAATACAGAAGTTTGAAGTCTTAAACGTATAATTGCTATTGCCTACATTATTACTATTTCAGGTAGTTTCAATGTTCAGATTTCTACCACATAATTTAGTGTACGAAAACCCATCACCGACGATTGATCGCGACTCCGACTGGCTGACTTCGACTGCCGACTGCCTTACAATATCTTTTCATTCGTATTATATCTGAAAGTCGTACCCTCTGTATGTCAGTGCCTATGTACGTGTCCATCTGTCTGTCCGTATCTGCCACGTCGACAATTCTCCATCTTAGCTCAAAGTCTGGTTCAACGTCAGCATGAACCGCGGATCTTTTACCATTGTTTTAGGATTGCCATTGTTTTAAAATGCCAGATCTATTGTCTGTATGTCTATCTCTCTCTCTGTGACTCTCTGTTGTCTGCCTGTCTGTCTGTTTGCCTGTCTGTGCTACATGGTCACTAGTAGCGGTCGTACTGACCTCTCAAAGTCCGAAGTGTTCGTTCTACCCCAATAATACTATTACTCGTATGGTCCATTTTCAAATAATCACTCATATAGGCGCTATAAAATCAGCAATTGCATTTTGCCCTATTTTAAATATAATTCCCAAGAATTTCATCCTCATATAGTTACTGAAAATGTGCTTCAGTTTTTTCACGAAATCACTAACTTCGTTAAGAGCTGAATTTTTTAGATACGATAGGGCTTTACGACAACGCCGGTGGTTTTGGGACGCTTTCATTTTTTCTTGACACATGGCAGAAGGATTTGAAAAGTTCAACAGCTTCAATCGTGATGTTGGCATATTTTTTGGCAAGGTGTTTTAACAAACTGTCACGGCCACCGTGACCCGTTGCTACGTGTCCTTTGCTAATGATGTCTTAGGTGTCTTTTATAGTAGCGAAGTAGAATGATCTGTCTTCAGGTGATTTTCTTTTCCTAATCAATTTCTCCACATCGCCACAGGTCAGTTCTTCATACTTATTGAGAATATAGAAGTTGGAGTAGGCTTGTAACTACGACTTTATTATTAACACGCACAAGACATTGAAGTATAACTACGGTGTTCATATTTCAATTTACATTTACCTCTTTCTGACAGGCTTCATACTTTTCAAATAACTTCTTTCTAAATTCTTCCTCGCAGCTCTCCTTCTTTTCCTTCCTTCCTTCCTTCCTCGCAGCTCTCCTTCTTTTCCTTCCTTCCTTCCTCGCACCTCTCCTTCCTCGCAGCTCTCTATGTAGACTGTGCCATTTTCAAACCTTAATTGACAGAATCGACAGACCAACTTGCCTATTTAGATTTAGGTGCTCAATAATTGCAACCAGCCACTGCCCAGACTAATAATACAGGTTTCGTGTGTCAATCATTGTTTACCCTAACTGTTCTTTTCTATACTTTGACTGATCCATTCTTACCAGCTATATTAGTCGAAGTGCAGGGAGACAAGACCGACTTCCTGAAATCTAATACTCTTGGGATGTCGTATATTTACTAACTTCAGTTTTATTTTTTCAGAAATGACTAGTTTCACAGTTTCGCTGAAACTTCGGTTTTACTTTATCAGTAAATACGCGAAATCCCTTAAGTTTTTTAGTGTTTTCAAGAATTTCCTAAGTGTCTGATATTGATTTTAGTGAAATTGTGTAATGCCACACCCACTTTTCAGTAAATACGCGAAATCCCTAGAGTTGTTAGTGTTTTCATGAAATCACTAAGTGAAATGGTGACTTCACGAAGTCACTAACTGTGTTAGGGATTTCGTGAAACCACTAGTTTCACAGTTTGACTGTAACACACACATATATATAATTATATATATATATATATATATATATATATATATATATATAAATCATTATCCATATGAAAATTTAAAAAATTATAATTAAATTATCCATATATTAGTATCCATTTGAAAAATAAAATCAACAGAGATAATTAATCAGAGGGTAGAGAGATTAAATGCTCAAGTAGGATTTGCAACTCAGCAGAAAGCTGCAGAAGACTAAGATGAGAAAGAAGGACGATAGACATTGAGAAAAGTTATGTTTTTAATTTCGGCATTAAGCACAGCCATGATTATCTCAAATGTTTTGACCAGATATTGGTACGAATTTTATTGATATACGATGATGGGATTTGATATTTTAAGATGGGTTTTAAAAAGTATTTTGAGAACAGGGAGTCCAATCGTGGATGACCTACTAGCATATTCTACATGTTCATTAAATGTTTAAACATTTACTAATAAAAATATTAAGTTAACAATAGCAAATAATCCATCAGTAGTTGTCAAAGTATTGATCAGAAGAATTTTGCAACGGTTTGGTTTGCATTAACCTTAATCAGGAGGATTTTTACACAAGCTCTTCACACGTCATTGTATACAGTACCGCTCTATCAATCGACAGAATACGATACTCGTATCAAGTCTATTTACATGTACCACCTACATGTGTGAAGTGGAAATCGAGTTTCAAATAGCCGTTTTAATATATTAATAGTAGCAAAGAGCCGTTGATATATTTGCAGCTTGCCCTCACGGTTTTGACTATATATCTGAAATCAATCAATGTCTCTATTTGAATCTGGAGCCGATGACATGGGACAACGCTCGACATGCCTGCGCTAGAATGAAGAAGGGAACACAAATGGTTTCAATAAAGAATTCTGCCAAACAGGAAGCAGTCAGAAGATATTTGCAGCATCAATTCATCAGTTTGTAGTTTAAATACTCCTCTCGTTTAAGAGATTCATTAGCTTTGACTGATAAAATTTCTAAGAATTGTTCTAGCGTAATCTAACCCTTATTGATGAAGTAATCCATGGATAATCTTCTTTAACCCTTCGACGGGCGTGAAAAGTGTTATACAAGTAATAGCGTGGGGTCACCGGTCACTTTTGACCACATGCTAATTATAATGTATTTGAGTAAAATAATCATACACTACATATTGAACAACAACAAAGTCATTAACTTTATTGTCTTATAAGTCTAACAGTTATGTTATATTATGTTAAAATGTCAATTTATATAGCGCAATAATCATAACTGAAGACCAAGTCAAGAGCACTTTACATTCTGCACTTATACGATATATCAAACACGTATGTCTTAAGTTTCTTTGCAAACAATTCGATGTTAGATTCCACAGACACGTTGATAGGTAGGGCGTTCCAGAGGATAGGGTTCCCTCGCGTAACGGATATCTCGCCAAGTTGCACGGTCTTGGATGGAGGGGGAACAAGCAACTTGACACTGTGACCTGATCGGAGCTGATGACGCCGGTCATTAGGCGAAGGCCTGTGAACTAGTTCAGGGAGGTAGCCGGGAAAAGTTGGATCGTACAAAGATCGAGATGTTAGTGGTACCACAGTGGTTACACAAAAGAATTACTGTAAATGTCCTTCGTTAATGTCTTAAAGCTAGCCGTAGGCCTAAGCCTATATCATCAAAAGTATTTCGTCAATTAGAAGAAAGGCACTTCAAACAGACGATCTCACAGTGCACAGTACACAGATTCTTGTGACATGCCTTGCACGTAGCCGTGGCGTTTTTGTCCTCCTGTCTGGCACAAACATGACACCGACCTCGTTTCTTTGACGGTTCCTGAGTGGCATCTACTAGTCGTGCTCTGATCAGACTAGGATGGGTTGCAACAGATCGTCGCTGCTCCTGTAGCTCTTTACAAAGACCTTTTCCCAGTCTTTTGATAAAGACTTACAGTGTATGACTATGACTTTTGATAAACAGCCGGCGTATTTCTCCGTCAGTTCCGTCCACCTTCAACTTACCAAAAAGGACGAAAGCGTTTAGTGCCGCAATATCTATCTGATTGCAGAACAGCACTACTGGCCAACGTCTGGTCGCGAACTTAGTGCTGAAAGTTTCTATCATTTGTAAGAAACCAATGAGGAGTCGCCGGTCTCTTTGAACCCGACAAGGGACGAGTACAACTTGCGTCCGGCCGGAGTTACAAATTCTTTTGGCAGCCCTACTCGATTGGCACGGATAGTATCATAGTACCAACCATAGTTGCTCTCTTCGTGTTCAGAATATCTCTAGCTAGGGCCAGAGACGTGAAATAGTTATCAGTGGTATTGTTGCGACCGTCACAGTGAAGAGGTTGCAAGAGTTGGTGGACAACTTTTCCTCCCAGATCCTTGCAATGACCTTCATTGGGGCTACCTTTGCCGGAATATATACTGGCGCTGTACATGTACTTTGTATAAGAAAGTAAAATGTACAATATAAAAAGACGCTGATACATATCAGCATTGCTATGCCACATAGGCAAACTGTGTCATCTTGTAATCCAGTGAGACACAAATGCTAAACAGTATTGGGGTCAATAATGACCCCATGACCCAATTTGTATAAATATGCTTTTAATTTTAATCATCATCGTTTTTTTTCGCGTACTATACTGGAATAGGTAGAAACATCCTGTGGGAACAATGTCATGAAAGCTCAAAGTACCAAATTTAATTTTGCCATCGTACCATGCTTACAAAGGGCCGTCTGGGGTCATTTTAGACCCCACGCCCTTCGAAGTGTTAAATAGGTACGAACTTATTAGTGCCGTAATTGTCGTTCAAGTTTGATAAATAGCATTCAACAAAATATCGGTGCAACAACGGTTAGAAAATGATCCTTTTGCACTAACGCCCTTAGACGCCAATGATATCCAATGCTAAAATGCCTGATTGTATGTGGAATATTATATATGAGATCCAGTGGCGTCATTTCACACTTTTCTTGGGGGGGGCGAGACATTTTTTTAAATTTTTCTTTTAAATTTTTTTTTATTTTTAATTTTTTTTTAAATTTTCAATTTTTCGACTTCACGAGTTTCCCAACGAGTTTCCCAAAAAGAAAAAGTTAAAAAGTTGACGACCTTTTTTTTGCTTGTCAGCTTTTTTTACGATTACTCGATATGAAGCACTCCTTTACTGACCTTTTTGCCCCAAACGCAAATGGCGTCCCTGTTTTTGGTTGTTTTGCACATTAATACATTGTAAATTAATATTTTCATTTTCCTTGGGGCCACGGCCCCCCAGCCCCCAAATGACGCCTCTGATGAGATCTATATATAAACAGGATATGAAGGATATGACAGGATACGAGAAAACAGCTGACCCTGCTGCCCCTGCAGCAAGTAGTAATCGATACCTTGAAAAGACAAATGAGTTTATTTAGTATATACAGCTACGCTATAGGTCTTCATTAGATTGACAGTTGACTTAGGCCAAAATTATACCTCGAGGTTGCTTGTTAAACACCGCATTGTCCATCTAATACGATTAGCGAGTTGAATTAATACAGAATGTCAGTACGCTGAAACTCGACAGTTATTTTCTTACTGGTATTGCTCCATCATATTTGTCAGAGTTACTTCCTCCTCTTAGCTATTTCACTGGTCGGCTATGTCTTTGGTCCACAATCCAATGTGCTCCAAGCACGAACCTCCTTATTCTTGAAACGAGGTCTCGAGTCAATTGGCCTATACGTAATTTAACAGCTGCTGATTCCATGGCCCTCGTTTTTAAACGACTTGAAACTCCTCTCTTTATCAATATGCAGTATTCACAGTGGGATCGATTCTCGCTGGTTCTTCAGAAGAGGCGCTAGACAAGTTTTGTGTTAGGGGCCTATTGATTCAACATTTTTCTTTATTTGAAAATTTCTAAAACTTTTGAATCAAATCTGAAGGTGAACATTGGCTCAAATACAAAAGGCATGAGATAAATTTGACTACGGGACACTGAAAAGATTTATCTCAGCCCCGATGATGAATGCTCCCATGATTAATTACATTAGATTATCGTAATTACATCAATTAAGATGGGCCTAAGTAAGGTCATTTCGATTACGCCTACTAAGTCGTGGATCCTTGGGTCCAGTCATTATAGTCCGGACCATTACAATTGTCCGAGAAACAAATTGAGAGCTAACGCTATTTAGACCTTCAAAACCGACAACTTGCAAAATTTATTGATGAGGGCAGCAAAGCAATATTTCCCTTTCAGCCGATAGTCTGCCAAATGCACAATTCATTTCACTTTGATTTAGTACGCCGACCAGTAGGCCTCTATCACTCAAATCTCGACTATGGAAAACAGTTAGGCCTACGTCTAATATAATTTTAATAGTTCAATAGTCTATATGAAATAGCACATATAGCAAATAAATGTCAATGTCAATAGCTGAACTTGTACATAGGCCCCCGCTTACTGATTGTCGACGGCAGCTTCGTTCCTGTAATCGAGTCCAATTGGTTGTACCCCATCCGTCTAAGACAGTGAAATTTGGGGAGAGGTCTTTCACCCGGGGGAATCCCATCCTTTGGAACGAGCTGCCCGACTTTGTGACCAACGCGACTAGTCTTGAAATGTTCGCTACCAGACTAAAGACGCACTTGTTTAGCATCTCATTTAAGTGCAATGTGTAAAGCGCTCTTGATCTTGGCCTGCTGTGACTATAGCGCTATATAAATTGGCTTATTAACTAACTAACTAACTATAAAACACTGCCGTATTAATTCGACGTCTAGCATGTAGTGAATAATAACTCAATTTATTATGTTTTGCGGCCTGTGTCTATGGCACCCATATAATTTACCACAAGACAATGGGAGAAGCATATTGCTCGACGGTTAGCACAAATCCACAACCGAGCCCAGTCCGGAAGGTTGCGTCTGTCCATCTTAGTAGAGATTGGCCAGCTACTTTAACTGGACGCTTTTAATGTTTGATACTTTTGGATTTGTTGGAATACGAATGAAAGGAAGGTAATTGAATGGAGAACGTGATTCCAGGCTTTTGTGCAGCAACGTAAATGGTACGGATTTTTCAATAGACCTATTTATAAATCTGAAAATGTGCTAACTACAAGTGCTACCTGCCTTACGTGCATTTTTGTAGAGCAAGAGTCTTCAGCCTGTGTCTTCTCACAGTGGACTGATGGAGGACAGATCTCATGGCTGGGCGGACAGACTGAAAATCCAAATCAATGCGGTACTCCCTATTTTTGGAAGCCAGTGGGGACTGCGGAAACATCTTTCAACTACACCAACTGGGCTTCGGGATTGCCTCACTGCATTTGGGGTCCGCAGAACTGCGCTCTCATTGCTTCTGCGCCTAAATTTAACTATGAATGGGAAGATATTCAATGTGACTATTTGCTTTGCTCGGTCTGTGAATTTTGAAGAAAGCCTAAGAAAAATGCTCTATTCAAGTTTCAGCAGGATAAGATTTACAATCATGATAGGCATATTATCTAATTTGTGAGAGAAATTGGCGCAGATTAGGAAGCTTTTGAATTTAGATCCGTAGTTGTTTATTCTAAATATGAGATTGATCTCCTGGACCAGGATTTTCAAATGGCGTCACGCGAGGAAATCCGTTCCGCCAAGAAAGTGAAATTCTCAGCAAAGAAACTGATACGAAAAGAAACTTTTCTAATGCATGCGAAATATTTCAACGGTCTTTTTAAAATCAAATTTGTCCTGTTTTCGCTGTAGGACCTGTATAGCCAGGATAGTTTCTCTCTTAGACCTATTTTGAAGGATGAGTTAACTTTTTCCATAGAAATTATTTTTCCAACGTAAAGTTCTCGAAAGGCGAATTTATCTGGAATAGATTTTATGTGACCTCACAAGGTCAAACTTCAAGGACATTACGCAAATCTGACTCTATTGGTGGATGTTAGATAAAGGGTCGTCAATTACTTTTACTGAGGCGACATCTTGTCAGAGGTCGTTGTCTTTTGAAGAAGGTTCTCTTGTCCTTTTACGTCCTGCAAGGCATTCGTAAGTGTCCTCAACACTTATAAAGCGTCTAAAAAATGGAAGAGATAAATTAAATTACCTAATTAATATTGTAAGAATGGCTTACTCACTCAATTGATCACTCAGTCAATAATATTCACTTAAAATTTCGTAACTATTGATCAGTCACCCAAAAAACTCATATAGCGCAGATTTTGCGTTAAAGCGCAGTCCTTTTCAGAACGATGCGTCCATTGCGAAACGTAAAGGCGTTATTGTAAGTCAATTATTCAAATATGAAAAATGGGACTAAAAATGCACAATTAAAATACCCGCCTACTACTACATGTATTAAATTATTTGGACCTAGAATCCGGAATAACCTCCCAATGTATTTAAGAAACTCTATAAACTTAGATGATTTTAAATATAAACTTAGACAATTCTTTATTTCTAACAAATGAGGAATTTGAACTGCTATATGACGTTTCATGGTTTTGATACACCAATACAAATGTCTGTTTGTTCTATAATATTTGTTTACCTATTCATTTTTCAATTATAGTTCTTGTTATTTACTATTACTATTTCATTTTTCTTACTCTACCTAAGGTACCTCCTTGCGGGAACTTTGTTCCCTTCGGTATCTTGTTATTTCCATATAATTGTACTTATTTCACTTGCTTCATTTTAATTGTAAATAATTAAGTTCTACTACGGATATTCTATCAAGTACTATTATATTATAATAAACTATTATTGCAATAATAATTTTAATTAAGTTCTTCTACAGTTGTTATTATGTAACTTTCAATGATTCTTTGGAAATAATAAATGATGAATGATGATGCTGATGATGATGACAACGAAATTTATATCTTAAGTAGACATTCTGATTTGCTAGTAGAGATGCTAGTTTGCTAGTGCAGATGTACTTACTTCAGACAATATGGCTTATTGTGGTCGCCATTGGAATCGTAGCTCGAATAGCTTTCGAGTTCGACATCTCAGGCGGAAAGTCCTTCAAAAAGTACGTCCACACTTCAACCTCTTTACCTATTTCGTGACGATCGACGTCATCATCCTCCGTCAATAGGTGAGCGGTGACGTCATCGGATTGAAGCTTGCTGCTGTCGTCTGCGTCGTCGTATCTGACGTCATAGACGACGCTTTGTCTTGCGTCGTCGTTTCTGCCGCCGCACCCGATGACGTTCACTTGACACTGTTTCGCACGTGACTTTGTCTCTGCAGTAGATGTCAGGATGGTCTTCGAAGTCGTCCATCCATTTCATTCTGCGTTCATCCACTTCGAAAATCTCTCCGTACACTTGATAGAACTCGAAATAGTTAGTAAGTAAAATCACGCGAATTTATATTTAGAGCCCTGTACTGTAAGTAGGTGCAGTAGTGACTGTTTATTCCCTGGATATCAATCTGCCGTTGAAACTGCTAAAGCAATGTTGATTGCTTATATAGTTTGTTAAGCTTCATTCAGATTGATTCAGTCTATAATGGAATGTGTCTAATTCTAATCTAACGATAGATTCATTAGTGAATAATATAAAAGGTTTGATGAGAAATAAGTTAAGATGAATCATATAAGTTTTCAAAGCGCTTTATTTGAATGGCGCAATGCATTGGTTTAATTAAGATACGCAAACGATGGCCTATAATAGAAACGCTTTCTGGGTTCTTGTATGGTTCAAATTTTTGCCCAAATTAGTGGTCTGAGGTCGCCCCGCCAGCAGGTCGCGCCCACGATATCACTGTGAAAAATGTGTCTTTAGTTTCAAAACTAAGGGACGCGCTAGATGGCAGGCGTGAGGAATCTTGGAACCTACCTGTCCTTTTCCAGGCGAATGCAGGAGAAATGGAATGTTCCACCTGGTGAAAATTACCAATGGGAACTCTTCCTTCGTTCGAGCTGTGGCGACGAATCTCACACGGCCAAACTCTTTGTTTAGCAGACGGAAGTGGTTTGTCTGCGCTCTTTTCAACGTCCCGTAGAGAAAGATCCGTTGCGGAAGTGGCTCTGGATTGAACTTCAGGTGCTCCGTCGTAGCAGACATCGCCTGAAACTCATGCGTAGACTTACTGTTCTGAAATATCCTTATTATTTGCATAGAAACACACAAAATAATGACTGGGAAAGTAGATGTGCCAATTGTTTAAGCAGAGGGTGGGTCCAAGAAAGAAAATTTTTTTAGCGCAAGTGTTGTGGACAAATGGAACCGTTTGGACGAGGTGGGAGTAACAGTTGAAACAGTAAACGGATTCAGGGGCTATCTCGGAAAACTAGGTTATTGAAAGTGGAGAGTTACATCATCAGTGTTTCTGTTTCTCGACAGGTCCAGGTATCCAGTTAACCCACTCCGATCGATTGCTTGCTTCTTCTTTGAGTTCCTGATATCCTTTATTCATCATCCACTCCAACATCATCTTTCTCGGTCTACCTCTCAATCTCTTTCCCTACATTTTTCCTTCGATTATTGTTCTTAGTAGAGAGTCATGCCGGAGGACATGTCCCATCCAATTTCTCTGCCTTTTCCGGATTGTATCTATCAGGCTTCTTTCTTTCTCTATTTCCTTCATGACTTCCTCGTTTGTCTTATGCTCTGTGTATTTTACTTTTATCATTTTCCTCCAAATCTACATTTCAAAAGCCTCTAATCTTTTATATCTTCCTTTCTCATTGTCCACGTCTCCGCCCCATACAACGCCACACTCCATATCAATGTTTTACAACAGTGGTTTTCACACAGGCTTACTTAGCCTCCTAAACCACTTTAAATCACATTATTATTATTATTATTATTATTATTATTATTATTATTATTATTATTATTATTATTATTATTATTATCTGTCTGGGGTGGACCTGTACTAAGCTCTGCTATTGGCATCACTCTTTATCTGGGACCAAAATATACGAACCTAAAATGGCGCTATAGAAGTTTTTCGATTGATTGATATCGATCGGTTGATTGATTGGGAATCAATCTGGCTATTTGAACCAAAACAATATCAGCGCAAATTTTTTATTGTCAATGCAGTTGTAGCGGCGTAATAGTAAATGTCCTAAAACCGACACAGCAGCGAATAGGAAAAAAAGTATTTATTTGATCTGCATTAACTACATTTCTAAGCAAATTGATATTGTGATTTTCGACCAGCAATTCTTAAGCCCAATGCAAGAAATGCTTGAGGTAAAAATCTAGTCGTCGACGACTGTACTTACGATGAATACGCTATCCTTTAACAACAACAGTTCTCTTTGTAATTCGTATCGCTTCTATTTTGCCTAAGAAGTTATTCAAGGCTACTGTAAAAACGCTAACCTGAAGGCAACGCACATAAAGTCTAACGGTTTTGCTCCAGAAAAATCTACAATTAAATATCCAACTCAGTAGAATTTACAATTTTATTACTTGTTCTTTTTCTGAACTTTGTACGAACGTACATCGATCGGAATTTTGCCCTTCGGTACAATCATACCCCTTCCCCCTCCTCCTTAACGCAGTGTTAATAAGTCCAAAGGCACTTGTATGGTGATGAGAAACATTCTCTTAAACGTGCTCTTGTCGATGTTTGTTGGTGACAAGCATTTGCAATTCGCTGTTGTTGAGACGAACACACAAGAGCTTTAGATCCGTTTCAAGACAGAGTTATACTTTAGAACAATTACGACCGAATCACGCTGAATAAAATATACAACGGACTGCATCTGTTTTAGAAGGCTCTAACTCAGAGGTATTCGAGTGGCGTCTCGCTGGCCAGATCCGGCCCGCGAAAGAGTGTGAAATGGCCCGCGAAGATAGTAGATACTGAAACAGCAGATACATTTTTATAGCGTTTACTAATTTTTTTAAATTATTGCTTTCAAATACCTAATTTTAGTATGCTTAGGCCTACTTATGAAATATATTTTTTTAATCTTATCACCGCGCCCCACGGCTGGCACTTTAGTGATTTTTATATAATATGTTTCTTGCAGTGATGGGCACTAACTAATTTTTTTAGTTAAACTTTAACTAAACTTTTTTGCAATCAAGCAGTTTAACTTTTTAAGTAACTAATTTTTCACTGTAGTTGTTTAACTTTAACTGATGACTAATTAAAAGCAGTTTAACTTATAACTTTAACTTTTTAACTTTGACATGAGCTACTGAGCTTGTAAAACTAGGCTACAAGCTGCAACAAACACGATTTACGATTGTAATTTCATATAGCACAATTTTAACAATAAATATACCGGTAATAAGAATAATAACGGTAATAATAATAATAATTCATAATTGAAACAGGTAATTATGAGGTTGACATGAAAAAGTAGAGCCTACGTGTAACATAGCCTGTGCTGAAAGTGGCATAGAATCTGAATAACTCAAGTTTAACTATTAGCCAGTTAACTAAAAAAAATTCAGTTTAACTAATGCCTTAACTAAACTTTTACCCAACCAGTTTAACTTTTGATGCAACTAAAAAAAGTAGTTTAACTAAAAGTTAACTAATTTTTAGTTAACTTTTGCCCATCACTGGTTTCTTGTAACTCTCTTATATATTTTTGAGGAGAGATTTGTTGCAAAATTCCGAAATTAAAAACGGATAATCCTATTTTAAGGCGGGGGAATCCAGCAAAGTAGTAACAGAACTAGCGTTCTGATCCCAAGGTATCGGTGCGATACGCGAGGGAGCCCTAATATTGATTTGGCCGTCATTCATTAGGGGACAGCGCAATTTGAACAGCAGTGGTAAAAGCTGAGCAGTCAGAGACTGGGGTCCTATGGGCGTCAAATTCCGTCAATTGCATTTTCAACGCCATGACGAAAGTTAGACGCGTGTTTCATCTGTAAGGTTTATTCAATGGTCTTATCGTATCCCGTGCCGGTTGCCTATACTTAGAATGGTACGCCTAACTTAATGGGGATTTCCAACTGTCTCAGTGGATCCCGTGACGCGCCATGCACCAACTATGGGCAGCGAGAGCATTCATAATTCCTTAGTTCTAATTCAATGGACTTCATCTTACTCTCGGCCAGTCTCGGACTTGAGCTATTTTCTACTATTATAGCCTACTTTTAATTCAAGTGTTTCATCATTCCGCTGAATTTTTGCATATCTCCAAACCTACTCTAGCGATAGTTTTTCCGTAGACTAATGCCATACAGCAATCAATTGTATAATATCTATGATGTATATAAAACTTATGATACAAGAAACCAGTTATCTTAAGACAAGGCTCATCTCACGATCGAATTTTTAGCCATTTCTTATAAAACCTCGGCAGGAATCAATTGTTGATACGCCTCGGACTCGTACTGTAATTGACAGTGGCTAGTTGTTTCCAAATGTTAATAGGGGCCTAAGTAGGTTGGAAATTCTTTGTCTAAATCACTTCGTGAAGCCAGCGCATTATTGATTTGATCGAATGATTTGCTAGTAACAAGGAGAGCCGCGGATTTACGTAGTATAGTTGCTTTGTTTGAAAATTCTGTAATCCTTGGAAATTTTTACGACAGAGTATTGATTTTTGAAAAACTTTGTATAGTGTCGCTTGAAATGGCTCACCATTTTTGTGGCATTTTGAACGCTTTAGAATAAACTTGAGACGGAATATATTGACAATACTAGAAGGATTTGACGCAATGAAGATGGAGAGACAAGAAAATGTGATTTTAATTCAAGTATTTCCTGAATTTTTGCATACCTATACACCTACTGTAACAGTAGTGCTTCCATAGACTAATGTCATGAGATGAGAGAGAAGGGCATGAGAAAGGAGAGAGGAGCGAGAGAGAGGGAGAGAGGGGGAGAGAGAGAGGCTATGGAAAAGGAGGCCGTCTAAATTTATGGACGACGCTTTAAGGGGAAAGTACGTCACAAATGTCGGACCTCCTCACCCCCAGTAAAGCGTCATCCATAAATTTCGTCACGTAGGTTTCCTACGGGCCTCTATTCCGGAATTCTGGTTAGATAGTTAGTTAGTTAGTTAGTTAATATGCCAACTTATATAGCGCTATAGTCACAGCAGGCCAAGATCAAGAGCGCTTTACAGATTGCACTTAAATGAGATGTTAAACAAGTGCGTCTTTAGTCTGGTAGCAAACATTTCTAGACTAGTCGCATTAGTCACAATGTCGGGCAGCGAATTCCAGAGGAGGGGATTTTCCCGGGTGAAAGACCTCTCCCCAAATTTCACTGTCTTAGTTGGAGGGGGTACAACCAATTGGACCCGATTACATGAACGAAGCTGCCGCCGACAATCAGTAAGCGATGGCCTATGCACAAGTTCAGCCAAGTAGACTGGGCAGGCGGGATCATTGAGGGACCGGAATGTCAGGCAGCATCTCTTGTAGATGATGCGCTCAGGGATGCGCAGCCAGTGCAGCTTGTCCTTTAGTAAGGGGGTGACGTGCTCGCCCCATCTGGCACCGTAGATCATGCGGCCAGAAGCATTGAGGATCATCTGCAGACGGCTCAGCTGGTAGGCCGAGGAGGATGCTGTTGCAGTAGTCGATCCTCGTGATGATGGTTTTGCCACTTCTCGCAAACAAGCCAACGGGAAAATCACGTAGTTCTTCTATTTAATATATTTGAATTCCTTGCTAGAAATACAATGTCAAGCTAAGTTTCTATTAGCTTTAGGTTGGTCATATTTAATAGCACATTACATGCAAGACTACAGTATATAGGTGCCTATGGCCGACCGTACAATACAGCAAGCATATATAAATCTAACATATAAGAGCAGTAGATCTTAGTGCACTGAATAAATATTCTGCATAGGGCCATCCATAAATGACGTCACGCGATTTTGGCAGTAGCCTATTTGACCCCCTCGTCCTCGTCACACATCGACACAAAAATTCAGACCCCTCATATATGACGTCACAACGCGATAACTCCCCATCCCTCATTTTGTCGTCTTTACAATGTCAAAATTAATATCCGTTTGAAAATAGTAATTATAATTATTATAGTTGGAAAATATTCAGAAACTTTTTCATATCCTTTTTTAAAATGAAGTATAATAATTACAAGAGTAAAATACGTTCAATCTAGCGGTAACATAGCATTGCGATACGAATAAAAGTATTCAGTAGGCCTAATATGTGACGTCTCATTTTTAGAAACCCCTCGCCGTCGTCACACATTGTCACAAATGTTTGGACTCCCTCCCCCTAAGTACGTGACGTCATTTATGGACGGCCCCATACGAGTAAATAATAAGTTAAAGGTTTTCTTCTATTTTCCAAATGATTAGATTTAAATGTATAGGAATCCGTCTAAAATGTTGATAAAATTATTCGCTTCTAAACCTAAGAAGAAGAGATTTTCATCTCAGTCGTCTTCAGTGAATACCAGCGGCCGCGCCAGTGTTGCCAATAAATTCCTTCCCTGCCGTCAAATGAACCATTTTTCGAATATCGTCCGCGTAGATAGAGACCGTTTAGATTGGAAGCAGAACAGCTAATGTACCACCAAGCTCCAAGACGATCTTCAGCGCAGTTTCCATGAGGCCACACGTCATTATCGCTGTCTTTTGTGGTGAATTGCTGGTCATGACTAAGACTTTCTCCTGAAATCAATAGACAAGGATTCAATCAAAACAGCAAATGATATCACAGACGAACTAGAGCGTTAAGACTAACTAGATTCACTTGACATTCCCCATTCCAATATGAGGCGTCTACTGTATATAGCATAGACGTAAGCGTCATTTTCAACAGCAGCAGTTACGAATAGTGATAATGTTCTTAACCGGGGTTACTCGTACCTCTTGGGGTACTTGAAGGACTTTGTGAGGGTACGAAGAATGATCCAAAAATGAAGTCTGTTTTGAAGGCTTTTGCTACATGTAATATACGTTGTGTTCTTTACAAATGACGTAGAAACTGTCGTAATCAATTACAAATTCAAAAGAAAAATCCCACTTTGCGGTTTATGCCTGGATGCAATTGGTGCAATAGACGTCGTCTAGTTAACTTTCGAGTGCCACAGGACAGGCTGTTATTGAAAATCCAATTCCATTGCTAACTTTCTGGCAAATACTGTATGTCTAAAGTTGTAATAACCTGCAGTTCCAGAATAAGTTCCTATTCTGAGTCTGTATTTGTCCGCAGATGAACTGATGTTGAATGTCGAATATTCCGCATAACGCTTTCCTCCTTCGAAATCTTCCAGATCAATTCTCAGTCGGTATCTTCTCTTTGACGTCAAAAGGTGAAGAAAATTGTTTCCTGGACAAAAATATAAACGTTCTTTGACTTCATTTAATTCGATTGAATTGGAAAAATTGGCTCAATTTTGTGCCTCATTCAACAATATGAATGAGTTCTTTTTTAAAAACATTGACTAGAGATGTTCCATTTGAGGGTGAATTGCAACTAATAATTTATTGAAATCACGAGCTTAAGACTATTTGCAAGACGGGCGTCCATTTGAAAGATTTTGAAGCCCTTCGTTTATCAATGTATTAGTTATCCTTGTCAATTTAGTATAGTAGTAGTGTAGTGGTAGCATAGCAGTAGTGTAGTAGTAGTAGTAGTAGTAGTAGTAGTAGTAGTAGTAGTAGTAGTAGTAGTGGTAGAGTAGTAGTAGTAGTAGTAGTAGTAGTAGTAGTAGTAGTAGTAGTAGTAATCAGAGGCGTAGCAGCCATATGGACAACCTGGCCAAATGCCAAGGGCTCCCCGACCCACAAAGGGCCCCCGACTCGAGCAAAAAAATTCGCAAACAGATCGGAGGACCGACAAAAAAGAGACCGACAACCAAAAAAGGGTCGAAAAAAGGTCGTCAACAAGACCGACAAGCAAAAAAGGTCGTCAACAATTTTTGCAAACCTGTCAGATCGTCTCTGGAAACTGTGGAAAGGGTCCCTGCCTGTTTTTCGCCAAGTGCCCCGAGCATATTGCTACGCCACTGGTAGTAATAGTAGTAGTAGTAATAGTAATAGTAGTAGTAGTAGTAGTAGTAGTAGTAGTAGTAGTAGTAGTAGTAGTAGTAGCAGTCAGTGCTGAAAGTCTGTGAAAAAAGTTAAGGGAACTCTAACCCTAACGAACTATGGGTACTGGGTAACCATCATTTACATTTCTATAGCGCTTTTTAATCTTGGCTTAATGGTTTTGCCACAAGTACACGGTGCTTTTACAAAATTGGAACAAATATTGAAAAATTATGGAGAAACATTTCATGGTCCAAAAAGGTGAGGGAACTTAGTTCCCTCGAGTTCCCTCTGACTTTCAGCACCGGTAGTAGTAGTAGTAGTAGTAGTAGTAGTAGTAGTAGTAGTAGTAGTAGTAGTAGTAGTAGTAGTAGTAGTAGTAGTAGTAGTAGTAGTAGTAGTAGTAGTAGTAGTAGTAGTAGTAGTAGAAATAGGCCCTTTTAATAATAATTTAAAAATAATAATAATATATAGGTTTTAAGTGGTTTTGTAGGATTTATGCTTCGTTAAAGACCACTGTCACTCATTCAGCCCTCTATTCCACCTTTTTTATATCGGGTTTGCTAAAGCTGTTGCCTTTGATATTAAATCAACATAAAACAAATCTATTTTGCAGCATGTAAGGTCAAAACATCTCGCATATCAAATTTCAGCTCTTCACAATAATTCTGTATTCTGATCAATATATGAATTAATGTAGCATGGCCTATCTTTAACTATCCTTCTACTGAACTTTTTGTAGTCGTTCCAGTACTATGAGGGGTGTCTAAGAGACCCTAGATTTATTGTACTGTTTTGCATTGAGTATCAAGTTTATTAGATTCTGGCTTATAATTATGATGAGGAGACACTACATACACCTTTATAGGCCTATATGCAAAATACTACCAAATTTTCATTACATATGGTGTGCAAGGTATGGAACTATGCATGACATACATGTATAGGAATATTTAGCTCTGAATTACTTTCAAAAGTACAATATAGATGAACAACACGTGCTTCATTGTAGTGTATAATATCTACAGTATAACGTCCAACATAGTTATAGATGTCATCACTGTTTGGCAGTGCCTGTTTTTCAATTGCAACACAAACGAAAAGTCTTTACTTTTGAATGTTCCCCACAAACGTGTCTTTCACAGCCATCGCACAGTTGCTTGCTTTCAACCTCCTCCAGCATTTGGTTCAATCCACGGACAACAAGGTGTACTTGGGACATATAACTAGTCCATCACCTTCATTGTGTCAATCGTAACTGTACGTAGACACCTTGAATACAGCTGACTATATTCCAAGAGAGGCTTACACAAATACACAACTCTATGCTCAGTTGCTTCAGCAAACAATGACGGCGACGAAGTAATGGTACAGTAGCTGGAGGCTTTTTAGTATTCCATACAACATATGCATTATTTGCAGCAACATAAACAACGTTGTAACCAATTGTTATTAATGCATCAAAACCCGGTCATGTTGTTTACAAGTCGTTTCGATGGTTACCAATCCATGCAGCAAAGCAAAGGCGTTTTATCAATTTAATGCATTACTAGACAAAGTCATAAAGGGTCATAACCAAACTTTACTATATATTGAGTAAATAATAAAAAGACTTATTTTTGTTCTTTTTCCCACAGTAACCCCCCACGACCACCACCACCACCTCGGCGTCCGGGGACATATATCTGCGCCAGAGGTTTTCAAACTTTTACAAGCCGCGGATCTCCGTGGCATGTCGTTGCTATTTGGCGGTCCCTCAACCAGGGGCGTAGCAATGGCTATTGCGGCTTTAGCCTTGGGCGGCACAGATGATGGGGGCGGCAAATTTTGGAAGCGACTACTTTTATTGCTTGTCATGGTATTTTCATTAAAGGCGACAAACAACTTGAGAAGGGGCGGCACATTTCAAATTTTGGAAGCGACGACTTTTTTTTCTTGTCAAACGTTAGAAGGGGCGGCAAATTTAACATTTTAAAATGTTGGAAGCGACGACATGGGCCACATGGGCGGCATGAGTGCACGCTGAGCCTCTGGCGCCAAACATCCTAGATCCTACTCTTGTATCATTATATGAATGAATTTGGGGCGACGGATTAGCCATGAGCCAGAGGCGGCAAAAGTGCACGCTACGCCATTGCCTCCAATCCCAGAAACAAGACCAAGTGACAATTCATGTATGGAATTAGAACAAGTACATTGACTGCATTTTAATCTAGTCGAGTGCACTGCTGTATACACCGATAAAAAGTAATTAGATAATGTAAAAATTCAAAATAGTAGCATCAAGTAATTAAAGACAGTTTCTTTAAATTGAGATCAACCTTTGGTCAGTGTGAAGGGTGTTCTGTCAGATGATAATTCAGCCAGTTCTTCCTGTTCCCGTCCAATTAAATCGGTCAACTCATATTATGTCATCATCTCCGAAATACTTATGAAAATAATGTGACAACCGCTGAAGAATGATTACAAAAGTCATTATAATAATTTCTCTAGCAGTCTCTTACACTGCCATAAGTCACATATTTACAGAAACATATCATAGACACCTTGCACGCTTAGCCTTTCTTAATAGCTATGAGAAAAGTGGATGATCTAAACAAATTTTCCATGGCATAATCGCGGACCCCTTGGCGCCCTGCCGCTGACTCCTGGGGGTCCGCGGACCACAGATTGAAAACCGCTGGTCTACGCCTCTGTAATCACTTATTGTTATGTGTCTTATTGCTAGATAAAATTACTCATAATATTTCATTATTCAGAAAGAGAAAAGGTCGTGAAATCCTGCGCAGTTCATCTCCGAAGGACTTTTGAAGGCATCTCAAATGCATAAGGAATACAATCCTTTTGTCAAGTGTCGACATTTTCCGTCGTTCCTATCCGCCGTAACAGGGCCTGGAAAATCATACTGACTTACTGGATTTGACAATGGGGGATTACGATCCAATGTATTTCCAAAATCGTCATTTCCCAATTTCATTAAATAACTCCGGTCTTTGGACCTTCCCTAAAGTTTAGACTGTTGCTGCCTTTTCATCGACTTTATTACATTTATCCACGACAACGGCACCAAAATAGTTTGCTTCATTGCAATGCTCCACATTCTTAGTCCAAAAGTTAGACGTCAATAAATATCGCCCACACATGATATCGCGATCAAAAATTCGCTATTCCATCGGTCTACGCTCTTTAAAACTGCGATAAGGGCATATTTTGAGGTTAGGAGTGGACCTAAAAGGTTACGGCTTAGGGTTTTGGATTAAACCGAAGCAGGCTTGTTAGTGCTTGGCCTTGTGCTTGAACTTGTATTATGCTTAAGTACCAAAAGCAAGTGCTTGTGTTGGCCTTGGCCTTGGACTATGAGTGCTTGGCCTTGTGCCTTAGGTGCTTGGCCTTGTGCCTTAGGTGCTTGTTAACAAGAGTAGTAATTGTAGCTACTACAAATTGTACAAACTTTGTGTGCGTTATTTAGATGTATTTTGAAAATTTACAAAGTTTAAGTTCTACCCGATTCTGTTGCTGACAATGTTAGTTTGAAATGTGCGGTAATTTTGAACCTAAGCGAAAAGGTTGTTTATTTGAACACGTACTTGTGCTTGCTTGTACTTGTGTTTGAATGTAAAGTGCTTGGCCTTGTGCTTGGCTTTGTGCCTTAGATGTTTGGCCTTATGCTTGACCTTGTGCCTTAGGTGCTTGACCTTGTGCTTGGCCTTGTGCCTTAGGTGCTTGGCCTTGTGCCTTAGGTGCTTGGCCTTGTGCCTTAGGTGCTTGTTAACAAGACTGGGCAGAAGGCCTACTGTGTATTTACCCCATTGGCCCTGCTCACATAGTGATGCTAGGCCCGCAAGAGCCGATTCGAGCACAATGAATTAATCTTATGGAGCTTAGTTTTTTCATGTTCTCAGGGTTTAGGAATAGGCCTGCCATATGAAAAACTATTTTGCGTATTTGGAATGGCGAAAGACTACATTCAATTTCCGCGATATTTTGTAGTGCGGTATTTCTGACATAAACCATTTCCAAATGTCTTGTGTATTGTCTAATATTGACGGCTATAAATTGATATGTACTGTATGTCGCAAGTTATTACACCAAGGACCACGGTGTTTCTGTGATGGATCTATTTCGTGAAATGAGCGATGGTCTATTCTTAATATGAAATATATTTGGCAAAGAGTCGTAATGACTTTAGCTAAAATCCCAATACACTCGTTAAATCTTCATGGAATGGTACAGGTCTATATTTGAAAATAGGAAGGCTTGCTAAAATTTAAATTCCCTCGTTAACGCATAGACTGGTACAGGTCTTTATATTTAAGAAGGGGTAGGGTAATTATATTTACCTAGCCAGAATTCTCCGCTTGGATTTCCGAAACCATTTGCATACTCGTTCCATTCTCTGTAAAAATCTATGATGCCATCTTTTCGTCTTTGAAAAACCTAACCGCGAACATGTTTCAAGTCTTCATAGAATACATTTCATTAATTAATTCATGTAATTAAGCTCTGTGACCATTAGTAACCTTAATTATCAGTGAGAATACAGAGCCGGTTTAGAATGCATCTGATTTTGATATTTTAATTAATTCACTTATGGATCCAATCTAATCGAAACACTTCTACACGGTACAGTGTGTAATAATGTAATTTTTAGACCCAGACAAAAGTTCCACACAAAACGCCATGTGGGATTAAAATAATTCTGGTAACCACGACCCAGATATGTGGCAACATTTCCATTAGTCAACTTGCCGTCTAAGATGGTCAATGAAAATTCATGGCTTAGGCTATTCATGATGTTTCCATTCAGACTAGTCTAAACACTTTTAAGCTAGTATTTTTAAAAATTGACTTACAGTCCATCCGCCGTTTGTCGTTGTCATATCACAGAATGCGTCGGCGTAATATCGTTGACCCTGATCAACGACGTAGATGCGATAGACTCCATTCGTCATGTAGCCATTGGTTTTAATATCAGAACAGTCGCACACATCTGAAGTATTTCGGCAATAACCTAAGAGAGGGGAAAATATTTAATTTATAATAGAGTAGTACCTACTCTGATATCATGTTTACAAAGTCTTACGACAAATATATAAGAAATGGAAAATTAGCGAGTCTTTGCATCCTTGTATACTGATATTTCGTTTTTGTTGGAAATCGACGAACTGCGGAAGAATAATCACAGGTGAAAAATTTGTCTTTTAAAACATATATCAGTAATTAATGCGCTATAACAAGTGGATTTTACCTTCTCTTCAATAGTATGAGACATCAAAAACGAATTTATAATATGAAACTGAAGGTGAAAAATGGCTTGTGTCTGCCTAGTTGGAATTTAATGCATTCGATATACGCTCATTCACTAAATGTGTGGCGTTCAGCCACTGGAGCTAGATTATTATTATTATTATTATTATTATTATTATTATTATTATTATTATTATTATTATTATTATTGTTGTTGTTGTTTCAATGTGTCGCTACTTAACTTGTTAGATATTGACAATAATTTAATTTAGTTAATTATTGTTTACTACTAATATAAATTTGTACGAATTTTAATTAAATAAGTTTTAAATTTTAATTCATGTGAACGGACGAAGATCTAGGCTAGAGATGGTTACAAACATGGTTAGGCACCCGTGCACTGGAATTCCCGTTTTCCTACGAAAACGAAAACACTAAAATCGAAATGAAAAGACAAGGGAGTTCGCGGTCGCTAAACTAGCACAAAATCTACTGAAGAAGACCGGAGCTATGTCTTAAACCAACAACTCAAATCAAGTCCCGCCGACGCTTAGCGCTCGTATATATGGCTGTAGTTACCGAATACTGTAGTTAGGTAGGTACGATAACTGTAGTTACCGAAGCGGAGTTTCGCGGACACGAAGCCTCCTGTAGAGAGCTAAATAAATCTAGCTCCAGTGTGAGTCCTGGGAACGCTACGCGTTCGGTCTACGCCATAACTAAATTTAGGTTCATTGCGCGCAATCCCGCGCATTTAGCGGCGATGACGGTGATAGATGCAACGGCCGACGAAGCGATGTTGACGGAGGAAGCAGAACGATGGAAAGGGTCCGTTGTGGGGTCCTGTAGGGACTGCAGCAGAGCTCGGTCGGCGGCGGTCGGCGGCGACGTTCACAGGAGGTGGATGGCTACCGAGATGTCGCCCTCGAGCGCCTCGGACCGTTGGGGCACTGACTGAAACAGCAGTGTTGTGATCTCGAGACCAAGGTCTCGGGTCTCGAGTGCACTCGAGTTTGCCCACAGCAGGCCTTGGTCTTGGTCTCGAGACCACAGGGGTAAAAGTCTTGCTCTAGGTCTCGAGACCAGAGGGGTAAAGTCTTGAAATTGTCTCGAGACCTGGTTGCAAAAGTCTCGAGTTCTCCATAACTCGAGACCTGGCTGCAAAGTCTCGAGTTCTCATTAACATTAGTCATCGCAAATCTGTATGTCATCATTTGTGCGACATCATTTCATCACCCTACCTTGTGGAACTCTCTTCCCGATGACGTCAACAAGGCTAACACTGCTGAGCACTTCATCAAGAGCCTAAAGACGCATCTGTTTAGGATAGGGCATAGTCATTGATATGTCAAAGCGCTTTTGTTGTGGGCCTCAGCCTTGTTACAGCGCTATAGAAATTGTCCAGGAATGAATGAATGAATTTGTTTTGTTAATAAATATGAAAGAATGCCTACAGGGCGATTAGTTGTAGACCTACACTTGATACTCTATGCAGGTGTTCTCCGTAATAAATGGCAACTTCATCAAATTAATTATTTATATCTATGTTTTGACCGGAAGTTATCTGTGTATTCAGGTTCTTTTACCGTGTTAAAGTTTAGTAGTTGTTATGATACATCGTACTTGTCATACTTCTATAAATTATAATCATTTTCAGTGTCAAACTATAATTTAAAAACTGCAATTAATGGCGGAAAATGGAGTTCCTGATCCTAAAGGCAATGCTGTGAAGTTGAAGCCACCACGCATCATACACTCATACAGTTTGCGTTTCACTCGTTCAGCATCGTTGTGAAAGACGATAACAAGCGGCAGGCGCAATGCTGCCATTGTAAAAGTGTTATTATGGAATCACGAGGAACTACATCTGGATTTGTAGGGTAGGTGGAACCTTACCTTATTCTAATGTCAACTTATACACTGGAACGTTTGTTTCTAGTTGGGTTAATAAATTTAATTCAGTTTCTTACGCACTAGGTTACGGTGGGCCTGTGCACATTAGCCAAGCACCCCAATTGGAATTATAAGAATGTGTCATTGAAATAAAAACTAGCTGTTTAATTGAATTTGAAATAAAGAAATGCAATTAACGAATTATCAATTATATTTGTTGCGCTGAACTGAATATCGCATATGTGGATGGTAGAAATTCGCACGTTATTTTGATGTCTACCGGTATTTATAAATCTATAAATACGTCGCTAAGTCTGGGACTCGAGAGCAAAATGTTGGACGGTATTGGTCTTGGCCTCGAGACCAGAGGGGTAAAGTCTTGGTCTTGGTCTCGAGACCAAAGGTATAAAGTCTTGGTTTTGCTCTCGAGACTTTTTAAAAAGTCTCGTTAAGAACACTGCATATGTAGCAATACTAAAGTAACATCTCATCATAATTATGTCTCATTGCAGTATTTAATTGTTTGTATTATCTTACTCCTGTCAAACTAGAAAGATACGTCGAAAGAAACTTTGGCACATGTGAAGAAACCTGTATACCTATAAAAGAGATTTTCGACTAAATGATTTTTGATTAAACGATTGAAACGATTGGCGACCAAATGACCGGTCACCGATTTTGTAGCCGCCATGCATTGGCCTAGGTTCATATCTTGAGAATAAACTTAACATATTAACGTGGTGTATAGTGGATAGCGTTTTAAGTAAGAGATTGTTAGATGAGTTTATGCTTAGTCCGAGTTTCGGGTAGTTGCTTACTTGCTAGTATTAGTCATTAGGAACTTGGATTATGTGCACCTCGATATTGTGTTTAAAATATTTGGGTGGTCTTTTTCCATTTGCCCCTCCTCCTCTTCCTCCCTTCTATCGATCAATGCTTCATAGGAATCTTAGAGCTAGCTTGCATGCATTCTGTCGCCTGACTGTGTGACGTCAGGGGTAGTCTGGTGTAGCCTGATGAGAGTTAAATTAAATATACTGGATTGACGATTGCTCGACGCAGTCGGCCGACGATCGTTAAAAACTTCACATCGAGAATGGTCTTGTTCATTTAATAATAGTAGGGCGATAGTGCTTCTCACTACAGGTCTTTATTAACGTGGTCTTTCACCGTCTTTGGACTATTCGGTATGCTAATACAAACTTACTTTTACGCCTTTGAATTTTGCGTGTCTGAGCCGCTGAAACAAGTTTGCAAAAGGCGACATCAGCGATGCATGATTTTTACCGTAATACATTTATTTTTTAGTCATATTCTCACCCTTCTCCTCTGTTTCTGCCGAGGGATCTTCACAGGCAGACGTCGTGCATTGTCCATTCCTCTGTGCACAGAGACTCCACATGACACTAGTTGTTACAAGAACATCATCAATTCCTTCTGAAGAGCCGTTGCATTCAGGCGTCGTGCATTGTCCATTCACTTGTAAACAGATGCTACATATAGCACCCGTTGATAGAAGAAGGATGTAAACCATGTTCGATTAGAACTTCAGACAACAGTTTTGGTTCGAGTGATAATCAAAGTAACAGTGATCTAACGCAACGTCAATGGCAGACATAGCCTATACACTGTAGACAGCAGATCGGTAGAAGCCGCTATACTAGAAGGATGTGAAAAATGAAAACAGTTGTACCCATCTGTTACAATTCACCATTCTCCCAGTAATTCTATAATAGCATTCTCTAAAAACAACGAATTATAGGTTAATTGTCCTTCGCCAAATGTGACCCTCTCTACGCAAACATTAGGCCTAAATGGGTGCTATCGAATTCACCAATTATGTTCAATAGCAAGAATGTGAACTTGCGAATATGGCGTCTTATTAGACTAAAGCAAAGCGTTGAAACTAACCAGAGCTAGCAATTATGCTTCAAAAAGCGCTGTTGTAACTGACGTTAATTATGTCAAACACGTCTTTCATCAGAGAATGAACATTTAATTTTTATGCATTTAATTCCTAACAGCAGCAGCGCTGCTTTTCCATCATTCACGTTGCGGATTTGATGCAAGAGAGAGAGAGAGAGAGAGAAAGAAAGAAAGAGTGAGAGTGAGTGAGAGAGAGAGAGACATACAGACAAACAAACAAACAGACCAACAGACAAACAGACATACAGTAAGAGACAGGCAGACAGTAAGAGAAAGGCAAACAGACGATGGAACAGACAGAGACAACATTAATAATAATAATAATAATAATAATAATAATAATAATAATAATAATAATAATAATAATAATAATAATAATAATAATGCACTTATATAGCACCATTTCTAATACTCAAAGGTATCAATCGATGGTACTTCAAATCCATCCGCAAAAGACCAGGTCATTCCAGAGATCAATCAGAGAGAAACAGCAAGACAGACTATAGAGGAAATGCTAGTTGGAAGAGATGTGTTTTAAGCCTAGATCTGAAAATGCTCAGTTTATTGGAAGATCTCACAACCAGAGGGGGAGAGTTCCAGATTTTGGCCCAGAAATAGAAAAAGCTCTCTTACCAATTTCACTGTTTGTTCTAGGTACATTTAAACAATGAATCAGCAAATCTTGTTGAATGATAATGTTTTGGATGGTTTATCATAGATTTTAAATATTGAAGTTGGCCAGACTGCAGAATTTTAAAAACAAGGACACCAGTCTTAAAAACAATTCCCTGTTCTACTGGCAGCCAGTGTAACTTTTGAAGGAAAGGTCTGATGTGATCATGTTTGCGAGTTTTTGTAATGGACCGAGCCACAGAATTCTGAATCATTTGAAGTTTTTGTATATTAGATTTGGCCATACCATTGTAAAGGGAATTGCAATAATCAAGCCTACTGCTGACAAGGGCATTGGCAAGAGGAATCAGAGCAGGTTTCGGCACAAGATCACGAATTCGTCGAATGTCTCTGATTTGAAAATGAGTAGCTCTGCTATCCTTATTTATGTGATCATTAAAAGACAGGTTTTTGTCAAATAGTACATACACCTAGGTTGCGGACAGACTGACTTTGATTAACTGAAATGTTGTCAAATTTAAAGGAATGCATGTCCTCAAATTTACTTAAATTAAAAGATGTACCAAGAAGTAAAAACTCGGTTTTTGAAGGGTTTAATGCAAGCTTATTACTAAACATCCAAGACTGAACATTTTTCAGACAAATGGATAAATTTTCTAGTGACGCCGAAGAGGTTTTATCATCAAAGGCAATGAATAGCTGTGTATCGTCAGCATAGAAATGATAGTCAGCAGAGAATTGATCCAAATAAGCGATCCAAGGGGCATTGTATATAAGGTGAAAAGGAGAGGGCCTAAAACAGATCCCTGGGGAACACCAAAATCGAATTTAACCCATATATGCCTACGAGCCTTTATAAAGGATGGTTGATTTTTTACTTACTTATTTATGCCAATGAAGATTTTTTGCATTGCAATTCTATATTGACTTCACTGAATAAGTGACCTTTTAAGAAAAGTGTTTTGGTTCTGAATATTTTCACATTTTAAATCTTGATTCAGAGTTGAAAGCTGTTTTTGTCACCTGTAACTATAGCCGACAAAAGGTATATTGTAATTTTTCTAAAATCTCACCATAAAGAGCTAAATTTAGTTCAACAATGTGATTTGACATCTATTACTACTCATGTCAATGGCAGCTTCATCATATTTTATGCACAAGATTTTTTAGGCGCCAGATTTGTACCATCCTTTATAAAGGATGCTAGGCATATCTGGGGTCACACATTATACAGTATACATCAACCATTGGTCTGAAGGGCTTACACTTTACATGCATCACATCACAGTTTGAGCTCTACCAGAGCAACGGTCCCATGGCACACCAAGATCTGGGTCTTGGAGGGTCAGTTGTCATAAACTAGGCCAAATCTTTGCCACCTGGACCAACTTACAGACTGTACTTTGATAATTTGTTCACACTGCCACGACTCTTGGATTACCTCACTCTGGGGAATATTGGAGCAACTGGCACTCTGTGTGTCAACTGAACGGACAGATGCCCTTTTATATCACCATCTGACATGAAGCAGAAAGAAAGAGGACACTTTGACTACATATATGATGCAACCGGAAAATTCATCATCAACCAAAGGCACGACAACAGCCCTGTGACCATGGCTTCCAACATGCATGACACTCATCCAGTTGAGAAAGTGAAAAGATGGTCAGCCCAGAAGAAGGTGAGAGAAGTTATCCAGCCAGTAACCATCAATTACTACAATCTGCACATGGGAGGCATGGATCGCTTGGACCAGAATGTGGGTTGCTACAGAATTTCCCTCAGGTCCAAGAAGTGTGATGCCCACTATTTATCCAGATGGTCGATGTTGCTACTCAGAATGCTTATTACATATACACACTATCACCTGCAGATACTTCTTGTTGCCTCAATTATCTGTCCTTCAGACGAGATATTGTTAGTCTATAGCAAGTGTTTTGCTTAGAGACTCCAACTTAGAGGACCGATTGGGCAGCTAATGGTTCTAGACAGAAGGGTTCAGTCGAGTGTTCGTTATGATGGCAAAGACCATCTGGTTTCATACATTGAAAAGCAGAAAGTAAGTCAGCTTTACAAGAAGAAAGCCCATTTGTTTGCCTTGAAGTGCAATGTTGACTTACATCCTAAAGACTGCTTCATTGACTTTCATCGAGAGTGATGCTAACCGCTTATTGCTAATTCCTGGTGCTAATTGATGCCTGACACATGACATTTGGAAGATTCAGTTGATGCATTTGTTTGTTTATAACAAATTTCCATGAAGTTCTTAAGAAAAATCAAACAATTTGCAAAAATACAATGCTTGCACACACTGCTTCGTGGAAGTATTAGTTTGACATTTATGCACCCATAAGTGCCTAGCATCCTTTATAAAGGATCGACATTTATGTGGTCATAGTTTGGAGATCCGTCAAAATTTTCCAGAAAATAGGTTAGTTCCAGGCTATTAGGCGCAGATTTGACTAAATATTTCAATATAGCGAGGAAATAAAAAGTTAGGCATATATGGGTTAACTGAGTTTGACTGTGCACCGTTACAATAAACAGATTGACAGCGATGTTGAAGGTAGGATGTGAACCACTCTAATGCAGTACCTGATATGTCAAACCAATGTTCGAGTCTATGGAGAAGGATTGCATGATCTATGGTGTCAAAAGCCGCAGACAAGTCTAGTAAAATAAGCGCAGTTACCTTGCCATTATCCATTGCAGACAAAATATAATCATGAACAGTAGGGTGGAGTGAAAAAACTTTTTCTCAGTGATGTAAATGTAATAGTTTGGAAAAGTTGTGTTATGGTATAGAGAGAAACTGTGCCAAAAATCACTTAACTGGATTAATGTCTAGAGCCTCCCCAAGCGTCCTCAAGTTTCAGTAATATTGCTAATTGTTAATTGGGTATGTTTCTGCGTTGGGATATATCCTCTATTCCCACTGTCTCACACAAGGGTGCTGAAGTTAATTACGCCTTACCAGCTAGTGTGCCTGTGTGATGAAAAACAAGGTGCCTGTAAAGGATAGTGAATTTCTGTTGCATCAGCGAGGTGCTAGACGAATGGCCGTGGTAGGAATTGACATCACGGAATGTGGGAATATTCTAAAAAGGTTGGCAAGAAGACACTCAGAACTCTCCAAGGTCTCTGCATCACAACCATCCACAAGTGGGCAAGCAGATGTTCCTGTTGAAGTCATCAGTAGGCCTAATGAAGATGCATAGGCCTATACTTCAGATAGTGATACTCCTAATGATGACAACTATGATCCGCCAGGAATTTCACGGCGAGAAACTGAGAGTAAGGTAAAAAGAACAAAGAAGACCTCTTCACAAGTGCGAATTTCTCTGCCTAATATATCTTTAATAGCTGCATGACATGTAGTCTGTATCAGATAAGGTAGGTAGCTGCTCTATCTTCGGCATGTTTTCAAGACATTGTACTCGTTTATGAAGACGATAAAACCCTCATTTAGACAGAAGCAAAATGAGAATTGAAGGGAAAGGAAAAGAACGGAACTGAATGAAGAGGAGGACAGCAATGTTATCGAATGTGTTTCTTTTGATGGAAGTAAGGATAAAACACTAGTGCCTAAGAAGAAAGATGGGATATATCATATGAAAACTGTAATTGAGGAGTGTGTGGCAATTGTTTAGGAGTCAGGTTGGTCACGTTTCACCGAGAAAGAATCTGCGATTTGAATCAAAACGTGTATTATGTACATGTTAAAAGAGAAAGAAGCTGACTTACAGAAACTGGTTGCTACTGGTTGCGATGGTACTGTAACTAATACTGGGAAATCAGGAGCTATTATGAGGTTGTTAGAAGAAGTAAGGTGATCTATGCAGTGGGTAAACTACCGGTACAGGACCTAAGGGGTTTCTGGTCCACTTGGTCAGCAGCTACAAACTTGTCAGAACTTTTCCATTGTAGGTTTCGATTTAATTGAAGGAGAGATGCCCATTGTAACATGCGAAGACTTAAGTTCAGATAAGGCTTATCTGCCGGACGTTTGGAAGGCTATAACACTTGGTGACTATTCGCAGAGTTTGGCATCACGCGACCCAAGGAAACTCGCACATTCAAGATGGCTTGCAACAGCTAACCGAGGTACGGAAAACCCAACTGAAAATTTGAAAAACTAGCAACTTATGATACAAAAGTATATACTCCAGTCTGGTTTCATATCGAAATGAAACCATCCTGCAAGGACGGAGGGCACCAACTTTGGAAGACAATTTCATTATCACCATACCTTCCTGTAGAACTTAAATTAGTAGCTGATCCGGCAATCCAAAGAAACGGCTACTTTGGACATGAAGAGAATCTACTGCTGGCAATGTTATTAGATGCAGATGCACAGCAACACATCAGAGAAGGTAGTGCTATGAAGAATACTGAAAGCTAGACGTACTTCAAATATTACTCGAATTCCAAAATTCAAAATTCCAGTGTTCAATGTTGATGCTGCCAGTTAGGCCTGTATTGACTTAATTAACTGGCACAAGAAACAACTATCAGCTCCTCCTCTACTTTCTAACCTCTCAGGCCAAGACATTTATTCCTTGATAAAGAGCGCAGATCAGCAGTTGAACTTTCAAAGATTTCAGTGCCATTCTCAGGCAACTGAAAGATGTGTGAAGCTAGTAACTGAGGCCAGTGCTGCAGTATATGGTCCAATTGCAAGAGAAGGACACATAAAGTCAAAGCATACCTCTCTCAGGCTCATGTCATATTCTAGCACAAAATCAGACTTTAGACAGAATCATACAGAAACCTGTGGTTTCACAGTAAAGCGCATATTGTGTAATTGAGCCGGCATGTACTGTGCTTTGCATATTGTGAGACATAACGAAGATTGCCGCAGCAATACAGGGTCTATAAGTATGCAAGTTGCAATAGAAAATGTTTGTAATTCTGTTTACCTCTTTACAAAAGGAGTGTTGGATAATTGTATTGCTTGCATTATTAAAATAAAACAGTTGTACGTAAATGAATAAGGCCTATATGCCAAAATGCAATAATTGCACAAAATGCCCAAACTTCATCGTCTCTGGGGAGGCTCTTGACGTTCATTTAAAAATTCAAAATTTTCACTGAACAAATCACTGATACCTTGCACAACTTTCCCCCACTATTAGAATTTTAAATTCGAAAATTTTTAAAATTTCGTCCTTTTCACTCCACCCTAATGAACAGCCAGTAGAGCAGTTTCAGTTGAATGAAATTTTCGATATGCAGATTGCTTAGGCAATAAAAGATTATGCAATGAAAGATGTACATTTATTCGACTAAGCGCAATGCGTTCAACAAGTTTAGATATAAAATTTAAATTTGAGATAGGCCTATAGCTAGAAAAATCATTTGGGTCGAGTGTTGGTTTTTTCAGTAATGGGTGGACAAGAGCGCTAGCATAGGTTGATGGAAAGATACCTGAAGACAGAGATACGTTAACCAAACGGGTAATTACTGGCCCAAGCACATCAAAACACTGCTTAAGGATATGGGTTGGAATAACATCCAGTAAACACTGTTTATTCGGCAAAGAAAAAATAATTTGGCGTATTTCAGACAGATTGAAGGGGCGGAATGCTGTGAATATTGGGGGATGGGTTTTTGGCAGTGAGCAGTTGTCTTCTGTGGGCATCGATAGGCATAGATAGAGTCATAGAAAGAGAAAGAGGCAGGACATGTTTTAAGAAAAAATTATCACTGCACAAAATCACCCCCTCCCTTATCTCCAGGTAGAGACGTAGCTTAGATTTTAGTTTTTTTGGGTTGAAGCCAAGACCCCTTTCCTCCCATTTCCCCGCACTAGACGCCCCCTTCCCGGCCGGGTTAGACGCGGCTCCCTTGAAATGGGGGTCCGGGGGTTTCTGCTCTGAAAAAGTTTGAAATCGTAGATGCTCGTACGTGTGTTTTAGAGCATTTTGGGTACAAAATCTCAAGGCTGGTATCCAAGTTCCATGTCTGTAATTTCTTACGTTTAAGCAGAATTATTTGAAATTTACTTAAACATAAGAAATTACAGACATGGAACTTGGTAAATGTGTTAACATGAGTCCACCTTATTCTACTGTGAACTTATACACTGTAGGAGTAGCTACTGGATTAACTGGATTTCTATCTTGTTTTAAATTGTGTCTGTTTAATGTATAAACATCACGAGAATCAGTGAAACTTCTATATCAAAATCCCTTTACCTTGATTAGCGAATGCTAATGCTAACTCATGAAATTAGTCCAATAAAACTTGTTGTTTCAGTAATCTTTCCAAAATCTAGACCAAATACTCCCTTCTTTCTTCATAATTCGCTGTGAAAAATCCTCTGTTTGACTCGGTAGCAGCTCTGCTGCCTCAGCTGCCTCAGCGATGAGTCAAGCATAATGCGTCTGTACGTCTCTAGTCTCTTTGACTGATCTGTTTTCATGTATTTAACGTGCCTTGTAAGTTCTTCCAACATAAAACGCTTTCATTAGTAATGTATGCGGATGTTATTTAACAGTGGACTTTGCACTCGACTTTGCAGCGTCTTCTTAGGCTGCGCACTTGATCAGCCGGATGCATCCTCATTCATCGCCTCATTCACCGCGCAAATGAATTCACAACCTATAACCTTTAGCTATCAATCAATCTGGTGCGTGCTCCTATAAAATAATAAATGGACGGAAAACCGTAAAGTAGGCTAATCAAATATTTAACACGTTTTTAAACACGTTCTTAAGCAATTTCTTGCAGTGATTTAGCGAAGTAGGTTACACTTCATTTTGTGTTCATAAAGTACGTTCTTCCAATATTTGTCACAATTTTCAGCGTTAAATTAGAGTTTTAAGACAAGTGTTTTTCTATACTTACATGTTCAACACGTTTCATTTAATCAAGCATAGATGCATCATTTAAGCGTGCTATGTAGATTTTATCCATTGAATTTCGAATTTCATAGAATCGTATAGTTTATATTTCATTTTATTCCGTATTATTTCAACTTCAGCATTGTTTTCAAATTTCATTAGTATTTCTTTAAGTATATGCCAGGCGACATATTTTAACGGAGAGGAAATTGCTGAGTATAAGTACTGGGGAATGTATCTGTCATCGATCAAAATTAGGTTATCTCAGAACAACAGAGAGAGATAGAAATAGAGAGAGAGAGAGAGAGAGAGAGAGAGAGAGAGAGAGAGAGAGAGAGAGAGAGAGAGAGAGAGAGAGAGTTAGAAATCGAGAACTTAGAAGTTTTGGATCTAGGGTTTGATAAATGGGCTTTGCCTGTCAAAGAGCAATTCCAAATGACTCGTGCGTTTCAAAATTAATGTATCCAGGATACGAGCGATAACTGGTTAAATAGATACTGCAGCTGTAAAAAGATCTTGATTAGAACCACATTGCAAGTTCTTTGTAAAATTATATAGTGCGGGATTTCATCGAGGTTGTTTGAAGTCATGAATGTGATTGATGTGTTTTCAACAATGCTTATCTGGAAAGTGACATAAACTGATTACTGCTATAGCTATTTGCTACTAATCCTTTGTGGTCTGGCAAGATGATGTCATTGTCTGGATTTTGTGAATAAAAGCATGGCGTTCGACAGGCGCACTTCACTTTCCCGGCAGGGTTCGCTTGCCCGGCAACCTAGCTATATATCATGCTAGAATATATATAGCCCTACTGCTTTTGCATATTTCTGCTGAGCTTTGCGAATCTGATGCCGATTGTTCAAAAGAAACTAAATGTGTTAGTCTTCATGCATTGTAGTTCCTTGCGTAAATGCATTAATATAGCATATGAGCAGGCTCATAAAAGTCTAAAGTAGAACCACATTAAAATCGCAATAATTTCCGAAGGCAGGGAGGTTATTATAACCAAAGAAAGTATAAGGCTTCGGTCGTCTCGTTACAATCCTGTCAGATGTAAGGATGATTCAATTTAATTTGTCTGAAATTTTATTATGACACGTGATTTCAATAAAAAGTGAAACAAAATGGAAACTAATTTCTGTTTTTGTCTTTAGACATTGATCCTAGTGGGCGAGAACCTTTGTGTCAAATATGAATTGACGAATTTAAAGCCAAAGACCAGCACGACGAATTCAATTGCCGTCGTATTAATCTCCGTTGCATCTCAAATAGTTTATTCGACAACAGTGAATTGAAATCATATCTAATTACTGGGTCATTTATCAAAATGACTCATCACCGTACAAAAAATAATAGCCTTCCACACTTTTTAGGGGATCCGTCATTGATCTTTAAGGGGGAGGGGCAAAACGTTTTTGACATAATTATAGAGGGGTCGCTGAAAGTTGACAGTTATTGACAAGGGAGAAAGAAGTCAAAATTGTCCCAAAATTGTTGACATAATTAATGGACAGTCCCTTATTAATCCTCATCGATTATACAATATAGCAGCATCGACTGCTCTAATAGTATTACGAGCCTAATAGGCAATTTACACGTTACAGCTCCTAGACTAGTCTGCTAAACGGGTAACGCCCAATCATATTGATTTCTCCTTTATAGTGCGTACTGCGTAATGTCAAATGTCTCTCCCAGAGCCGTATCGAGGTGGGGACAGGAGTGGGGCAACCAGCCCCGGGCGCCGAGGTGAAGGGTGGCGCCAAAATCGGATCTATGGTTTGGGTTTATGGTATCAAAAAAGAGAGAAGCAAACATAAAACAAAAATGTGTCAATGCCTAATAATTACCTGCGCGTAATCCAGTAATAGTTGTATAAGCCGTCCACGCTCATGCAGCTAACTTAGGCAAGCGTAATAGGAGATGACCTTATTTTATGTAATGACTTCTCTCGAAATTTGAGGAAGCTAATAGTATGCTATGGCTCCGGTCTCTTCTCCTATGCGACTTAATTGTTGGAAAAGAGTCGGTCGGCAATATCCTGAAAGTAAAGGCTCTCAACGACTTCAGATTCAGTTTACATCAATATTAAGCTGCTTTGTCTTTCTTGACAGATAGCTATAGTTGATTTAGCAGCATTTTAAGGCGTATGGGATGATTGAATTGTGCATGGCTGACGACACAACTTGCACTTCCCTTCGTCCCTCCTTTTTCATGTTTCGAAGCTATCCTACAATATTGCCACTAATGACATGGTCATTGTTGTTGTTTGCGAAACAAATAAATTATGACAGAATCTGGCATTAAGACATACGATGTTACTGCTGTTTCACTGGACATTCACAAATTAATTTTATAGCAACTGTAGTTTTCACACAGGCTTAGTTAGCCTCGTAAACCACTTAAAATCACATTATCATTATTATTGCACCGAATGCTGTTAATCCTTGTCTCCCACTCGATTGTATATACTGTATATTACCCAAAAGAATAAAAATGATTCGTCACACGCTTCACTTTGTTAACTCAGTTAATAATACAAAAGACCTCTGTTTATCTTGGGCACATTTACCGATTCATTCAGGCAATGTTGACATTGACTGAAATTGTTAGGCATTGTTTAACAATGCCTAATATTTGCTCAGACAATTCGGAGACGGACAATTCGGAGAAAAGTTTCACTGAGTTTAAATAAATGCTATTATCGCCCGACAGAAGAGTTAATAATAACTAATGCCACGAAAGTTGTATAAAGTTGCAAAACTGTTTCAAAATATGACTGTTTAAAAATATGTCGATGAAGTTATATAACCTGAAATTGATTCAATAAATTGATGTCATGGCTACATCCTCTTAAGTACTCGATTGCAACCCAACCGTCGGGGCGAGATTAGCATTTTTAAAACTCAGCGAAACTTTTCTCTGAATTGTATTTCTCCGAATTGTCCGCTCCGAATTGCCCTAGAACCCTCCATTGGCGTTGCGACTTGAAGGGCACGAGGGCGACGGGCTCAGATATATATTTTACACCCCGTAACACCCCAACATCTCCCCCAATCTGAGACCGACACCCCAACATCCATCGAATCTGAGAGCCAGAGATGACTTTTTTGACGATTATCTTTTATCCTTTTTTGCTTTGCAGACTTTTTCGCAGGGACACCAGAATATACCAACACACCTGCCTCGAAATTGATATTCATAGGAATAACCCTGGACGGGCCCCTACTATTCTAGCTAGGATCCCCGAAGTGAGATCTGTGCAAAACCGTTGATATAATTTTCGGGAGTGGGGACGGGAGTATGACCAAAGAGAACACGTGAAAAGTGCAAATAATTCCATAGACGACGTTTTTCTACTCGTCAGAGAAATTGGTCGGTGTCCACTATTTCAGAAACTTGGGTACGTCACTGCCTATCATTCAACTTTATCTTGCAATCCATATAAATTTGTATCAGTGGCGTACCCAGGATTCCAGCAGCGGCTTCTTTCCCCCTTGCAGCCGGGCTCAATTCCCCCAAAAAAAATTTACAAATTTCCCCTCAATTACAAATTCCCCCTGCTAATTTTCTCCCTTGTAGACTTAGTATTATATTCAGATGTTTATGCTTTGTGTTAGGCATAGCTATCATGTACCATTGATTACGTCACGGTCAGTGTTATTTTGAATCCAGTGGCGTCATTTTACACTTTTCTAGGGGGCGAAATAATTTGTTGGCAAATTTTTGGCATTTTTGCAAATTTTAGGTTTTTTGCAAATTTTTGCAAAATTTTGAGAAATGTGGGGCAATTTTGGGGCCGATTTTGGCAAATTTGCATTGTTTTGATATTTTTGGGCAAATTTTCGACAATTTTTGCGATTTTTTGCACATTAATACATTACAAATTATTTTTTTCCATTTCCTTGGGGGCCACGACATCCTACCCCAAATGACGCCCCTGTTTGAATCCATATCAGTCTCGGTTCAGTTCAGATTAGTAGCATCATTTAGCTTATTAATAGTTTATATAACGGTGTTGAAAGCAAAATATTTCCCCCCCCCCCACTTTTTTCCGGGCGCACACTGCGCCCGCCTTAAATAGGGATAGAAGCCCCTGGATTCCAGAATAGGGACACTTCCACGATTTTCAGCGCAACTGCAGACCTGTAACTAGGCCGGGAAGGGTCCAGGGGCCTCCGTGAAATATGCAGAAAACTATAGGCCTATGTAAATATTATGAAATGTTTGCTGTGGCAGTTGAATATGTTGGTTAAAACAGTTTTAGGAACGTTTAACGTTAATATCTTCCATCGAACAGCACAGAGACAGCGTATTAACAGGATATAGGACTATGGACCTACAAGTGTGTTTTCTTTTTGTTTGTATTAAGTTTTACTCGTTGATTAATGAATATTCTAGATTACACTAAGCCAGTGAGTTAATGCCTCTGTTAAGGAGTTAATTAGCAGAAATTTTCATATGCGTGGCGATAATTTAAAAATACAAAGGCCCTGTAGCATTAGTCAGTTTCGCAAATTTTCCTTCGCTTCTTCGATTATCTCTTACTTCGCCTGTTTACATTTGGCAATCATATGCTTTCCAAGGTTTTTGGCCAGACTTTTAAAGAGTTTTAGACTAATCAGCAGGTGAAATGCATCCATATCGAACAACGTTTCGATATGCTAATATGCAAGATATGCTAATCTGCTACAAGCATTCGCGTTCTTGTTGTCCAACATATATCGGACCAGTAGGCCTATATTCATCTGCAAATGGGCCGTCCATAAAGTATCTCACGCTCGAGAGGGAGGGGTCTAATTAAGTGCGACAGTTTGTGACAGGAGAGAGGGGAAAGGACCAGCCTGACGTCACTCACACTTTCAGTAGAAATAAAACATTAAGTATAGGCCTACATGAGAGGATGTATAGCAAAAGACGTTTTTAATTGCTCTTTTAAAATTTTTGCCCAAGATACATAACATTTGAGGTCTCAATTATGATGAAATTTGAACGAGAAATTCGAATATATTAGGTAGAAAACCAGTGTGACGTAATTTATGGACGACACCTTTAGGGGTCCGAGATTTATGACGTACTTTTGGGGGTCAAAGATTTGTGACAGTTGTGAAATGGAGATTGGAGTCTGAAAAGGTCAGAATAGCGTGACGTAGGGCCTACTTTATGTAGGCCTACGGCCCCAGAGACAATTTTTGCCCCAAAAGATCTTTCTGGAAGTCGGTCGCGCTCTTCATGGCAAAATACGATGCTTATCAGAAACAACACGATCGTCTATCATGTTCTACAGAGCCTATTCTGCTGCTCCCTCTTCTATGTGAAACTGCTGTCACTTAACTATGTACAGTTGTACACTGACTGAATGGGATCAACATAAGTTAATACGGATTGCGTTCAGATTAATATTCTGTTAATTTAGCGAATATTTACGAATATTCGCGACAAAAATTTTTAATTCGCAAAGTGGAAATCATAATATAATATTAACTTTATAAAATGTAATAAATAGAATTCTAGCACAGCTTTAGAAAGGTATGGCGTTTTATTATTTTAAGATTACAAGTAAGAAACGCTCGCTTTAGATTCTTTAATTAATCAGATTCAAAATTAAAATACTAATGGAGTAAGAAATTATCTTTCCCCCAAACGAAAGAGATTATCCTATGAGCAATGGTAAAGTATTTGCTTTGATATTTCTTGAAAAACGTAATTTCCACTGCTTTGATAGATGGCGCCAGTGCATCTATCTACAATTCTACACGAATGGCACTTCGCCATCAGTCGTGACCAAAGTACACGCAACCCTTGATTGGCGCAACGAACCAGGCGATCCAAGTTACTCTAACAAACAGAGCCGTAACTAGGCGGGGGGGTCAACCTGCCCCGGGCGCCGTCTTGGGATGGGGCGCCAGAATCCATGCCTTTATTTTATTCACGAAGGGAGTGTTATCGCTAATAAGTTAAAAAAACCCTTTGAAGGCATTGCCAGTATGATGTATGACAAGCAAAAAAGGTCATCACTGCTAACGCTTTATTTACTCCTCAAAGTGGTGAAAAGTCAGAAAAGCAAAAAAAGACCGTCACCAGTTTTTCAGTTTTAAGCTATAGCCTATTGGATGGGCGAATATTGATGCCTTGCCCCGGGCCCCAAATAGGCCTACTCGTTACGGCTCTGCTTACAAACGAATTACAAACTACATAAATCGACTTTATGATGATCTCACCGAAATATTTCCTCACAAATAAATTTAAATATTAAATTAATAAACATAGTTAGGGTAAAATGAAACAAGTAATAGTATTGTAATTGTTTAAGAATGCTTCATTTGATTGTGATTATATTATAGTTAATTTAACTTCCACTTTTATGTAGCATCATTCCAACAGAATCAATCCAAATTGCACGTGTAGTAGTAGCAGACAATGTTACACGTCATCTACGAGTGTCCCATAACACGTTTAACTTGAGGACTCAGAAGCTTACACCAGGCTCAGACTTATACCGTTGTGTGGCTTCAGAACAGCATTCGCTAAGAAGATTTGTCAAATCTAACACTGGGAGATGCGCACTGCGCAGTATACCATTTGTCAATATGTCAATATGTCCACTTATATAGCGCTTATTTAAAGTCAGGCTTAGCGAAGCGCTTTACACGTTACACTTATACGAAATCTTAAATAAGTGTGTCTTTAGTCTCGTTGCAAACGAATCAGGCTTTGCTTCTTTTTTACGCTGAATACTCATAATTGAAAATTACGTTTTGTTAAGTAATAGACCCTATCAGTGCAAATACTTAGTGGTGGGCACTAGTTTAGCTGAAAAGTTTCAAACTTTAGTTAAACTACAATTTTTTAGTTAAAGTAAAAGTTTAACTACTAAAAAAGTTTAGTTAAAATCATAGTTTAACTAAAAAAATTAGTTATAAACTAAAAAGTTTAAATAACTTTTTTAGTTTTCTGATTTACTTGCCCGTGGTGTACACATGAACTGTCTGTCTGCCTTACTTAGGCCTATTTAAATATTTAGCGTATGGCTGGCAGCATGCATTTAGCGTATGGCTGGCAGCATGCATAGAATATGTTAGAATAACTGGCCCAATTGTCATGAATAGTAACTATATTATGAGTTTTTGAATGACTGTCAGTGACTGAGACTGTATTATCTGTCAAATTTAATGAGAACAACATGATTGTCGGTTACATAGATGATTCACGTTTGAGAGAAAATATATGAAGAGCCAGTAAAAAAGTTTGTGAAAAAGTTTAGAAAAGTTAACTGACTTTTTTTTAGTTTAGTTCAACTATTTTATAAGTTTAGTTTCAAACTAAAGTTTAACTAATGATTTTCGTTGTAAACTAGTTTTAGTTTAATTGAAATTTTTTAGTTTAGAGCCCATCACTGCAAATACTTTCATTATGTTCTTTAAGTATTTTTCTTTAAAAAATTTGTATTTACAGATAGGGCCGCCGAGAGGGGGCAGGAGGCAAATGCACTGAGGCCCGGCGGCCTGGAGGGGGCCCGGGGCCGATGATGAATAACACAAAAAAGGTTACCATGTTTTGTGTACAGGGGCCCGGCGAGTAAAAGGGGGCCCGAACGCTGAGGACATCATAATGAGAGCAAGAGCGTGAAAAACAGCGATAAGCACAAAAAGGTCATCGCTAGTTTACGTGAGTTGCAACCCGTATCGTGAAATCGTAAAATGAATGACAAGCAAAAAAGGTCGTCAGCAATTTTTTTGCATAGATGTAAAAAACGTTGGAAAAATAATAAAAACCGTTAAAAAACGTTAAAAAACGTTACAGAAATAAAAAAACTTTAAAAGCGTTGAAGAAAAAAACCTTAGTTACTAAGTTTTTCGGAGTGACATTAATGAATGTGCCATACCCACACACGGGGAATCATAACTCAAGTCACACCATGCAAAACGACTGTGAAATTAAATAAACAGCAATAATAGCGGCATAAGTTTCAAAACACAGGTTCACATTTTCTTATACTGTATGTAAGCAATGACGGCAAAAATGCTCCCTCTATGTTGTATTGAGTAAATGCCGTTGCTAGCACCACACGTCCGGTATCTAGTAGGCATTTGGAGCAGGTGGGCTCACCAAGTGTGACGAGTAATTGCTTTTATGAATAAAAGCAAAAGCGGCAATTTGCGATTTGTGTTCTAGAAAACGAGTTATGCTTATGGGGCATCCGAACCCATTACTAACGCATCCAGATGTTCAATAATTGCCCATTATACGCCCTTTGCCCTGAGGGGAATAAGGCGAAGAATAAGCCATCTAGGGAGTAGGTACAGTATGTGCTTCAAAAACAATGCAAAGAATGCAATGTAGACACTTCATAGCTTTTGAAAAGGAAAAGTTCCATTAAATGTAGCGCCAACATGGACACTAGTTTTTGTAGGCAGTTTAAGAAATCTGTGCTCTCAATTTTGCCAACGTTTTTTATTATAAAAACGTTGGCAAAATAAAAAAAAGTTACAAACGAAGAAAACGTGAGGAAAATAAAAAACGTAAAAACGTTTTTACACCCATGGTTTTTTGTACAGATTTCTCATGGGCCCGTCAGCCCTTTTGTACAGGGGCCTGGAATTTCTCTCGGCAGGTCTGTATATAGAGCAAGATAAAAGGGTGAATAAACAAAAAAGTCTTCTCTCAAACGTTTTTACTGTACCTTCTATCAGGTATATTTAAGGTTTATTTATACGGAAAGTGTGACGTCACAGTGGTCCTTACACCTCCCTCTGTCGCAAACTGTCCCACTATTTAGACCCTTCCCCTCGAGCGTGACATGATTTATGGACGGTCCCTAATGCAGAACCCGATAGGAATATCATGAGTGCAAATTGAAATGATGCTGAAACACTACTTTATTCTCATTTCGATAAACGACTAAGTAATTAGGCATAATTTCAATTCACGGCTGTCGAATGAACACTTTAACTTTAAGGTGCAACGTAGATTAACATGACGGCAAATGCATTGTTTATGCTGGCCTTGGGCTTTAAATTCGTCAATTCATATTTGGCCATAGGGTCTTCACTCATTGTTGCCACCAATATCTAAAAACAAAAAAAAAAACAGAATTTAGTTTCCATTTCACATTACAGGATCAAAGTTAAGACAATTTTAAGTTGCATCATTCTTACATCTGACGTGATTGTAACGAGACAAGCGACGCCTTATACTTTCGCTGGCTATAATAACTTCTCTGCCTTCGACATTTGCATGTTATTTATAGCGCATCTTAATGTCCTGCTATTGCAACTCATGCCATCCTGCAATATTCTTTATTAAGCCAATTGTGTCTCTCTATATTCTTCGACATTTTCATTCTTATTCGAAATCATCAACAGGACACTACCTTGAGTAACAAATATACGACTCGATCATCATCTGCAGAAGTTCTTTCACTCAGCCTAATTCAAACCAATCAAGGCAAATTTGCTACAACAGTGGCCGTTAGTGGCGTAGCCAGGATTTCCGGGGCGGTGTTGGGGTATAATTTCCAACTTTGACAAACCTTGACAAGCCAAAAATGGTCGTCACCTTACTTAACGCGTTTGCTGTAACATTTTGGTTCGGGCAGCCAAGGGGGGGGGGTTTAACCTCCAAAACCGCGTCCGAAAATTTAAAAAAGTGTGAAACGCAATGAAAAACTTTTTTGGTCGGGCAGCCAAGGAGGGTTTAACCCCAAACCCCCTTTTGGCTACGCCACTGGCGACCGTTCTCGAGCTCTGGAAAACATCGCCTCAGTCTGCGTTCACACCAAATTCTGTCTCGAGTTTTTGAAGCAAGCCCTAGCCCATTGATCACTAATCTAAATCTAGTCTAATCTTAAACTTCTATAGCGCCTCTTTATAATACCCACGCATCAGCATCTCTCGCCGACCCATCGGTGACTATCAACCGGGTTTCCCACCTTACATCTTGATTTTGATCTTGGAGCGGTATACTCTGATGCGTTTGTAAACTTTGAAGGTGCGCTATAGAAGTTCATGATTGTATTAGCCATACAAAATAACTTTGTTAGAATTTGACTTGTTCATGAGAACTTACTTGCAGCATCCGGTAGCAGTGCAAGGATTGTATTTCGTAAATGGGCAGTCGTAGGCCTTGATACATTTAACCAAGCCACCTAATCCATGCAAAACTAGTAATTATTATTCAGCAGTTAGGCCTACAGCATAGTCCATCAACACGATCATACTTTAGCACCACAAAAAAGACAATTCTTGGATGTAAATGATGCATTTGACTTTTTCAATTCAACCAATGGAACAAGTAGGCTATTAAAGATAATATTATATGTAATATAAAATAAATAATATTATAGCTATTGATGCTGAATTCAGAGCAGTTGTGGCTACGCTTTTAGAGGCATTGGCCAACAACTGTTGCTAGATCTTTTGTTTTATAAAACAATGCGCAGTACAGTAGAACCTCGTTATAACGTAGACTACTTAGCGGATGTGTAAAATTTAGCAGGCACACGCTATATCCGAGGTACATTATACCCAGTATGGTAACGCATCACGCAACCTATTTAACTCAGCTGATACACAGGCTCCCCGCTCACGGAACGGCGTCTTCACCTTCGCTCTGGGCAATGCGTCAAGCTGGTCGTCCCCCCTCCTTCCAGGACAGTGAAATTCGGCGAGAGGTCCGTACCGCGGGGCAACCCTGCACTCTGAAACTCATGACCTAGCTCTGTGCCGAACGAGTCAAATATCGATTTATTCGTAAAGAAACAAAAAAACTTATCTTAAATCTAGAGTTTAATATCGTGTCTTTCTGCTTTGATAGTTTACATTGCTACTTTCCAACCCCTGCAGTGGCTGCTATATTTTAATAATAATTGTTATTTATGTAATTTTATGGCACCACATCTCCAAAACGCAATGGTACCAATTATTAGGACTAAAAATCCATCCGTAAAGGACCTGGCCATTCCAGAGATCAGTCAGTGGGAAACACAGCGAGGCAGAGCTAATGAGGAAAAGATGTGTTTTAAGCCTCTATGTAGATTTGAAAATACTCAATTTATTTAGAGAACTGCCAAACGGAGGAAGAACGTTTCAAATTGTTTGGCTAGAAATAGAATAATTTTTTTAAAATAGTGTCGGTTCTAGGTGTATTTAATAATGGCTTAGCAAACCTTGTTGCATAGAATGCTTCGGGTGATTTAGCCTAATTAAGCAATTAAGTAAATTCTCGCTATTTTCTATAGCGCTTTCGAAAGCAGGAGCTTTAAGGATGCTTATACCTAGGCGCTTACTATACCGTTGAAATAGGCCGAAGATCAGTGGTTAGTCAGGTAAGGTCAATTCCAGAGATCAGTCAAAGTGGATATGGTGAAGCAATAAGGCAGACTATGAAAAAAGAAGCAGAATACGGCGTGATAGGCCTATAACTCTATATGATAGTACTAGGATGTTTCCTGGACAAAAAATAATAATTTTAGATTGTTGGTCGTATCCAAAATGCTGCAAATGCAGCATGACCGTTGCATTTTACATAGATTTCAAATATTGAGATTTATCAGAATGCGGTATTTTATAAACCAGGAAACCAGTCTTGAATACAATGCTGTGTTCTAACGGCAGTCAGTGTAACTTTTGAAGAACAGGCCTAATATGATCAATTATTGATCATGCTTACGAGTTTTTTAATGATCCGGGCAATAGAATTCTGGATCTCTTGAAACTTTTGCTTATTAGATTTGGCTATAGCTGTAGTAAAGGGAATTGCAATAATCAAGTCTACTGCTGACCAGGGCATTGGCAAGAAGAATCAGAGTAGGTTTGGGCACAAGATCACGAATTCGTCGAATATTTCTGATTTGCAAATGAGCAGATCTGCTGACCTTATTTATATGATCATTAGAGAAAGGTTTTTATCGAATAGGCCTATTGCAAATAGGTTACAGACAAAAATCGTCAATAATCAGAATCGTCAATAATCATGTCTACTGACAATAAAAGTACTGGCAAGAAGGATCAAGAATTTTTTTAGAATCATTCGAGATCTATACTGATGAAAACCAGATCTTACTGTACCTTGACACCACCACCATTCCATTTCCACCAAACGAAACAGGAGAATGATCACGAGGACCATCGGCCAAAGACTTCTGTTGAATCCGTTTTTCATCGCAGATTCCTTTCAAACAGTTGATACCTGTTTAATTAGATTAAATGACGAATAGGCCTATACTGCAACTCTGAAAACATGTAATGGAATTCAGGCGATCGAGTGACGCTTTTACGAACAAAAAATTCTTCTCATTTAAAATCGCCCAGATGTTTGATTTGAATATCTACGGTGGTTTAATTTACATTTTTTTCGCTTAGACTTTGTCTATGACGGTAAATTCATTATCAGTTGGGAAAGAAGTGAGATTGATGAGGCGCGTTTCCGTTTTTTGATGGTTTGTTTATAATTAATCAATGTCTAATCTTCATTTGTATGATTTTCTAAAGCATTTTATCATAAGTTAGCGGTCGCTCAGAATAAAATTGCACCGAGAAAATAATAATACATGTAGTTCATCGAGCACTGTAGAAAATGGCGTTTTAAAATATGTGGAAACTAAAGAAAGAGAAATTGTACTTCGGCTCGTGCAGCAATTCATGAGGTAGTACGAGATGAGTAGTGCCAGTGTCGATATTCGTGTAAAACAAAGAAAATAATTAATTGTTTAGAAAATGCAACCGCATGCGGTTTACAGACAAATCGCCCCCAGCAACTCGACCCCGGAAAACTCGCCCCCAGTAACTCGCCCCCGACAAATTCGCCCCTGAATGAAAAGGTCTGGTTTGAAAATTCGCCCCCAGCAATTCGCCCCCGATTCGCCAGATCGCTAACAAATGAGGACAGCTGCGATTGCAGTCTGCGATTGCAGATTGAGCGTCTCATTGAGGATTTTCCAAATCGGACTCTGAAAGACTACTTAAAAGCAGGATTTCTTATAATTTTGCTTTTTAACCATCATCCATACATTTTGTTTTAGATGTTAACATTCGTTCATTATTTTTACATTTTTCATACATCGACTTTATTTGTTTACCATATCTAGCTTTCGAACTTTAGATTGCATTAGTTTTACATTTGCCGTACTTTGTATTTCAATGTTGACCATATCTAGATAGCATTAAGAAAGTACTACTGTACATTTCTAACCCTTTGTACTCTCTTTAAATTCGGTACGAATTTGTTCGGGGCGAGTTACTGGGGGCGAATTGTCTGGGGCGAGTTGTACCTTGGGCGAATTTGTCGGGGGCGAGTTACTGGGGGCGAGTTACCGGGGGCGAGTTACTGGGGGCCCATTGTCCGTATCCCACCGCATGCAGTAACGTTTAAATAACTGTCTGAAACGGTAATGGAGGGAGCAAACATGGAGGATAAATTTCAATTATACATATACGATTGACTATTTTGTATTTTTGACGTTTCACCGATCATTCGGTAGGTGGGCCGATGATGAATAACACAAAAAAGGTTACCATGTTTTGTGCACAGGGGCCCGGCGAGTAAAAGGGGGCCCGAACGCTGAGGACATCATAATGAGCGCAAGAGAGTGAAAAACAGCGATAAGCACAAAAAGGTCATCGCTAGTTTACGTGAGTTGCAACCCGTATCGTGAAATCGTGAAATGAATGACAAGCAAAAAATGTCGTCAGCAATTTTTTCTGAAGAATGATATAAGAGTAGAGAAGAATTTCAGGCCCCAGGGTAGGACGAAGTCTATTGAATGTTATGTTATGTTACGTTATTCAGACAATTTATACAGCGCAATTATTATCAAAGCCAAACCTAAGGCCAAGAGCCCTTTACACTTTACACATGTACGAGATGTTAATATATTCTGGGGTGTCCATCCATAATGCACACAGTTATAATAGCGTTGAGGCAAAGTAATAATATTCAACGCATTGATGCGATTACACTACACAAACTACACAATAGTAAAGCTCCTTTCTGATCTAGATTTGAGCTTCCAACAATGCTTAACATATTACTTACACACAAAAGCAGCTGCAATTAGTCTCCAGTCTCCACAGCCAGGCTGAGGGCAATCAGTGATACAAGCAAATAAGTAAGTACATACGCAATCCGTGACGGTACGTCACAATTCTACCTAATGAAACTGTTTGCATCCCTTGTCTCACTGATGGCCGACGCCATCTTTAGAATTAGTGAAAATTACTGTTTTATATACAGAGGAATGTAAAAGCAATCACCTTATCTTTGCCTATAGAATTATCCTTAATTTTCATCTAATGAAATGAAATTGCTCTAATATTGCAATTTAATGATTGATTGAAAAGTTTAAACTGCGTTAAGTAAGTAAGTAAGTAACGTTCAGATTATTGTGGTGCCTCGTCCAGAGGTGGACTACGTGAACACATTACAGAGTTAGTGTTCTTTTCCTGAAAGTAGTCGAGAGGTTTAATGAAATAACAAACCCTTTAAAAGTGTGCTAGAATTCTTGTTATACAAGTTGAGAAAATTAGAAATTGAAAGAGCGCTAAATAACGTATAAATTTTTGTCGCGAATATTGATGAATATTCGCAAAGCAAACAAATGTTAATCTGAGCGTAGTTCTCGTTTTTGTTTATGTTAAGGATTTCTATTAAAATTTTCATAAAGAGATTACGTTTCTGACAATTTTCAGCATTAACTAACTCACACTACTGTACATGTTGGTCACGATCATCAAAACCAAAATCCAACCCTTCCGGAAATCCTGGCTACGCCATTGATAGACCCTATAGCTTAATAGGCTGATGGTGTAATAGTTGAAAGCGAACTCGAAATTACAAATACTGCGGAATAGATTACAATGCATGTCAATACATATGATATTATTTCGCTAAAAATATACTCGTAGACGTACAGTACATTTGTCTGACTAATGCACTGCTATAAATAATTCTAATACACTAATACAACCCATTATATAAATCAAATATATCAGCGCATTGGATTTTAAAGCATTGAAAACATTCGCAGGGTCGGTTCCACGTTGGGATAACTGGGGTGCATCCCCACCAGCCTTTTTTGCTCGTAATACTTTTCCAACAGGGTTTAGTCGGTAAAACGGTAAAGCTCTGCTAATGACCTTTTTATTGTTTGACCGCTTTTTCTGGATTTATTGCACACGGCTCACCGCGACTGTGCCCCCTACAAGTCGAACCATCTTCCTAGAAAAAAATCATGACATCGTTGCATCCCCTCACCAACTTCCTAGAAATTCATTGTAACCCCCCGCCCCCACCAAGAATTCTTGGAACCGCCACTGCATTTTCTGCAAACGTGTAAATAATAAGTTCAGAGTGTGTGTAAATTTCCGGAATGATTAGATTTAAATGTAAAGGAATCCGTCTAAAATGTTGTCATTGCTTTTAAACTTAGGAAGAGGAGATTTTCATCTCAGTCGTCTTCAGTGAATACCATTGAGAGTACCAATGAAAACACAGAATTCCCTCGTTGCCGTTAAACGTACCATTTGACGAATAGCGACCGGGTAGATAAAGACTGTTGAGATTGGAATGAGAGCAGGCATGGTACCACCAAGCTCCAAGACGCTCGACAGCGCAGTTTGCAGACCATGCGTCGTTATCGTTTTCTTTTGTTGAAAATCGCTGGCCATTGTTCCAATGAAGGCTGTTTCCTGAAATTAATAAAAGGATTTGTTTTCAAACAGCCTTACTTAGCTTCCTAACCCACTTTAAATCACATTATTATTAAGGATTCGATCAAAACAGCAAATTATATCACAGACGAAATATAGCGTTATCTATATATATAATTCTCGATGACGGACGGGCGGACGGGCGGACGGCAACACGGTAGGTATTGCAAGACGCTGTTGTCATTGACAACCAAATATTGTTTAATCAAAACTGTATTATAATCAACGGAGCGTTTAACGAAGCGTCTTAATTGCAACTTAAACCCCCGTCCCCCTTCCCTCACCCCATCCCTCTCCCAATCGCCCAAGCCCCAACCCATTCCCGCCCCGGCCCCAAACCCCCTTCCCCTTCCTTTTCCCCACCCTTCCCTCTCCCCCACCCCTTTCCCAATCGCCCTGACCCCAACCCATTCCGGCCTCGGCCCCAAACCCCCGTTCCCTTCCCCTCTCCCCATCCCTCTCCCAATCGTCCTGGCCCCAACCCATTCCGGCCCCTGCCCCAAACCCCCGTTCCCATTCCCTCCCCATCCCTTTTCCCTCTCCCCACCCTTTCCCAATCGCCCCGGCCCCAACCCATACCCGCCCCACCCTGCCCGACAGGCCCCAAACCCCCGTTCCATTATCTCTCCTCACCCCTCTCCCAACCACCGTACCTCTCTCCAACCCTCTCCCAATCACCCCGGCCCCAACCCATCACTGCTCCGCCATACCCCACCGGCCCCAAACCCCATTCCCAAACCTACACAACGCTGCTCCGAAAACCCGTACAACCCACTTTCCTCCTCCCAAACCTCCCTTCCCTCTCCCAATGCCCTGCTCCCCGTTATTATATATATGTATTCCTTCCTAGCCTCAATACCTATTTGTTTAAATTTAACCCCTCAAGTGGGGATTAAATTTTCAGACATAAATCACCGTACTGGGGATTTAATTTTTGGAAAAGCGTTCTTCAGAAATGATTGCTGTAACGTTTAAAATTTGCTATATCTCAGGCTATATAGGAGCTAAAAAGATGAGGTTTGCACCATTGTTTAGATTGTTTATTCCTCTTTCTAATCGTCTGTGCAAAACAAAACAAAATTGGGGGTAGAGTCCACTTTACGGCCTAAAATATCACCCTCTCCCCCAAAATATTTTTATAGCCCCCTAGCAAAATATTTTCAGCGGTAACCCCACTTTGGTCAGCGGAAAAGTTGTAAAGAGATGTCAGAGGAACTAAATAAACCAAAACGTTTGAAAATCGGTTGACATTTGGCAAAGATCTATCAAATCTAACCCGATGATCCCAATGTTTGAACATAAGTATTATATCGGTGAATTTCGCGAAAGTTTTGAATTGTGAGAAAGTTTCCAAATTTTTTGAATTTGCTACATCTCAGGCTATATAAGAGCTAAGAAGATGAGGTCTGCACCATTGTTTAGATTTTTTATTCCTCTTTCTAACCGTCCGTGCAAAACAAAAGTCCAGCGATCACGAGTTTTGCGACAATCAAGTGAGAGTGAGTAGCAGGCTGTTGCTCGGCGTGAAAAAGCAGTACAGCAAACAAGAGAATCAAGCACTGCATGTCGTTCGACACTGCCAAATCAGTACACTTACGTTGACTATCAAGTTTCAGAAAATTCACGCGAATGGGCGTTAACTCGGTTGAAGGAAAAGGCGGCGATTTAAGAAAATTAATTGCGCAAAATGCTATTGCAATCAGGGTCGGCGCTAGGGGGGTGGGTCCGCGGGTCCGGACCCACCCAGCCTCGGTGCAGGGCACCCAAGCAAATCGTGCAAATACGCAGAAAAACGTTGATTGGGGTGGAGGGTGAGGGGTAGTCTGAGCCGGCGGGTCCTGGCTGTGTAGATTGCATTAGACCCACCCAGTCAAAAAAACCCAGCGCCGCCCCTGATTGCATTTGCACAAAATCGGGTGGTAAAACAGCCAGTCTCCCCCGTCATTTTTGACGGGTAAACACCTAGTATTTTTATATTTATCGATATTCTGTTAATGATCACTTTTCTACAACAATTATTAATCTTCATTTATATAATTAACAATTTAAAATTATCAATGTATTTCACAGTATGCCTTTTATGTTTCTGTTCTGGGCTGAAAAATACAATTCAGCTCTGTTCTATATCAGTTATAAGACGAATTTCGATTACTTTTATCCTATGGCTCTGGCGAACATATAGTCTAAAAGCATATGTACTATGTACTGTATATTCGCAAAACTGTAGTAATATTTGAAACTCTAATAAATACGTTTCCTATTATGCTTTAAAATGGTATGTCATTTCATTAGTCTAGCCTACAATTAAAAGGTTCGGTTTAAATTCTTCGATTAAACAGAGTCCTAACGAAATTAGTAATATATTCATATTTCCGCTTTCTCTAAAACAAAAGAAACTATTATCAACTAACTGAAGTGAATGCGTTTATAATCAGTATTCATAAAAGCATAAGCTTCGCTCGTTCTATAGACGGCGAAAGTTTTAATCATCAATGGCACAGCACAGAGGCCAGTTTTGCGTAGTCGTAGGTTCTCTTATGGTGTGCACTGTGCATCTCCCTGTGGTTGGGGGTGGGGGGAAGACCACTCAGTGAACACATAGAAAGCATTTTAAATGCTAATCTACACATTCACTTTGCATTTACAGATCTCTCACTCGCCATTTTTAACGTGTTAACAGCAAGTTTTAAATAAAACTACTGGAAATGAAATCGAAAAGAACAACAAAATTGAATCTGCGTCTTTTTGAGCAAAGTCGAATGAGAGAGCCATTCGATTTCTTAATTAACGTGGCTTTACATGACTCTGGTTCCCTCCATTGACGCTGGTTCTGTGATATTCCATTGTGCTGCTATTTAATATGACTCGCGTTATATGATCTTGTTGGGAGTTCTTACTTGTTTTTGAGAAATTTCTAAACAATTCGAAGCCAACCTAACGCCATTCGACACCTGGGCGTAATGAGGGGGTGCAAGGTTGTACAACTGCACCCGATGGAAATCATAGATGTAGAAAACGTTGGAAAAATAATTAAAAAACGTTATAAAATGTTAAAACGTGGAAAATAACAAATTAAAAAAATGTTTAGTACATCTATGATGGAAATTATAAATTTATTTTTTAAAATAAAAAATTATATTTAATCTTTAATATAACTTAATACAAGTCAAAGATGAACATTGACCTGAAAAATGTTGTAGGCAGCGTAGTATATGCGTTTCTTATAATTTAAATTGGAACTAATTGGTAGCTCTTTCCGGTAAATAAAATGTTGCACCTCCTGGGAAAAATTATGATGACGCCCATGATTCGATATACTGGTAAATCACGTGTCTGCGAGCGAGTTCTGAAACACTTTTTGTAATGTACCGCATTTCATATCAGTCACGTGACAATCTATGTAATTGTACCTAAGAATAATTTTGACATCCCTTTTCTCAGCGAACTATCTTTATCGGGGTAGACTCTATAAAAAGCAGATAGTCCAATAGTTGCAAGCGAACTCGAGATTACAAATGCTGCGGAATAAATTACAATACATGACAATATCATATTATTCCGCTAAAATAATATAGACCGTGCTCGTAGACTTACATTTTTCTGACTAATGCGCTACTTTATATAAATCTAATTCACTAATACATTACAGCATATAAATCTAATCTACCAGTTTGTTAGATTCTAAAGCATTGAATACTTATTCTGCAGACGTATAAACAATAAGTTCATTATATGTTCTACGTGTATTTTTTATTAGAATTATTAGATTTAAGTGTAATAAATCCGTCTAATGATAGTAAAAGGCATCACTTCTAAACTTAATAAGAAGAGATTTTCATCTCAGTCGTCTTCAGTGAATACCAGTTGCTGTGCCATTCATACCATAGAATTCCTTCCCAACCGTTAAAGGAACCATTTGTCGAATAGCGTCCGCGTAGATAGAGACCGTTGAGGTTGGAAGATGAACAGTCATTGTACCACCATGCTCCACGAAAACTGACAGCGCAGTTTCCAGACGATGCGTCGTTATCGTTGTCTTTTGTGGAGAATCGTTGGCCATTGTTAAAACTAAGACTATCTCCTGAAATCAATAATAAAACAAAGATTCGATCTAAACATCGAATGATATCACAGACGAAATACAGCAATATGGCTAAACAGATTCAATGAATGTACGATGATCACATTCACCTGACATTCCCCATCCACATATTAGGCGTATTTCGCTTATATTGTATACTAAAGCGTCGTTTTCGACAGCAGCAGTCACGAACAGTGATAATGGATCACAACTAAGACATCGAAGCAAGAGCTTTTTATTCGTAAGGGCAGTTTGACATTTCTTCGCTTAATGTCTCAATGCAATTGGAGTAACACGTTGACTGCGGGACAGTTGATTTCCCAGGCGCGGCGGGTGTCGAATGCCTGTACAAAATGCGTGCGTTCATGCGTGACCTGCGTAAATGCCGTTAGCTTATTTTCAAGGCACAATCATGTTAGACGCCTGTTAAGGAAAATATTTTGAAACAGATGCGTTTAGAAGCCATCTGTTACTAGTATCATGTTCTCTTTACTCTCTTTTCTCTTTACAGGTATGCACCAATTCATACGAAAAGTGCCGGTGCCCTGTAATGCGACGGACCAATAGTTATCTCAACAATGGCGATTGGAGAAATTCCTGCCATAAATGTGTGCAATTTAAATTTAAATTCCAGCCTTTAGTATCCGGTCCAAATGCCTTCATCACTCCCCGAAGCAAAAATGTCCGCTTCACTGGATGGAAGACTTGACAATGCAAGCCACGTAATTACATCGTAGCAGGAATTACTCGGGTATACGGTTATACGACGCGTCAGGGAGGATTATAATTATTGACGCTGTGGCTGAGTATATTGTGGTTTGTTGAACAAAAGTTTATAGGACAAAATATTCATACATTTTCCGTAGAATACGCTTTTTTGATTGGTCACTCATTCTAGCAACTATAGGAAGCAGAAGAATGATTATAAGATTCTCATAAGCTAAAATAGTTTGCAATGAACATAGGATGTCATCTGGCGCCCCAACGCCCTGCTTTGCAAAAATAAGGACGTCAGTTGACGTTCCCAATGCCCAACGTGGTAACGTAATAGGCGTCGCCTCGTTTACTTTTTTAAGAGTAGCTCTTAGACCAAGATGTCTAAAGTTGTAATGACCTGCAGTTCGAGAATAAGTTTTTATTCTGAGTCTGTATTTGTCCGCAGATGAATTGATGTTGAATGTCGAATATTCTGCATAACGCTTTCCTCCTTCGAAATCTTCCAAATCAATTCTCAGTCGATATCTTCTCTTTGATGTCAAAAGGTGGAGAAAACTGTTTCCTGGACAAAAATACCCCGTTCTTTGACTTCATTTAATTTGATTGAATTGGGAAAATTGACACAATATTGTGTCCAGTGGTTCAATTAATTTTTCAGAGGTGCCGGATCTTCTAATTTTTCCTCCGGCCACAACATTTCTGCACAACATTTTTATTCATTTTAAACGAACATTTTAGAGTACAGTTCACAATAAAAGATCACAACGAATAAAAATTAAGTTCCGGATATAATGCTAGACATTCCAGATCTTATGCCAGCCGTGCCGGATCTCTTGCCAGAAGTCCCGGATCGGAGATCCGGCAAGATCCGGCTCAATTTAACCCCTGATTGTGCCCCAGGCAAAAATACGAATGACGTCTACTGTGGCGACCACGTGCCACAGATATTATTATTATTATTATTATTATTATTATTATTATTATTATTATTATTATTATTATTATTATTATTATTAAAGATTGCTTAACTGCATAAACTTGTTAGTTAATAATTTAATCTAATTAATTAGCGTTTATAATAATGTATTTTGTACTAATTTTAATTAATTAATAAAGTTTTAATTCATGTAAAACGGACAGAGCACGCGCTACGACGCTAAGGCTTCGGTAAAATTAGAATCGCCACGTTCGCCCAAAGACCGAGAGATAGGTTATAGAAGCCGGCAACGACAATAGGGTCCCGGGAGAACCTTCGGTCTTCGGCGACTAGAGAGTTTGCCCGCTGAAGACCTCGCCTGGTTGACGGAGCCTGCGCGGAGAGAGGCTTCCGCTGGGAACCGTGCGTCTGGCTGTTCGACGTGTGCGGCAGCGGTCGGCTGTGTATTCGCTGCGTACGCCTGAACAGCGGCGCCCGGTTACCAGGGGTGACTAGCGAAGGGTTGGGCCGTAGACGGGATCGCTTACCACCGATAACGACGACATCGCTGTCTAGGTTCCCTGCTTTAACGGCACCTAAGCGGACGTGGCTCAACAGTTTGAAATTCCGCCCAGAGACCGGCGCCCTGACCACCAGGACCTGTCGGCGGTGCTCGTCGCCGGCGGCGAGGCACCTTTCGCCGGTGCCGACGACGCTAGGGGGTGGGTCCGAAGTTGAACTTTCTGACGGATAACACGCGTAGATAGGGACATTTGGGGGCGATCGCAATTAAGGGCTGGTTCTAAAAATCGAAAATCTCCGAAATATGGGAATCTATGTAGCACGCGTCAATAGGAAGGACGCAGGCGGCTGCTGTAACTAAAGTTCGCTTGAGACGCGCCCAGCTGGCAGGAGCTATTGCCGCATCGCTTAGCCGTAGACGAAGCCCTGATCACCGCTAAGGAAAACGTTCTTAGGCAGGTCCCTACTTTTTCCTAGTGACGGCAACTACGCGAAAATACAGACAACTGACGAAAAATCCGCCTAAGTGCCCGTCGAAAAGTTTCAAAACTCTGAAAATTGTCAGTCACTGACATGACATGTGATTTTCGCATTGTGGCCGCTTATACTGTGAGGCGATAGAGTAAAGAAAGCACAGCGATTGAAAGCGAGTATTTGGAGCCCGTTTAAAGTGCTAAAGCTTATCGTTTCATACTGACGTATCAAAGACTATTGATTGCACTTCCTGTGCGCTAGTTATGTTGACTGCCGGACTGCGTCTAGTCAACGCGTCTTTGTCCGTGTTACCAGTGTTGCCACTGGAGCCATTGTTGTCATTGTTGCTTGGTTTATTAATAAATAAAAATAAACCAATAAAGGCAAGTTGTGTTCGTGTCTTTGAAAGTCGCTGGGACGCCGGAGTCTCAGCTCACTGTCAGTGAAAGTGAGTCTTGGCTGTGATGAAAATCGCCTACCTGAGGTCACGTTAGTGCCCAGGAGGTCAATTCTGAGCCAAGGGAGGAGACAGACTCCCGCCTGTCGTAAAGGCGCGGGGAGACAGCAGTGCTCGAATTGTGAGAAAATGAAAGGGGGGGGGGTCATGGCGAGTATTATCAGAGACAGTCCCACTGCCTTATGTAAATACCACTGGTATACCATTTTAAAGGGGGGGTTGAACCCCCCCCCCCAACCCCCCAGCAATTCGAGCTCTGGGAGACAGTTTGGGTGAATCGACGGCCGAGGAAAAGAGTGGACCGCCATTCCATTCAGGCACCGATAACCTCGGGTTTGGTGAAAGCGTTGAGGAACCAAGTAGGCGCCGTTGCCCGTCTAGAAGCGAGAGCAGAAATTACCAAGCGTGCTAAGAAACCGCAACAGGTTAGAGACAACGCCGCCTGTCTATAAGAGAGCGGAAGACGGTTAGATTACCGAGAATGAAGAGACGTGATACCAAGACGAAGCCGGAGACCAGGAATACATATAGAAATCGCATAAGGCGCCGAGACCAAGCGGTGGCCAGCGATAAGATTAATGAGTTAAAGGGTATCTCGGATGAGGACGAGGCCGGAACGGATAGAGAGTCAGAGGAAAGAAATGAGAACCCTACGTTGAGGAACGGCCGTCCTCAGTGTGCGGCCTGCCCTGATGTCGGAGAACCGGAAAGGGAAACTGACGCCGCCGATCAGGCAGAGTCGGCGGCTGGTGGCGATCGGGAAACCGAGCGGGCGTTAGCCACCCGACCGCCGGCCGCGCTACGAGACCGCGAGCCGGGGTCGCCACACTACTGTGTATTTTTTTAAAACATTGAATATCGAAATCCCATTTGCGCATGAGTTGCAATTAATTTTTAAAATCAGAAGATAGGTTGGCTACCACTTGAACAATAGTAGCAGCTTATTCTTATGCGCATAGTCACCGACTCCATGGGGCAACGGGTCATTCGCCCCAGTAACTGCCAATGTACTGGAGAGAGTGCACAGTTTTTCCCTAGTACTGCTTTGGTCTAAATTAATTAAATGACTGTGGAATGGAATCAATGGATGTGTAATATTTAGCTGGTATTTTACGATTAGCTTGATAAATCCAAGCCAAGTACAGGCTAGACTATAGAGACTACAGATTTACTTATTTACTTCAAACGGAAGTAGGCACTTTCCAGCTCGTGAAATAATGGTTGTCGTCACAGTCAGTCACTCACGTAAACAAAAAAATTATTTAGTTACTATATCTACTCTATAATGGATAAGTTTGCAGTCAAACGATCGCGCTTAGAAGCAGAAGTAGAACAGACCGAGTCAACGAATAAGCGTAAATGAAAGCGATATGCGAGTGACACGACCGTTCAAACGCGGCTGGCTGACAAAATATTCCTGGCTGATTTAAACTTAGCCGATACTATGCACACGCTGTATCACTGTATGCGCGACACTCCCACTTGATTTGATTTACGATGAAACAAATGATAAGACATTTTGTACACTTGCCAGAACGCAAACCGAATGCGTCTCATTGATACTTCAAAATTTGTCAAACAGGCCTTCATATCTATTGGATTTAACAACTGGAAGCATGCTATTGAGAAATTCAATTGCCACGAAACGGCTTGGGGTCCTGTCACGTGGTCTAGGACTGACAGTATTGAGACCACGCCTGCCGTCCCATAAGGAACATTCTAGTGACACAATAGCAATATCTTACTACTGCTTATCAGTCTTGTTTTGGTCGTTGTCTAGGTGTCTTTTTAAATATTATATATGCTTTACTTTACTCAACGGTTTCACCCGTCACAGGTCCTCCTTGCGAAAGTTGGGGTCAAGAGCAGGATTTTTGAAGTAAGTTCGCCCCAAAACCAAAAGTCGGCGCCTATGCTTATGCGCCTAATCTTTCTTTGAAATAGATATGGGGAAAGGTATGCTGTCGGCCGGGCAAAGGTCAGTGTGTCCAAGAGGCAGCGGGGCGGATTGCTATAGCTACGGAGAAATGACTTTTGGAATAGGAAGGTATTTAATTTAGACCTAAAGAATTGAGGAGATAAGAAAGGAATTACAGAAAATGAGGACTTAGAGCTTGTTCTTTGGCCGTGTCGTGGGCTGCGGAGGAAAGCTGGAATCGAGTTCCAAAGTTCTGATGCTGCATATGAGAAAACGCGTTTGCAGCGTTTGAGAGACGATTGATTTAAAACGGGCGTGAAATTGTGAGATGAGATTACGCTCGTGTAGATCTAGGAGGCTGAGGCTTTAAGAGTTTTCGAAGGTAGACCGGTTTTTATGAATGAAGTGAACTGTATGTAATCGTTATTATCTTGTACTGAATGTGCACGGATTTTTTAAGCCAGTGCAGTGATTTCAATATAGGGGTATGAGGCAGAAATTTAGTTAATGCTTGGGCCAGTGAGTTTTAAATTGGTTGTAGATTGCTGAAGGAGTATTTTGTAAGGTCATAGTAGAGGGGCTGCAGTAGTTTCGTTTATAATGGACTATTCAAGTGGCGATTGTGGAGGCAGTTTTGGAGTCAAAATCGGACTGATGCTCAAAGCATTCAATACTTTTGTCAGATTTTGAATTTCCGCCATAATAGGGACCGAAAAATCGTTGGCTTTGACATTAGGATTGCAGAACCGCCTTCGACAGTTGTCAACTGCAAACTGGTGCTATATAAATTTACTAATAATAATAATTGTTATAATACTTGTTAGGCCTATTTCAGAATTTGCTGTAATGGATTTGTAATAAGACCGCTATAGGCGCTAACGGTGTGTGAAAAGTCAACACTTCTGCCCTTCCTGATATAGCCCATCAAAAAGGAGGGCGGGTTTGAGCATATTGGCCTAATTGAAGGTCATGCCTTTGTGTATATCTCCTTATGGGCTAACGTTTTGCATAAGGTTTCATTGTAGAAATAAGCTGCGACAATTCACTTACTTGGTCTTTCTATGTAAGCAGTACAACGGGTACAAGACAAGAGTCTGACAACAGCTTATCTACATCTTACTGGAGCTTGGGTTATTAGAGGCAGTGGCGTTAAAAAGGACCGACCCCAAGGACGAGGATAAGGACAAGGACCGACCCTCTAAGAACGAGGATAAAGACAAGGAGCGTCAAAAGGACGAGGACCCATCCTTCAAAGACGAGGACCGATCTTCCAAGGACGAGGACAAGGACGAACACCTACCCACAAGCACAAGAACCACAAGAACTAACCTCCAAGGCCAAGGATCAAGGACAAGGATCGACCTCTATCAGACAAAAAATTGAAAAATTGCAAATTTGCCAAAATTGGCCCAAAATTACCCAAAATTTGCCAAAATTGCCAAAAATAGCCTAAAATTTGCACAAATTGCCTAAAATTTGCACAAATTTGCCTAAAATTTGGCAAGAAAGTATCTCGACCCCAAGAAAAGTGTGAAATGACGTTATTGTTTGACCCCCACTAAGACCAGTGACAGATCCCCCTAAAACGTTTTGAAGGTTATACTTTGTGCAGCGATGAGACCTTTTCCCGTTCTTTTGTTCATCAAGTATCATAATGTGGTGGCGATATTTTTTTCTGTCAGGCTTTTTCCGTTTTAAAAATAGTATTCAATGAAATTTTCTATTTTCTATCATTTGTAAACAAATGAAATTGTTGACGTCAACTTCTCTTGACTCCCCACTTCTGTCAACAACTGTGAAGTTTTGCAAACCCCTCCTCTTATTTTGATGGCGTAATTAATCGACAGCCCCTTACAAGGTTAGAGCTTAGGGTTTTGGAAGAGGTTGAAGACCTACTGTGTACTTACTCCATTGGCCTTGTTCGCATCGTGATATTAGGTGCATAAGAGCCGGCGCGAGACCGAGGTAATCTTCTTGAGTTTAGTGTTCTTGTTTTCAAGGTTTAGGAGTAGGATCAGAAATCAGCGAAACTGGTTTGATTTGTGTCTTTGAAATAGTAATAAACCACATTCAATTTCCGCGATATTTTGAAGGGCGATATTAGTGACGTAAACCATTGAAAAATGCTTCGTGAATTTTCTAATATGGACCGCTCTGTGCTGCTATTCGCAAGTTGTTACGTCCAGGTGTTTCTGTGCTGGACTTATTTCGTGAAACGTGCGATCCGATATACAACATACAGTAATATTTAAGGCGAAATCCTCTGTTTACCCAGCCAGAATTCTCCACTTGGATTTCCGAAACCATTTTCATAATCGTTCCATCCTCTGTAGAAATCTACTCTGCCATCTTTTCGTCTTTGAAGCACCTAATCAAGAACATATTTATTTAGGCCTACTCAATGATAATGGTTTGTCAGATTACGAGATAACTGCAAACCAATTGTTCTTCCTTAATAGCTAATATGACCAGTGAAAATTGAAGGCTAATTCACAATTATTCGGTTTAGAAGATTTCATAAATTCACCAATAAGCCTGATCTAATCTAAAAGCTTCTATGCCCGATATTTTTATTTTTCTACCGACCGTCCATGTTCCGTTTGTCATATCGCAATATGCGTTGGCGTCATAGCGTTGACCCTGATCAACGACGTAGATGTGATAGACTCCATTCGTTGTGTAGCCATTGGCTTTAATATCGGAACAGTCGCACACATCTGAATTATTTCGGCAATGATCTAACAGGGTGACAAAATATTCTACTGAAAACAATTGGATATCAAGAGAACAAAGTGCCACGACACTTTTTGTATAGGTCCCAATACTGCCTTACTCTCAATGGGCACAGAGCAACTAATAATTGACACTCAACAAATAACTCTTGATGTTCTATGCGAAGCATGCTGACAACTTCGTTTTTACACAGTTTCAAAATGAGTGCAATGTTCTTTACAATTTTTGAATGCATTAAAACAGATGGAATTTACAATCCATTCAATAGTTTGAGACATAAAACAACCATTTTAAGACAGGTATCGTTTAACTGGAAGCAATTTGTGATAGGGTTCGACCGGAAGTGTCTTTTCCATCGCATACCGGATCAGAATATTTGGATCAATATTTAACGATTCCAGGGCGAATACACCAACAGGATCAGAAAGACCCTTCAGGCCCCCATTAAAAGGGTAGAGAAGGGAAAGGAGAGGGAAAGAGTTAGAGGTTTGCCACCACTTTCTCATTCACGTTTACGCCCGTGACTATAAGTATTCGACGAAACCGAATAGCGCGATTACAAAACTGATCGGTCGGATCGAATGTTCGGAGTAATTTTAGACACCCACTGATCTATGGAAAGATTGCTTGTTTTGTTTTAGTTGGACTCTTATGCTTTGGAGGGCATCGTCCACTAATCCGCTTACCTAGAATACGTATAGACTGAGGGTTCTCGATCACGTGATCCAATATATTGTTCAGTTGCACTTTGATTTTATCGATTGCAGACGAAAGCGCTTCCAATCTGTGGTCATTCTCCTCAAGACGTCTCTGAAGACTATCGCAAGATTCTCCCACAGAAACCGCGCAGCTGGAAATCGTGCTTTGCCCAGCCACAGGAACTGTGTTACATGAGAGCACACGATAAACGAATACGAATATAAACCAAAACATATTTTCATTGGAAATATAATGCAGCTGACAATTTGCCTTAGAACTAAAGATTTGCTCTTGGCTCCAATGAACCAACTGTGGCAAAGTCAAGAAGTCGAATGCTTAGCACGCTCACATAGCATTTGCTAGCTAACAAGGATCCATGCCTTGTATGCAACTGATTAGACCTACTATCATGCATACGAACAGATAAATGTTATAATTGTTGCGCCGACACTAAACAGGATTTTCTCTACTTACTCAGGGTCGGATTCAGCTTTGTTAGCCCGATTTACAAATAAATTTTTAGTTCCCTTGATTGCGTTTCCTTACGCAAAAATGTTTCTAAAATATGAAATAACAATATGGCTGTATTTTTAATCGGTGCAATAGTGCTTTTACCTAAAATTGATAATACGACATTAACAGAGACGTAGCCACAAATTTGATTTGGGAGTATAATGTGATTTGGGGGTATAAATCTTAAGAAACGTTGGAATAATTAAATTAGACTAGAGGAGAAGGAGAAAGAGAAGAATAAGCCGACGAAGGATAAGTAGAAAGATAAGGAAAAGAAGGAGAAGGCAAAGGAGACGGGAAGGAGAAGGAGGAGGGAAAGGATAAGAAGCGGAGAAGGAGAAGAATAAGACCTCCATTTTTCGTTTCTGTTTCAATCAAAAAGGCGCGAGTTACGAAATTCTGAAGACATATCTTATATCCGACGAAATTATGGTCCTCTAGGTCACGCATGGAGATGTTTTAAGGTGTCATGTTTCGACAAATAGGGAAATGTGTCAACAGCCCTTTGGTATTGTCTACTCTACACGGTTTTGACAAAGCACATACATTTTGAATTTCACGGGAAACAAACTTTTTTGGGTTTTGCTAATTTTCAAAGTTATTGTGAAAACGATTATTTGAGTCATTTGCGTCTGATTATTCGCCTGTTTTCCAAGTCGTTCGTTTTTCCTGCTTCTCGATTTGTCGGATGTTCGCTAAGCCAGAGGCACAATGTAAGCTCAAAGCTGAAAGAGAAACACAAAATATCGTTTTTCGAGTCGTTGTTATCATGTTTCTCCTAGTGGTTCAATAGTCAAATAACGCCAACAAAAGTTTCGTTTCAAAAACGTTTTTTGTGTGTGGGGTGCGCGCGCGTGTGTGTGTCTGTGTAAGAGTGAAAATGCACGTTCCCATTTGTGTATGTTTGTGTGTGATTGTGTGGTTAAAACAGGATTTTGAGATATCGGCATTACTGTATGTTTAAATGATGTGAATTAGTAATTATCTACAAAATAATTGTCATGTGAAAACGTATGCATATTTACTTCTAATTATGTTATTTGGCAATTATTTGGAAACCGATGTTTTGTGAGGAACAATTATAAACTGGTCAACAAGGTTTTAATTTCTTTTTCACTTTCTGACGTGCCCAAACTTGTTTGCATAAAATTTGTTGACCAGTGTTATGTTTGCTTTTCAATCATGCTAGTTGGTTGGTCTTAATTATCTAAACAGTTTTCTATATGTGACTAAACTCATCGAGGCCCGGAGGCAGCAAGTCAGAGGTCCCTTGAAAGTCTCTTCCAAGTTAACCTATTGATCATCACAGTGCTCGAATTGTGAGAAAATGAAGGGGGTCATATGAGCGTGGTGTTTTAAGAATTTACACTTTTGTCATTTGCAAAACTTTTTTTGCATTTCTCTAGGGAGGGTCTGCCATTTTTAAAAGGGGCTGAACCCCCCAGCAATTCGAGCTCTGGATCATCAGTGAGGGTACCCTAACCTCTGGTATTATGGTATAGATTAAGCGATTTGGATTAAAAAATTCAGCATGTAGCAAATTGTAATGATTTTAAATAATTAGGCCTACATGTGTATAATAATATCGTGACATCTGACTGTAATGTTGTAACGTTAAGTACCATACCGCACCACAGGGGCGCCCATCCCCCTCTGGCTACTGAAAGCAGCTCGGCCTTCTCTGTGCAACTCTAACGTGATACCAAAACTCAGGGAGGAATTTTCTCCCCCTAGCTTTTTTAGGAAGCATTTGATTCCTTTCTCCCCCGTCTGTGGGCGCCCCTGTCGCAACAGTTTACACCTTAGGTCTACTTTCGCATAATTAAAGCACATCAGGAAATGACGACCAATCATTGTCAGCTGTCATCATCGCATCAGTTCCAGCTTTCACTTATTGAACTTAATTGACAGCTTTCGTTTTGCTTTCTTAAAGCAAAGTAGGCCTACGCAATTAAGCTACCCAGGTTTAAAACTTTAAATGTCATGCAACCTTCGATTTAATATATTAATATGTTGTATTAATTAATAGCCTATATTATACTCAAAAGTGCAAGGCCTGAAAGTCTGTCCCGACCACAGGAAGAGCAGTTAAGATGTCATTATCCCGTAACGATGGAAATGGTTCTTTTTTAACGTGTCACGATTAGAAAGTTAGTTCCGTTTCAATAGACCCACATGAGCAGTAGCCTAGGTAATAAATATTTTTACAATTACGAATACTTAATTTTTATAGTTTAAAGTGCAATTACATTTATTATGGGTTGGAAGTTAGCAAAATTGTAACAGCACGGGAAGATAGAGCATAAGGTCGCGGTTCCAAAGTAAAGTAGGTTCGGTACTGGCAGGAGTCCTAAGGTCGATTCACCCTCACCCACTGGAGGGCGGTGATAAAATGAAGGGCAGCGTGGGTCTGGGAGAGTAATGACAACCCACACCAGATTAAGACCTCTGAGTTATGAATAGGCCTATTTCCTGAGAAATTGCTGCATCAAACTCACAGCCAGAGGCCTAGTAGAGAGGATATAAATATAACGTGCTAAATCCTATTCCCCCGAATCGCTGAAATACTTAATGGAAAGCAGTGGCGACCAGTGACCATGTCGCTGGGCTGCTCAACCCACAGTTTTTCGCTGCACAATAATTTCATATAGAATATTATTTTGTTTTTTTTTGAATTGAATTGAATTTATTTCCAAAGTAAAGTAGACAGTTATCCGATTACACACACACACACAGACGCACACACACACACACACACACACATATATATATATATATATATACTTAATTAAAGTGAAAAAAGAAAAAAAGACATTATATTGTTCACAGTTAACTAAAGACAAATTGACATTACCATGAGCCTAAGGAAACAAACAAGATTAACCTAAGGGATCCTAGGATCCCGATAGTTGGTTAATCTATAATGTCACATTATTACATAATCACTATTGTACATATGATCAAGGATCAAGAGGAACTTCCATAATTAGCTATGTAATATTTCGCATAACAAGGAGAAAGTTAACATTGATATGAGAATAGTAGGCCTACTATCATTCAAATAAAGGAGTTAAAATAAGTAGGTAAAAAGACAAAATGCCATAGGTAAAAGAGAAGTTTTAACATTGGGCATTAATAAGTTAGGTGATGAGAAAAATTTGGTGCAGCAAGCCAATTCCCGATTTCAGTGTTTAACTGCGCTCCTGTGGCTGCGGGGTGCTGTGTGTGTGTGTCGCAGAACAACTGCGACACAAGTACAATTTACACGCTGCGTATATACTACATAGGGCCTATATGCTGTAATGCAGTATGACAGAAGAAATTTAGCCTGCCGAAGTGGACGTGGCTGTGTCGTTCTACTGATGCGACACACACGTTTCAACAAGGGCTTCAACTCGCCGAGATTGAGACATCCTCTGGCTGCGGGGAGGGCGTTGGCGTGTTGCCAACAGGCCTTAACTGGCTTAAGGCATATCGCCCATCTCTGTCCTTCACGTCCATGATTATATATTCTTAATTTCTGTTTATTTCTGTTTAAATAATCCATGCGTGGTTATTATTATTTAGACCTATACAGTATAGTTTCTGCTGTTACCTAACCTAGCTTAAGCTTGCGAGATTAATTAGGAATAATGACATGCACGCTGAGTCAATATACTGCGGCAAACATTCACTATCCACATAATAGCAACAAAATAATTAGAACCGAAGTATCCTAGCCTAATTTTAAGGGTTAAATTTTTCTCACTATAATTGCAACCCCCCTTCTTAGACCCACCGGCCGCCACAGATGTAATGTTCCTCAGCTGATAAAAACGTGATGTACTGTGGAACGGTAGGGGTGTAATCTACACCTTCTTTACAGCCCCAGGATGGCAAACGATATCACACGTCTGGTTCGTGCCTCTTCTCTAAAAGGACGAGAACTTGAGTTCGATGCACGCCGACGTTATTATAAAGCGAACGCCAAACTCAGCCGAAGTTTGCAATATGTACTTATTATTTAAAACACGATCTATGTTCAACAGCAGCTAGATCAGCGTTGTCCAACCTTCATGCTCTTGCGAGCCGCACAAAAATTTTTAGACCCTTGGCGGGCCAAGCAAGTTGTAGCACTTAATATTGCATAATTATGATATATGTACGGCATGCCATATAAAACTGTTATAAAATTAGCAGAGGCGTCATTTAGGGGTGGGGCAGGGAAGGTGCCGTGGCCCCAAGGAAATGAAGGAATAATGTATTAAATAAATAAATAAATGTGAAATGTGCAAAAAATTGGCCAAAAATTGTTTAAAATTTGCCAAAAGGTCTTGCCCCACCCCTAAGAAAAATGTGAAATGACGCCACTGAAAATAAGACTATATACGACTAGTGTAAGACTAGGCCTAAGTGTTAACCAAGAAATAAAAAAACACTTCGGTGGTAACTGCTATTAACAGCTATATTGCTATAATATTATTATTTTAACATAGTATTCCAGTTAAAATTAAGCCCAAGTAAGTATTAGTATTCTACCGGCTTAGAGTCTAAGTTAGATTTAGTAAGACTAGTGACAGTCATTCGATTGATTCTGTTCAATTTCAATCTAATGATTCATTCTATTCTATTTAGTCAATACTTTCTAAATTAATAATAATTTAAATTTAAAATCTAGTGCGAGCACTGCGGAAAAGGGTTTCCTCTAACAATTCCAGCAATATCAATGTCAGTGCTTGTGGCGCCAAGTCGTATACAAGAAACCGTAGAAACGAGTGTTTTACATTAGCAAACTGCTGAAAACGGCGTCAAATTTTAACTGAGCGAGAACGAGACTTGCAGCGAGATGACAAATGTAGGCTAAGCAAGGTAGTAATAAGTAGCAAATACGTAAGATTATTTAATTACCGCCGTCACCTGTGGTGTGGATAAGTAAGCAATTTGGTAACCTCCTAGTCCAAGTATAGTCCAATAAAATAACGGTAATAACCTGTCCTAGAGAAAAAAATTATTTTCCCAAACTCTGTGGCGGGCCGGATGAAACTGGTCCGCGGGCCGCCAGTTGGACAACCCTGAGCTATATAAACACAATAGTAACATAGCACTGAGAACAAATTCTATCGGGCCGGCGCCTCTGGCGTCCCTCGGTCCCCACAAAATCAACCTCCCCAAAACCAAAACGCCCCAAGCCGAATGAGTTCCTCCCGAAAAGAAGAAAGAAAATGGCCGCGCGTCGGTTTTTTTACTCGGCCTCGCCATCTAGCGACTGCGGGCGAACCGACTGGACCCTGCCCTCTGGTGACCAAGGCGAAACGAGGTCCGTTTCAACTGTACTATGATAAATCATTACAAATGGCTTGTTTTGTTGTGCTTACAATTAAATCCTGTGAATCATAACTAGCACTGAATTAGTCTAATGGCTGATATTTAGCATATTCGCAATCCCTACTTTAATACCATAAAAATTGCATCTGTAGATATGATGATAGGAAATTCCATACAAAAATTGAGCGCATAGTTCTATTAATAGCTGCGACCTAGTTTTACTGATTTAGGGCCTACTACAAATTGACCGATAATATAATATTATAATAAATAACACACAAAGGACGTGAAAATGAAAATAAGTAGGCCTACAGGATTGCAAAGTAACAATGGGAAGAATGAGAACACTATGGAGGAACAAAAGAATACAATGAATACAAACTGAAATTGTACAATACATTAATTAGTAATACCTCAAATTTTACATGTATAATTATGGATCGGAAACTTGGGTAATACAAAATCAGACGAAAAAAGTTTAATGGTTGCAGAGATGAGATGTCTAAAAAAATAATGTGAGTCAGCAAATATAAAAAAAAATTGAGAAATGAAAGACATCAGGCAACAGACAGGAGCCACAGAAACAATTATCGCTAACGTACGCAAAAGGAGATTAAATTGGTTTGGGCATGTCAAAAGAATGGACAACAATAGCCTATATGGGCCTACAAAGCTCTGCATACAGTGGCGGCTCCACAGGGAGGGCCCGGGGGCCCGTGTCCCCTATTGAGTGCCCCCAGTGGCCTCCCTGTTGGGACCTATACTTAATACTACATACTTATAACAACAAATGGTTGGCCCCCATGATTAGAAGTTGCCACCACAACGGCCCCTCCACTTGCCAAATCTTGGAGCCGCCACTGACTGCATACGCACATAATAGAAGGGGAGAGGGAGAGGGAGACCGAGAAAAAGATGAATGGATATCATCAAGGAAGATCTGCATGGAAGCAAGGAAAATGACGATTTTTGAAGGATGCAGATTAGCGCAAGATCGAGTGAATTGGAAATGTTTCGTATCTAACTATTGCCGCCATGCAGGCAGAAAGTGAAGAAGAAGAAGAAGAAGATGATGATGATGATGATGATGATGATGATGATGATGATGATGATGATGACCAATAATATAAGTAGCATAGCTTTAGCCTTGCTGCTGAATTCGATTATAATTTCCCAATATCTCATGGTGAACGAAGTACTGAGAGCCAACAAATTAATTAATCATTTCAAAATTGTTGATCGTAGCAACTTGACCCAGATATGTACAAAAAACAGTACAATATTTTTTATCCAATTGAAGAGCCTAGGCCGTCCAGTTATAGTGCCTGCAGCAAATATTTTCGTCAGCGCCATTTTCTACTATAGACAAAGAGAATTTTGCTCATTTCAAGTGACTGTTATAATTTGCGAAAATTCGATTACTTTCAACTATCTGGCTATTTTCAAGAAAGATTTGCTAAGCTTCATATTGATATCGTGTCTAAATATTCCGAGAGGAAGTACAGATCCGAGTTAATTAAATATGATAGGACCTTTTTCTGTCTATAATATAATATATAACAAGGTTTAAAGTGGTTCAGTAGGGACTGCCCTGTGTCTACCATTGAATGATATATGGGTTGACCTGGTCTTTGCGTTTAGGATTTCGATTACCATCATGTGATGCCTAAAGTTAACGAAAACTGTATTTTAGCGTTCTAAGTTATATAAGACATATTGAGGCCGTTTGGGAGCGGAAGTTGACAGAGTGAGTTACGCGCTGGAACGGTAGACTGACGGAGTGGGTGCAAACCCCGTTAGCGTCCATAGTGGCTTTCACACAGGCAGTAATGCCTCCTAAGCCACTTTAAAGCACGATAATACATAGTGGTTCTCACACAGGGCAGACCTTCCTGAACCACTTTGCGCCCTATTATATAATAAGTGCATTTTGGCAGTCTACATTATATAACGGATAATTATATTATATTATTAAGCGTATTTCTCTTTCTCATATTATAGATTATGGAGTGCCTCAAGGATCTGTTCTCGGGCCTGTACTGTTCAGCCTTTACACCACACCACTTTCATCTCTAATTAATTCCCTCAAATTAAATCACCAACTCTATGCCGATGACACTCAGCTATTCCTGTCCTTCTCACCTCTTTCATTCAATGCTTCTATTATTGAGCTTGAATCTGCATTCTCGTCAATCTCTGCATGGATGTCATCTAATCTCCTCGCTCTCAACCCATCTAAGACAGAGTTTCTTTTAATCGGACTACCCCAACAACTCAACAAAATTGACAATCCTAAACTAGTTTTGGCTCCTGACACCACAATAATCCCTGTTCCAACTGCTAGAAATCTCGGATTCAAATTTGACTCTTTTCTAAACTTCGAATCACAAATCTTCCAACTTTCAAAAGCCTGCTTTATTCATATTCGGGACCTTCGTCGCCTACGTCCTTGTCTTGATATTAAGACTGCGTCCACAATCGCCACCTCTATAGTCCACTCCAAATTAGATTACTGTAACTCCCTCTACTATGACCTTCTCAAAGCCTCCATCAACAAATTGCAATCAATACAAAATGCTTTAGCTCGTACTGTTACTATGTCACCTAAATTCTCCCATATTTCACCCATACTAAAATCATTACATAGGCTTAAAATAACAGAACGTATCCAGTATAAGATAATAACACTTACACATAGCTCACTTCAGTCATCAAAACCTGTCTACCTTAGATCACTATTAACCCCTCAGCCTCCTCGACCCACACGTTCGTCATCTCATCTCACTCTGTCACGCCCGCTAAATCTGTCATCCCTGAAAATTTGCAACCGTGCCTTCTCATATGCTGCACCTGACTCTGGAACTCGATCCCAGCTTCCCTTCGCACACTTGGACACTTTCAAACAATAAAATCTGATTGCCCGTTCCTATGATCCCTGCACTATCTCCTCAAGTCTTCAGGTCTAAGCTTAAATCCTTCCTGTTTCTTAAATCATTTCCGCCATATCTGTAACAACCTAGCCTCACTGCCCTTCGGATATTGACTATTACCTGGCTGATCCTACACCTTTCCTATAGCTATTTTAAGAGAGGCTGAGCGCCTAAGAATAAGCAGCTACTGTTGTGCTGCTTTCCAAGGCGCTATAGAAATCCACGAGATTTTACTTTACTTTACTTTTACTTTATTTACTGAATTAGTTACTAAATATTATAACGGATCACGCTTTATCTCTGAGGGTTGGACATTCTATCGCTACATTGCTGAACTTAGTGGCGGAATTTATCAGCATCATCCGTGCGTATATTTATTTATATTGGTTAAGTATTCAATTGACAAATCGACAGTAGATTCAGTTACAACCAAAAGAAAATTAATTATAGTTCATGCTGTTTGAAGGATGAATTTGTAACTGAACCACTATAAGATATACACCCTGTCTCAAACAATCCAAGCAAAACTGTTTATGTAAGAACTTTGTCAAAATACCACAAAATTTAATTAATTTTTGTGGTTATATGGCAAAATAGATGAAATTATGTTTTATTAATTAAATTAAATTATATATGTATATATTACAGTCAAAACGTACGTGTAATTATTCATTGCATGAAATGACTGAAAGTTTCAGTCATTGCGTGTATTATGACCAATAGGGTCAGTCATTTCATGCAGTGACTAACTTTTCCAATGATTTATTTCACACTTTGACTGACAGCTATATTCACTAATATAATCCAGTGGCGTAACGTGGGGGCGGGGGCACTTTGTTGACTGCCCCCGGGCCCCGGGCGGGGGCCCCAAAAGAGGGTCTAAGCTAGGTTAGGTTAGGGTTAACCCTAGGTTAGGGTTAGGGTTAGGCTTAACCCTAACCATAGAAGTGAACGTGCCGGCGACCTTTTTTTTTTTTGCTCGTCAGGGTAAAAAGGAGGCTGATGACCTTTTTTTTTTTTTTTTTGCTCGTCAGCCCGAAACTTTGGAACTTTGGGGCCCCCATGACGACAAAGATGCCCCCGGGCCCCCAAAAGTCACGCTACGCCACTGATATAATCCTATAAGACAAAACAAAATATTGAAAAAAATTTCTGTAATTCTAGTCTTGATTCCCTTCATTGTCATTAGGTCCTCTTTCCTTCACCGTCTGAAGCTGAGGTAACAGAACGGATGATACAATTCCAGTTGTCTTTGTCTCCTGTTGCTCTTACAGCTGATATGCTGATGTTAGTTTCATCCAGTCCATTCTTCTATGTTGTCTTTCCATCTGCCGTTTGGTCGGCCTCGCTTTCTCATTGCTGGCATTATGCCCTGTTGTATATTTCTTTCCATCAAGTCTTCTTGGCTTCCTTGAGCATGTTCAAAGAATGACAGTTTCCATCGTTGACTCATTCCAGTTTCTTCATTTGGTATTAGATGATTATAGCAACTCTTCATTTGTCCTTTTTCCGTCCAAGATATTCTTTTTGATTTAAGATTTGGAGTACCATAGATTGATGCCTATGGGTAATAGAAATTGCACTTGAAAGTGCATAATAATAATTATTATAAAAATATTTGAACTTATCGAATTTTATAATGCTATTTCACTTAGCTCTCAATTATGATTTTGTTACACTTTTCTGAATATCTGGATCTTCCTTGACATTTAAATGCATGAATTATTCTCCATACGAAAATTGTTCTTTCTCCATTGTCCAAATGTGCTTAACTTTAGAGTTAAGACACAAACCTGTTGCTCATTGCCAAAATAGTGGGCAGCTCCTATGATCTTGCTTTATGATGAGGATGCTGCTACTATGAATTTTGTGAAAGGAGCATGATGACGTTTACTTTTATTGGAAGTTTGCTGATTGACTTAATGGGAATAAATACAGAAAAAGAACACATACTCTCAATGAACAACAGAGAGAAATGAAGTACATTGCTGCCACATTAGATATGCATGGGACCTGAAGAAGAGGAAGGAGCATGTTGAATTTCAAAGAGAGGTTGGTAATTATAAAAGATCATATAGGTATTAAAAGTCTTCATATAGGTATTAAAAGTCTTCTATTACATGTATTAAAAGTCTTATATAAATTAGAATCGGCTCAAGCCAAACTAGCGTAACTTTAATTTATCTATTAAAACAGAATTAATATGGAATTAGATACTGTTTAATTGGCTTACACAATAAGTTTTCTCCAAGATATCCAGTTCTAATTGCTACAGGTGGGACAGTTATACCGCTTATCGCTACGATATCTCTAAACTCTAAGGAGTTTTCTAGGTGCTTAGTCTGCTGGCAAATATAAAGGTAGTCAATTATTCAGGTACATGACTCCTATACACTGAAACCATTTAGGAATAATTGACGGCGTAGAAATAGCAGTTTCCAGAATCCATGACGAAATCCAGACGAATTCTGTCGCCCTGGTAACGAATCGTGATCTCCACGTATTTTCCGCCGTCCTGTGGCCACGGGTTCATCATTGCGTTGTTCTTGTTGATCTTGAAGCGCTTGTTGCCCATATCGAAGTACACCTGCCAGTAGCCCCGGAGTCCGTCGTAGAACCGGACATTGCAGTCGTCGCTTGCCTCTTCGTTGACCGAAATGTCCGGAAGTGATACCTCCTGCGTCCCTCCGAGGATGAGGTAACCGGTCTCGACGTCAACCGTGCGTAAGTCGAACAAATAGCCCAGAACACCCGTATTCTTTTTGCTTTGGCCGTAGACAACTTTGACGTTCGTCAGAGCAGAGTTCAGTCTGTTTCTCACTGTTATTTTTCGTATGTAATATTCCGCCATTTTAGACAGCTACTCTCAAAAATAGACACGCAAAAACCCAAATTTATTTCGACGTCATTCGGTTATCTGTAGAGCGCCTTCTATTTAACCTCTCACAGACCTAATTCGCAGTTTCGTAACCATAATTATACAGTCTAAAGATCATGTCCAATAGATCTGCAGTGTCATACTGTGGGATTATCTCTTTAGAGAGTGGTTTTGCCAGAGTTGCATCCTATGGACTAACATCTTAGGACTATAGCCTATATGAAGAAGATTAGGCCTGTCTAAGCCGTGAGCAGGCATGAACACGACATATAATATTAATGCGGTTTAATTAAAGTGGTTTAAGAGGTTAAGTAAGCCTGCGTTAAACTCTCCATAAACTGATGAAATGTTTTTCTATCACGAAAGACTCACTTTGAATTGTAACTTCTGATAAGAACTGTTTTGTTGCACATTAACCCATTAATAACCGACTTTTTATTTTAAGTCTGACATACAATATACTTTAGTATTCAGTGATAGAACATCAAAACTAACCTTAGTTTTAAATAAATTGCATGCATATTGCCAGATTTTGATCTTGAAATTGTGTTCCACTTGTGGAACATTGGGCACTTACGATACATAATTTTGGTAATATTAAATTTAAATTAAATCAAGGTGGCTGATCATAGCAGTTGTGGAATAATGTCTCACTTTCTTTAAAATGCAACATATAGAAGTATGACAGATATAACCAATGCTTAATATAATTGTCATTCAAGCTGCTGATGAGAGGTCGAACTTTGGCGAATGTATCTGCATGTAGAAGTTTTGTATCATTGGCGCAATGGAGGATGGCAAGGGTTCCATCAAAGCGAGCGCGACTCACTGCACTTTAAATGAGCTAATTTTGTGCGTCACTTTCACTGCTTCAATGCAGTCTTCTTCTAGGCACTGCACTGTAACCAGATATCTACATTATCACCACAACAACTTTCAGTTCTTCGACACTAGCAGCAAACAATCACGGATCACGGGATTGGATCACGGGAGACCTAAACCTCCATCTGGAAAAATCTGATGACGGAGACAGCCAGCGGCTAGAACAGATCCTGATCTCCTTCAACTTGCGGCAGCGTGTGAGTAGGTCTACCAATGGGTACCACGGGTGGGGGTCTATTCGACGTCGCTATCACGCCCTGAAGAATGGCCTCTTAATAAGTCAAAATAGAAGCAATAGATTTTTAATGTATTGCTTACCATCTGTTTCTTACTACCGGTGAGACATTTTCCTGTACCGAATTATATTTGGAAAAAATCAGAAAAATTATAATTATCGCTCAAACGTGGTAAAACATAAATAAAACAATTAATAATAACATAGCTGTTACAAAAAGAGCACATTAGATAATAAGTTAGTGTATGAATATGGAATTATACAATTTTTTAATCTAGTGTTCCACATGTGGTACATTGGGCACCGATGGGTTAATGATAATACTGATAAGGTTTAAGCAAGTTAAATAATGCTCGTACCTTGGGGTGGGGGAGTAGCAACAGAAGATGGAGAGTGCGAGAAAGACATAAAAAAATAATTGATTAGTGGCAGGGGCAGTGGGAAAACTAAATAATATTGAGACGTCAGCAGTATTATCTATAGACGCACAACTATAGTCTGCAAGACAGTGATATTATCAATCTTGATGTACGGATCGGAATTCTGGAAGATCAAGAAAGAAGGTTAATGAACAATAGGCCCACTTACTAGCTTCTAAATGGCATACCTAAGAAGGATGAATTAGAAGGCATACCGAAGAAGGAAGAATTACACGAAGAGATAAGATCAGGAACGACGTAACCAGAGACAGAACAAATATGAAGGATACAGCAATAGACAATATCCGAAGTGGAAGACTACAGTGGTTTGGACACGACACGTGACAAAATGGGAGAGCAAAGACTTACTTTGAGAGCTCTGCACTTCAATATCGTAGGAGATATAAGTAGAGAAAGACAAGCTAACATATTGATAGATATTATAAAAGATTTCGGAAAACAAAATCTGAACTTATACCCTGTAAAAGGAGCAGCATGCATGACAAGAGACAGGAAGACCTGGAGTCATCTCGTATCAAACTCATCGTTATCATAGATGATGGAGGAAGAAGAAGAAGAAAAAGAAGAAGAAGAAGAATAAGAAGAAGGAAGAGAAAGAGGAGGAAAAGGAGGAGGAATAGGAGAAGGAGAAGAAGAAAAATCAGAAATGTTAAGGTTAGGCCCTATAGACACGCGCTTATCAGAATGAAACAGAACGGTTCGTCTGAATTGAAGCATTCAACTGTAGTTGGAATTGTTAAGCTTTTCATTCGGTAGTTGACAAGATCTTGAGCTGCAACGCTTTTCTTGAGCCGCCCTCCAGCAAATCCTCAGGCAACATAGCCTATGATGAACGGCCTCGACTTAAAAGCCTCGATCTGAAATTGAAAATGGCTTGCGTCGTTTATAAATAGCAGCTGTAAAGTTCGCTCTGGTTACGAGCGAGATGGAAATAGCGAATTTTACTGCAGGTGAAATACAGTATGAAATCATCGTTTTCTCTTTCTCAATGCAGCGTTCGGGTTTCGAGAAATGCAAAAGTAAATGCGCACTGTATACTGGGAGGTCTTTATCCACTGAGTTTGCGTTGACTTGTTGTATTGTAGGCCTATCTATAGCCAGGGATGGTTTTAGGAATTTTAGTTTAGGTAGGCCATGACAATTTTTGGTAGGCCAAGCTTCGACCGTGTAATGGTGTCAATGTTCAGAAGGTTAATCCCTGCCCAGAATATCTGAGTGTGCTGGTGCAGCGAACGACGTCAAATGAATCGAAAATGAAGCTTCGGTCGAGTCGTCGAGTCCTACTGCTTGTCCCTCCTCCGTCAAAGACCTCCAAGTTTGGAGAAAGGTCATTCTCCAAAGGGAATCCGTTACTTTGGAATTCGTTACCTGACGTTGTGTCGGAAGGTGTCTCTGCGGAATCCTTTCTTAGGAACTTAAAACACGCCTATTTAATATAGGATTTTACTGATAGAATTATGTCAAAGCGCTTTTGTCGTAGGCCTTAGCCTTGCTTACTGCTCTAGAGAAATTGTCTAGAAATAAAATTTTAAAAAAATTAAATAATCCCACCTGAAATTCTGTGGCTAATTGCAATAATACAACATAATATGCATGTCCAGTCACACACACACACAAACACAAACACACACACACACACACACACACACACACACACACATATATATATATATATATATATATATATATATATATATATATATATATATATATATATATATATATATATATATATGACCCGCTGGGAGAAAAGTACCATAAATGGGATCACCGACTAGCGAGAAAATTGCATTTTTATCTTTATATCTTAAATTTTTCAAAAATTACTTTTTTATATTTTAGACAGTATGAAGTGTAGACAATTAAATGATTATGTCTTTTTAATCAAATCTGCATCATTTAGTAAAGAATTTGTTTTAAAACTGAGATAGGTAAAAGGTACCATAAGTGGGCTTCTAACTTTGATGCTCTGTGTAAGCTTACTTACTAATTTTTTATTAGAACCAGCTGACAAATCTGCAATAAACTGCGATTTTTGTTTCTTTCTTTGCTTAAGTGCCAACGCCAATGTATTTTTACTAGTGGCGTATCTAGGAAAAAATGGCCACCGGTGTAAGGTTTTGACCAATTTAAAGAAAGACAAGAGTCCAGGATTAGATGGCTTACATCTGAAGTTTCTTTACGAAGTTCGAAATGAATTTGGACATGCAATGTATTTATAATCAATGAATCACTCAAAAGTGGAGAAGTACCACAAGACTGGAGAGATGCATTAGTCAGCCCACTGTTCAAGAAGGGAAAACGAAGTGAACCAAGCAATTGCAGACCTGTGAGCCCAACTTCTGTAACCTGTAAAGCTATGGAAAAATTCCTGAAAGAGAAGATTTTGGAACATTTGACTAGGGATACAATTATTAAAGACAGTCAGCATAAATTTACAAAGTTGTTTCATCCGAATTATTTGAATCTTGCTGGCTGTTGCGGCAAGTTTTCCATTGATGCTGGGGGGAGGTCTATTTGATCTCTAAAATGCAAAAAACAAGCAATTGCAATGTGCTTTCAGAAAAACGTTCTAGTGCAAATTGAGGAGCTTAATATTACGGAAATTCAATTGGTAACTAAGTCCCATAAGCGAAGATCTGCAATTGATTATTTACCGGGTTAAGCTCATTAGCGTTGTGGTGGAGAGTTGTTTAAGATTTGTCTTAATCCAAGCTTCGACCGTGTAATGACATTTTAGGGAGAGGCCAATTTTAATAGTGACAAAATCATACGCTTAAACACATTTTCATACGGAGATTTTTAAAAAAATCATAGAATGAGAGTTTTATATTTAACAAATTGCGTAATGGCTTTAATAAGTTTTATTAGATATTATTAGATCACCCCGATGTTATTATACAGACAAGTCGTAAGTGCTGCAATATCATATTGTTTACAATGTTTTAAAGAGGTGAAATATAGAAATATATTTAGACGTAGAAGCTATCTGCAGATCAGATAACCAATCGGAATTGGAAAAAACTGATTGACAGATAGTCGTAGCAAGTAAAAGCGGAACCTAGCGACTGATGGGGGACTTCGCTCGGGAACGCCGGTGCAACTAAACTCAACAGACGGCGGAGCGGAGTCGGATAAAATACTCGAGGAACTAGATATCGAATAGGTGTTTAGTCAAGAGAGATTGATTAACTGTCTGCTTCCGAAGCAAAGATTGTATATAATCGTTTCGTTATATTAAACTGTGGAAAAATCCAGTTGGACAGGGCGTTGTTTAGGGGCGTCATTTGGGGAGCTGGGGGGCATGGCCCCCAAGGAAATTAAAAAAAATTTATAATGTATTAATATGCAAATATATCGCAAAAAATGCCAAAAATTTGCCCAAAAATATAAGAACTTGCAAATTTGCCAAAATTGACCCAAAAATTACCCAACATTTGCCAAAATTGTAAAAAAAATGCAAAAAATTGCCTAAAATTTGTCAAAAATTGCCTAAAATTTGCAAAAATTACCTAAAATTTGCACAAATTGCCTAAATTTGCACAAATTTACCAAAATTTGCCAAAATTTTTAATCCATCCCCCCCGAAGACTCGAAGGCAAGACCACTCGATCACGACAATGTATCACCGCTACCACCAAAATATGTATAGAAAGAACGAAGCCGGAGATTAATGTCCACCAGGCAGCGACAATATTTTTATCATTACAGACCGTACGTTACGTTACGTCTCCTGGAAAAATACGCGTATCATACGTAGTTTAAGCCCAAATATGATATACAGTACACGTATTAGCCTATTAGGGCCTATACGTAAAAATACGTTGGCAGGGCGACGAGATCCGAGGTGCTTCTATTGTTACCTTTGATCTATATGTTGGGCCTGTCAAAATTCACGAAGTCACGTAGAACTTCAAATCTGAGAAGAAATAGGAATCGGGACGAGATAGGAACCGCATGGCGGGCTGAAGGCTAGCACATACGAACAGGTAGGGACCTCACCCGATGCGACCATGAACTTCAACATGGATAGCACGGAATAGGGATCCTTCTTGAGGCTGTCAGAGCCTGCTACGAATCATCTGCACAGTGACGATGAAGAAGAAGAAGAAGAAGAAGAAGAAGATGATGATGATGATGATGATGATTATGATGATGATGATGGTGGTGGTGGTGGTGATTAGGCCATGATGATGGCAGTGATATTAATATATATATATATCCATATACTAATACTAATAAAACTACAACTATTATTATTATTATTATTATTATTATTATTATTATTATTATCTGATTTTAACTGGTTTATTAGGACTTCTCCGGTGCTGAAAATCAATCTCACTCAAATAACCCTTTGCATTACTTCTTGAGAATTTCTATTTCTGGTGTAGATTTTCCCCTCAAGCCCTCAAAATCCTCCCTAATATTAGCAGTGACAATTTTTGCATTAAACTGTGTCCATTCCCCTCCAGACAAGTCAATTTGCCCCCCACCAAGGCCAGGGAAACTGCCTACATTTTTCAGGGCAGTGTTACAGACATAATCCCTGTTCCTAAAACATCACATCTACGCGAGTAGGCCTAAATAGATGCAGTTCTTTATGTAGAGAGGTTTCCTTCTTGTATTAATGACCAGCAAAACCAACGAAATCAACTATTAACCTAAACGCAATTATTACGACTGCTATTACATGTGTATTTCTATAAAAAATATACTTCACATCAAAATAAATAACCAAGCAAAACGCTTTTGCTATGTCAGAATCTATCGAAGCCACTTTGCTGCTTCGCACTTGTCTGTCAAAATCAGTAAAATGGCAATAACCTATTTAAGCCTATTCATAATTTCAGTGCATGCCTCATGTAGTTACCTAGCACAGTGTACAGTAAGTTAGCCATAAGTCTCTGTAAGGCGTTTTATAGCAGTTCTAACTGAGCATATCACCATGTCTGTCTGCTTGTCTGGTCTGTCGGTACCCAAGCCATTGTGTGCATGTGTCTGTATCAGTGGCGGCTTCCACCTGGAGCAGCCACTGATACAGACCAGTGTTTAATCTAGACTTTGGACTCCGGGGGGGGGGGTAATTGATAAAGCCGAGAGGATTTAGCTAGGGGGCTAGGGTTAGTTGATGTAGTATGCCAAAATTTCCGGGAGAATTTGAAATTAACGGAGGAAAAGGGCAATTTTTCCCTCGGAAACGACCTAGATTAAACCCTGATATAGACACATATATACCGTGCCTTCTTATAGAATGCCTGCCCCACCCAGTGCCCCCTTGCGACCCTATACGTACTACTACATACCAAGTAATAAATAGTTGTCCCAATGCTTAGAAATTTCCATTCCAAAACCCACCCCTCCCACACTTGGCAAATCCCGGAGCCGCCACTAGCTTGTATATGTGCGCGTATGTGAGTTGTGGCCACTGAGCGGTTTGTCTGCTAATCTATTCCTCTTATCTCTTCATATTTTGTCAGATGAAGTGCGCTGCGACGTTCTTACCTCAAACACAACTGCTTCACAACGGCGAGTTGCTATGGATGATTTTCAGTATTCTCTGCTAATATATGCTTCTGCGTGACTTATTCTTAACCATCCGCCTGAACTCAACTGCTAATCATCGTTATCGTTTCATGCACTCAACCTTCAACCTCGCCATCTAATCTCTCAAACGTCGAGTCGTCGACGCAATTCTTATCGCAGACAATCGCCGTAGCCTCTCATTTTGCATAAGCATTGGCAACAGACAGTTGTTATTCTCCCACGACGCATTGGTCCAAGTGAGGTCAATATTTTAAGATATTTAGTATCTGGACCTACTACTCTTTTACTGCATGCTTCAAATACTGTATAATGTGTTCTTTGTCACATCGTCTCTCTCTCTCTCTCTCTCTCTCCCTCTCCCCATCTATCTATATGTCTAGATCTGTCTCTTTGATATCCGTCTCTGTCACTTATTCGGTTCTTGTCTTTGTCTCTGCAGCAGCTCTACTGTACTTGTCATCTCTGTTTCTCATTCATTTATTCATTTACCCTCCCTCACTTAATTTTCTTACCGTATAATGTGAAACCAATTAATGCTAAAACTGTGCGATTATTCGACTACAAAAGGCACACAAAGTGACAAATGCACACATAAATGGCAATTAACTTAACATGTGTTTCCTTAACCAATTTACTCATAATTCAAGCAACCAATATACGTTATGTACTTGCCCCTGTAGCTACGGCTCTGGATCGCATACAGAGATCTACGCTAGTGAGTGGACAATAGAAAAGAATGGATGAGAAAATCTATATAAGTTTATAGATTGAAGGGACAGAAAAGCTTCAACTCTTTGAAGAAAGTAAGTGAAACCTCATCATCATCATCATGGACGTCGTCACCGCCAACGCTGCCGAAGCCACCATCACCACCACCACTACCACCACCACCACCACCACCACCACCACCACTACCACCACCATCATCATCATCAGCAGCATCAGCATCAGCATCATCATCATCATCATCATCATCATCATCATCATCATCATCATCATCATCATCATCATCCATTCTTATCATCGGGGTTTTGCCGCGGAACCAAGTAATCTAGCTCTTTCGCCATCTAGCGAATTTAAACGACTCTTCTTGTGTGAATAATATTCAAATACACGTAATCATCATCTTCTTCATCTTCAAATGCCATGTATTGCTACGTCGGCCGTAGGCGACCATGGATTTCCACTCTTCTCTGTTTCTGGTTTCTCTTATGAATTCAATGTTTTTAAGCTCTTAATAATCACACGAAGGTGTAATTCAGCAGTTTAAACACAGCAAGAACCTAATTATGTAGCATCTTACAACTCGGGGTAAGTACTTCAGGGTTTGGCTGCACAACCGCCTTTATTATGTTTGGCTTTTCTAAGGCTACTCCCCTACGGGCATTAGCAATATGTTCGACTGCAGACTGTGTGTTTTTATGTATGGGGAAATTCCCGGTCTCTGCTTTAGGTGCCAATAGCCCATTAAGTTTGCCTATTTAAGATAATAAAGCAAATGACATCATTTAGTTACCCATCTGATTTATTATTATTATTCGACGATTTGTGAAGCGCCGTAACATAGCCATCGGCCAAA